>WAAD01010209.1:1233-23068 GCA_013389945.1 Fregata magnificens | reverse complement strand
ATTTTATTCTGAAGAATATTGTGGAATCAAAAGTGTAAAGTACTAGCTCTAGTAAAACTAAAAGAAAAACTAGCTGATTTTGTAAGAGCCAAAATAGAGCTAAAAATAGATCTTTACTGCTTTAGGAAGCATCCTTCCTTTTGGGAGACCTATTAGAGTTTGGGAAACCCATACGTGGTCTGTTTATGGTAATGTATAACTTGCATTATTTGCAAATGAGTGGTCATTTGCTGGGAGAATCCAGCCAAGCACAAGGAAATTGGAAGCTGGAAATAATGAGGATTATGATGAATCAGTCTGAGAAGGTGAGCTCACTGTGTAATCCAGGACAAAACTCATAGACTTTAAAGCTGTGTTCACCACAGGGTTACTTTAATTGGCTTTGCTTGACAGATAGAAAAATGTATTAGAGGTTTCTTTATTTATTTTAAAACTATTTCAGGACTATTTTCATATGTGGGGTTTTTTTTGTTTTTTGGGTTTTTTTTGTTTGTTTGGGGGGTTTTTTTGCATTTGAGTTTTACAGTAAAAAAACCCCCTATCAACAGTGTGGAAAGTGTAACTGGAGTTCAGTCTGAAATAAGAAAAGCTGTATTTTGAAAGCATTCAGTCAAAACCAGACAGGGTTAGATCAGTTTCTGTGCTTCTGTGCCAGGTCATATTCATTTGCCCAGCAACTTTGAGGTTTTTGTTTTGGTTTTTTTTTTTGTTTGTTTGTTTTTTAATTAAACAGCTAGTCTAATTTGGGACATGGAAAGATGGAAATAAAGCCCTAACTAGCTGCGCATATATCTGCTATCATAGCTTCAATGGGACACATACCACATGTTTTTATAGCCACATAAATTATACTATAATGATGCCACATTATAACTGTGTAGCCTATGTTCTTTGAATTACTATTTGTACTTCAAATATTCTGTGGAAGTTAGGCATGTAGGCATCAGGTACAGTGCGAATATCATAAATACATCAAAGAGAGAATCAGGTTTACAGTTCAAGTAATCTCAAATCTTGCAGCAGCGTTAATTCAGTCATTGAAGATAGATTTGAAAGTAGTTTTTAAGTTAATTGTTAGGTTTTGATAAGCTGGTAAGTATATGCGCAATGGATACATAGCTCTGGCCTTATTGATAGATGGATGATTATAGTAGTACGGTATGATGCACTGTTGCTATTGTAACTCTACCAATCACCACAGATGATACAATCTTTGAGGTAATTTAAGCAGTGGCACATTCCAAATGTGAATCAAGAATGGGTAAGCGATGCTCATACTAACAGTCCTAAATATTTGGCTATTAAGCAATGTATTCACAAGAGCTTTATGGCCAGTGAAAAGAATAATTTTATTTAGAAGAGTAGCTGTCAATGCAGATTGAATCTGCTTCTTGTAGAGTCTTTTCTGGTAACAGAGGTGTTTCTTTGGAAAAGCTAACCTCATTATAATTAGATTCAAATAAATAAATGAAGGTGTTTAGAAAGCTTGAATCTTTCTCCTGGCATCTTGAACACCATTCTCTTTATTTTTGAGGAAGAACTGCTGCTTTGTTTTTAATACAGAAGGGTACATCTTACGTTCTTCTATATGACCAGACACTGTATGAAAAGGTGAGTCAATTGGTGTGAGATAACATTCTCTTCACCCTTAAAAAGTATGCTAAGGGCTGATGCTCTGCTTTAATCCTCTTTTAGGGGAAAAAATAAAGAGAAGTAAGGGCCAATGCAGTCTTGAAAAAGTGTGTTTTCAGGTAGACTTGCAGCTAAAGAATTGCCTGAAGAATTGAAAGAGAAAAATTTTTAAAGGACAAATTTCAAGGCACCTGTAATGCTAACCATAATAAATTCTTATTTAGAATGTTCATAAGCTATTACCAAGAAGGTTGCTAACTTTTTTGTAATTATTAGAAAGTTAATATTCTGGAATTAAATTAATACCTCCTTGAAAGACAAAGTCAAAAACATGGATGTTTTGTTCTGAAGATATTCACAGTATAATAGATTAAATGAATGCTAGAAAGGAGAATACTGAAATAGTGCAAGGGATACTCATCTAAAGAAGTCTTGATTTATTTTTATGTATATGTTCTATAAATGTCAGGCTTAGTTTAAAAAAAAGGTTGAAAATAGGTCTGCATGGTGAACTTGAAAATCAGGAAGCTAGAGTGTAAATTTATATCAATCTAACTTCTCAGTATTTGCACAACTGCGACCCTGACACTATTTCATTGCTCTGAACTTGAAAAAGTACCTTACTATTCTTACTAAGGTTGCAGTGCCATAAGGACCTGTGTGGGAAGGTCAGAGGAAATTTTGGGCCAAGCGCTATGCACTATGGTGCCAGGGGTTAGTCCCAAGCAGCAGAAATTTGGACAATTTTCCATTTTTTGACCTAAGAGCTATACATCATGCATTGGTGCCCAAGTCTTTGGCAGTGTGGATGTTGCACTGTGTGCTATTTAGCAAATGGATTACATTGCTTTGAATTTAGTGTACTCTATGAGGGTATACAAAGACGTTAAAGTGAGGAAGTCGGTGTTCTGTACGTTAATATCCTACCTTATTGCACAATAATATTCCTGCATAAATGACCTCTGAATTGTAGTGGGCTCAAAGTATTTAATACATTTTTTACCATAGGATTAATAATAGCATTTAACTCACATTATAATCACAGGCCCTGTCTATCTCAAATATTTTTGCCACATAACACACATAGTTGAAAAAATCTATTATACTCCTTTCTTAGCATTATACTAATCTTCAGATTTTCCTATGGATGTATATGCCTTGCACCTGAAAAAATAGACATCTTGATTTCCTCCCTCCCCAGGTTTTTGTCTGACTGCTTTTCCTCAGCATGAGTGTTAATGATGATGTCTGGATTACTATGTAATTCCTAATACCACTGTGTATACTTAAGATTCATCTCTTAGTTTCAAGCCACAGGAGTCCCAGTTCTTTTTGTCTGTAAAAATCCGTATGAAGCAACAGCAGTGCTTCAAGCGGTATCTTGTTCGAGGCCCTAAAAGCTGTAATTGCTAATACATCTTTCCACTGTTTCAGCAAGAGAAATGTCACAGGTTTGCTTTTCACTGATGCCAGATGGTTACCAAAGTTCAGTCAGTCTTCTGTTGGATAAAAATTAAATAGACATGTTGGTAACAAGTCATGAACTTGTTTTCATCAGTTTTTATCACCTTGAATGGGGTCAATGATATTATCAATGAGATTTTGATTTGACAAAGGGCTCCAATGTAACATAACATCCTTGTTGAAGAAGACATTTAAATACATAGTTGTTTGATTTGTATTAGGACATCAGCATTGCTGAAGCATACTGAGCTAATGTGCTTTCCTGAAAGAGGTGAATTTATTAATATTTGCAGAAGAGGAAAATACTGGAAAAAGAAAATGAGGAAAAATGAATTATTTCATACACATTTACTTATCTTTATAAATTAATGAATTTGGGCTCTTTAAGTTATCCATTGCATGTATTTACAAGCATGACTATATAAACAAAGTGATTCTTCAACTGCAGTAGAAAAAAACCTAGTACGAATGTTGGTTGTCTTAAGAAATAACTTGACAGGTATCCATCTAAACTATTCCGGACAAGCAAAATCTTGCATACTGCCCCCTAAATTATGATAATGTTGGTTGCCGCAGCCTTTGAGTGTGAGATTTTTTTGATACTACAAAACAAACAAACAAAAAAGCTGTTTTTTCTGTAATAGAACTAAATTCTTTATACCTTTGAATAAATAGCGGAAAAGTTCATGCTTTTATCTAGAGACTGTGTATCTCTTCATTTTCTTCTCCTTCCACAGAGTAACGGTGTGTGTACTAAAAAAAAACAGAGAGAGAAAGAGAATAAGCTGAAGAATATACTTCTGATCCTCATCTTCTGTCATAGCTAACGTTATTGTTCTGTTTCTACTACTGAAAAAACTACTGCTATCCATTTACAAGACACTATTTTAGATGCAGGACATCAAGTGATAATTTCAGATATTCACAATAACATTCACATTTGGTCAGTCTAGTATCTTGTAGTAACATGTATATAGCCAAGTCATGTATTCAATCCACTTGTGTCAGTCTGTGTAGAAGTGCATGCCGAGGTGATAATCCCTTTTCCAAAGACGTGGTGATTTCAGTACCCAGTCAGACCCAAGGAAGTATGTATATAGGACAGGAAAAATATTTAACATATTTCCTGTACCTGTTTCCCAAAGATCACCTGAGCATTCCTATCTAAGAGCTTCCTTGCTATTGCACAAATGTAGGAAATGTGTGATTTCTCTCATGTGTTTCTTCTCACATACTGTATCCCCTTTATGAGATTGATGTGTGTTTAGTATCAGTCCCTTCTAGAGAGGATAAGTAAAAACTGATAGATGATAAATGTTCATCACCTCATTATTGTGTTCCTAGTGCATGGTCAGGTGTACTACCATGAGCATGACAACTGATTTACACAACAGATTAAATCTCCCCCTTTAAATAACAAATGCCTTTTCAAGTTAACCAAAAGTTAAGCTCCACCAGAAACAAGAAATCTGGAAGCAGAGCCATTCAAAGATTTGAAATACAGATTCCCTTATGTTTTGTGACAGCTGTGTCCAAAATAAGATGTTCTGTATATTGTTAAAAAAAATTACCTACTTTGCAGCTATTTTGAACCTTACAGTTTGTGATTTAGCAAGCTCACTCTGAAAAAATATCTCTGCTGTAGGTAAGCAGAGGTCATTTGCTGAGTGAAAAGGTCCTTTTTATTTTTAACAACATAAGAATAATTCTACCTTCACTGTGGAATGCATGGATTGTTGGAAGGCCACTCTTTGAATCAGCATCCAAAATGTTCTAACTTTTATTTTATTTGTGAGGTACAACAGGAGTAAATTGGGGGATTTTCAAACAAATTGCCTTTTTTTTTTAANTTTCCCCCCCCCCCCCCCGTGATGTGCTCTGTAATAACTTTGTTTTGCTGGTTCTTGTTTGCATAGCATTATCATCAAGTAATAAATCCTTCTTTGCTATGTAAGAAACAATAGAAATCTTTTCTTCTAATAATACTCAGAGGAACAGAAACCCATCTGAATAGATCAGGCCTAAGCAGTGGCCTGTGTGAAAAAAGAAATAAATGGATTTTCGCTTATTAAAAAGCTATGTCATATTAATAATATTTTAATTAGGACAAATACATTCATGCTTAATATTCCTTATGTGTTTAATAGTCTTGACAGTCCTGGATGGCTTGTATCTTTCTCTGGCTTCCTGTCAAATACCACAATATTACAGAGTAACTGTGTTGGAAATAATGTAGGTTAGCTTGTGACTAGCATCACAAAAGATCCTCTCTACAGCATTGTCAATAAATTATCTCACCCATCTCAGCACACTTTCTACTTTGCATCTTTCATATAACTTGTTTCTAAAAACAGCATCCAAAGCTCTTACTTATTTACAGGACCATCTGGATTGCAGATATGTAAAAGAACTCTTTCTTTAATTAATTCATGCTTACAAATTTAAAAGTTCTGCTTTATTGGGTACATAATGTTTCTTGCTTTTCCTTAAATCATGTTTTNCCAAAAAAAACCAAAACCCAACTTTTAAATTATGGTAAATAGGTAACAAAACCTAAATATTCATGAGGGAGAAAATATTTCAGAATGCTGATCCCTTGTGTGCTTCCATGGTTCATCCCATGCTGTTGCTGTCTCATTTCCACATTAGAGGTAATTTTGTGCTTTATAGATGCAAAATTCTCATCATTGATGGGAATTCTAAAAATTTCAATAGACTCGAAGAAGCAGAAGGAGCAGAAACTTGAAACTGGAATAAATAAGGGACATATATATGCTGGCTGATTTGAGTACGAGGGTACTAAAGAACGGGACTGGTAGTGAGCAGGTAAATCCAAGGTACTGAATGTCCTGGAAAGATCAGATTACTAGTGCTTGGATAAGGAGAGTGGAACTGGAATGAAAAGAATGAGAGCTGGAGACTAAGAAAACAAGATTAGGAAAAAGAACTAAAGAAGAGAGAAGTAGAGGTGTGTTAAGGACATGTTGGCTGCAAAGACAGAGAAATGGTTGTGCTGGTGTGAAAAACAACAAATTAAAGAAAATTTGTTTGAGAGCTGGAATGAACCTAAGATCCCTGTATCTTGCCTTTCCACTCTTGTCAGGAAATACCTGTGACCGTCTCCAGCTAGAATATGCCATTCTTGGCAGGGTTATTCCATGAGAAAGATGACAACTTACTGCTTTTATTGCATGAGATAAAAGTACATCTTTAATGTAACTAGCAGAGTGCTGTCTGGAGCAGCCTTGTTGATGATCTACGTGCATATAGATATGACATGATATAATTAAACTCCTGTTATTCATGCTCTTTAAAACACAGAAAATTATGCACAGGCTTCTCCCTCCCTGTTGTTTGTTCAATGTCAAATTAGCTCCCTTGTCCATATACATATGCATTATGATACTGTCTGTAATTAAATAAGCATGTACTGTGGTTTCCACCGAATTGCTGTCTACTGTGGCACTTTGCAGATAAATCAGGACTGGGAACATGCCTTGGATTTAAATCAAGAATGGTGAAGAAAACTGTCATCTATGGGACAATAAAGTTAATGAAGAAGTTAGAAGTATAGTAAATAAAGCAAGGATTTGCAAGCTTAAATGCAGCCTTGTGGCAAAAGTGGTGAGTTGGATTTTGCCCAGTGATTGCTAAGGCTAGCTTACGACAGGATGCCAAGCTTAGCCTTTTATGTTAAACATAGATACTGAGACTTTCAAAGACAGGCTGCATAACAAATTGGTTTCCAAGCAAAAATTCTAAATTTCTTCAAACTTCTTTATCACCTTTATCACTATGCAGTACCAAAACCACAGTTTTCACAGTTAGCCACTAATTGTGTGGTCTTCCTTTTCCGCATACTTACTTTGTGACCCTCCAGATCCATTCTGGACTCGCAGCTGTAGTTGCAATATAAGAATAGATGTACTTCAAACACAGAGTTCTGTCTTAATAAAATGAGGTCTTATTGTAAGGTGATTAGATATTTCAAATTATTGATAGTTTTTATTTTACTCTTTCTATGCATCCATCTGTCAAATATAGGAAAATAAATTAAAATGTACAACTCACTAATGCAGAAGCAAGGATATCAGCTAAAAACCCTTAAGGAAATCAATTGTTCTTTCTTCAGTGCCATGTTTGTATGGTGTAAGGTCAAAAACGTGAGGTCACGAATCTAAAACCAAAAAATACGAAACGCAGAATTAATGATGCATTTCATAAGGTCATAGGATAGATAGCTTGGAAGGGTCCACTGCTTTACTGGTAAAATGCTGAAGTGTTTCCTTATAGCCAGTCTGAATCTCTTTACGTTTCAACTTGTACCTGTTACCTGTTGTCATCCCACTGTGTACTACTGTGAAGAGGCTGGGCTAATGCTTTGTTGTTGAGGGGTTTTTTTCTCCGTTATTGTCTACTGAGTGTCATTTAGAAGAGTAGACCCAATTTCTAGGCACAGAACTATGTAAACCAAATTTTGTCAGGGTTTTGACAGTCTGAGGCATGGGGGGAACCTGGAGCAAAATCTTGCAAGCTCTTTAATTGTACTCATAGTAGTCTCAATTACTTATTTTGTGCAAAGAGGAATAACTGCATATTACATTACTACATTCTAAAGGGATGAAAAAGAATCCTAGATCTTGAGTAGAGGGACAGGTGTGAATCCTAAGTCTTAAATAAGACCCACAGATGTTCTTTTCTTATGATCTTGTGACCTGCCTCCCCATGCATTCCCTTGTGTGCTGCCCTAGTTCTTGTATTGTTAATTTTAGTGCTTAGACAGTAGCTTGCCCAGCTGCATTATGCAGAAGTACAAGGGTTTTTTCTGTTTGCAGGTGAATGATCACAAGAGCTTGAACAGTCTGATTTTTTTTGTTGAAAAATATTTTGTGCTAAGGTCTTTTTTGCCTAGAATGTTATTGACTAAATTTCTGAAAGAGCCAAAGTTGATGAAATACAGCAATTTTTGGAATGCTGCATGAAACAGTAAAGACTAATAGCTGTTTCTCTTGAAAAAAGTTGATGGGGATGTCTATTCATTGTATAGATTCAATAGCTTTAAAATCTTACACTGTAAGTGTTTGCAATGAGAAGTCATTTTTAGTAAAACAATAGAGTTGTTTGCTCATTTGAGGAAGGGGGGGGACTCGCCCCTCTTGCCTCAGCCTAGAATTTTACCTTCTCAGTCCGATCAATTTGTTACAACATAGATTTTCAATAATGCAAAAGTGCTTTTGCAGAATTAGGGTTGTTTGCAGAGATTTTTCTCATTGTGCCTTGCATGTGTGTGGGTTTCTTCGTTGGTTGCTGTTTTTGTTGTTGGGTGTGTTTTGTGGGTTGGGGTTTTTTTTTTTTTTTTAAATATCTGGGGGAAAAGAGACTTTTTCTCTTTTGTTCTGCTTGCTTTTCTTTCCTACTGTTTCCTGTGGTTACTTGAGGTTTTCTGAGGACAGGGGATTTCATTCAGAGTCCTCTGAGGTCAGGAAAAGAGTCCCTTCCCTTGAAGATGTATTGCATCTGGCCCCAAAATCTTACTTTAAGTTTACATTTTAAAAAAAAAAAAAAAAAAAACAACCCACCACCACCAACAACAAAAAAACCCAAAAAACACACCTCCACCCCACCCCCAAAACAAACAAACAAACAAACAACACACCACACCACACCACACCCCCCGCCGAACTTTGAGAGTCAGTTACTGGCTTGAAGACTTTATAACACAAATTGCATTTTAAAAAAAAAAAAAAAAAAAACAACCCACCACCACCAACAACAAAAAAACCCAAAAAACACACCTCCACCCCACCCCCAAAACAAACAAACAAACAAACAACACACCACACCACACCACACCCCCCGCCGAACTTTGAGAGTCAGTTACTGGCTTGAAGACTTTATAACACAAATTGCCAACAAAAAAGAAAGGGGAAGAAAGTATTATATTGTCTACAATTTGTAGACTGAGGCCTTGGAGAAAAGTAATTTCTTTAAAATAAAATAAATTATATCCAGCCTAGTTTTTGATAGCTTTGGCTGAGTTTGGGATTAAATTTGCCTAACCAAGTGCCATAAGCCTGTTGTTTCCATGTTGTTCTTACATTGTCTCTCACTCCCATGAGCAGCATCTGTGTGTCACTTCAGCAGGACCAAAGCTGTGTTCATACGCCCTATTATCCTTGACAATTGGTTCATATACCATTTATGGTACCCTTTCCCCCTGCATTCAGCTGTGCAATCTTACAGCATAGTCTTGTGCACCTGGGAAATCCATCTCTCTGACCCCCTCAATGTCCACCTTGTACTCAGTGCGTGTGTGCTTGCCAATGTAGCTTGCCGAGTCAGTCAGGTACGTAAGGAAGTTGTAGTTTTTTCTATATTCGTGTTGGTGGTGGGTTTTTTGGGGGTTTTTTTAGCTTCATTGTATTCTTAGCATCTCTAGGGTACTGGAGTGCCACCTAGCTTTTCTCCCTTTTGTTCTGTCCTGTATTGTCCAGGTAGATAATCTTCTTGGTGTGCGCTGATGTATAAAGTGGGGAAGTAGGACTTGGACGCAAACCCAGGAGTAAGCTAACGTTAATACAGACATAGCTGTTGGGAATAGGTTGTTGGTCTTTTGCTGCGGGTTTGCCTTTCCAGGCTAGTCTTACAGATGATTACATGTACCTGCTGAAGCAGGAAAAAGGAGTCATGCTTGGGTCTGCCTCACAGACCTCTAGTTGTCTTTGGTTACTTCATGTCTCTGAGAAGCTCTGTCCCAGGTCTTACATTAAGATCATTTAAGTCTTCTGTGTGAAACATGGGTCTTCCAATATAAGGCTAGCATATTAAACAAATAATGCAAAATAATTCTTAGGATGCTCTTGAAACAAAGACAAAAGATGAACAGGATAACTCAATGTTCAAAAGATATTCAGTTGTATCCTGAACTTTGTCAGAGAAGAAATTAAGGTATCTGTTTTCTGTTTAGTGACTTTACTCCATTTTCCCCTAAAATTTTAGACTGTTGCAGCTGGAATGGCTGAAATTTCCTTTCCACTTTTTCCCTTGCTCTAATAGCCATCCAAAACCTGAATGGAGAAGTGGAAATGATCTCTTTGCCCAAGCTTCTGCCCACCTCTAAACACAGGAAGAGTAGGTGATGGTATGGGAAAGGAAGCTCACTATGCGTAACTTTTTTCTGGCAAAAAAGTAGCTGAAGGATTTTATGGAGGTGGAATAAATTAGAGGTTTTCCTACGACTGTTTTCCTATGACTTCTTATTAATGCTGGAATTGAGCATTAGAGCATCAAGCAGCCAGAATTTGATTTCTGCTGTCTCTAACGAGAATTTGGACACAAATAATAATGTAGCTCTAGGCTCATTTCTCACAAACATGAACAACCCACAAAGGGCTGTTCTGGAAGAAATTTGTTTTTCTTTGTTTTCAATATTTGAGCTTCTTTCCAATTAAGTGATATGACGTTTCATGTGGTTTTATTCTCTCTTCTTGTCACATATCTTAAAAACTGAGCTTCAGCTCAGAATATGTGTTAATACAATGGGTTGGAAAAGCTTGTCTGATAAAACTCTCTGGTGGAACAAATAATTTATTATTGCTGGGACTTTCTGTATAGAAGTCTATTTAAAAACAAAAACTGATGTGGAACCAAGTGAGCTGGTACTAAAGGAACAGAAGCATACAGGACTGGCTTTTTCCAACTTAAATTGGTAGACTATGTTGATACTGAAAATAATAAGGGGCCATATTAAAACACAAATACTTTAAAAGTTTGTAGAATAATAAATAGGGAGGAATTGTACTCTTGTGATTATCTTTAGAGGGCAGGAATTAGACCTGAATGGAAAATGTGTTCATGTAAGAAATGGAATAGGAAAACTAGCTTGTTTTTCCTCAACTTTGGCTCCATGTTGAGAAGAATAAACTAGCTGTGTTGTAAATATATACAGGACATAAAATAGTTCATGTACAAAGCTGCGTTTTTCAGAGCATAACTCTGTCTGTAAATAGCCTTTTGCATTCTGAGGGAGGTATCATGGACTTCTGGTTCTGACAGTCAATTGACCTAGGAGATCATTATAAAATGATTGCAGAAGACCTGGAAATTACCCTTGATTTGGGTAACCTGAAGACACTAGATGCCTGAAGTGATAGTTCTCATGCCTAACCCTGAAGGTCCTTGATGTAATAACATCCAAGGAGTGGAAGTCACAACATTTGCAGTAACTTTCGATAGATTCATTTAGTCCTTTAGCACTGTTTTAAGGGTATGGACTCATGCTCTAATCCCCAGTCTGAATTTAGGCTTTCTTAAAATTGTTAGCCAGTGCTAAGATTATCAGATGTTCTATATAAGAAAATTCCCATATTATGCAGTCAAATCCAAGCCTGCACATGAAAAGGAAATTAAATGTGACTTTTCCTACATCTTCCTGTAACTAACGCCTCTCTCAGCTCAGGTTGCTGGAAAACTGCTGCTAAAACACATACAGAGAAATGGTATTTGTTCAGAGGATCCACTGCCCTGTTGACACGTGGTTGAGCTGCGCGTGTTGAATGATGCACTCCCTCCATCTGTGATGTTGGGATGCCCTCTGCGAGTGTTGTTTATCTTCCTGGACTTATAGGGGCTCCTAATAAGCAGTGTATGCAGGTTCTCTTAAATCCTGAAGGCAGTCCCTTAAGCAGAGGGTTTGAGTCTCCACTTGTGTCCCAATCTTTTCTGTCCCAGTGCCAAGCCCGCTTTAGCTCAGTATGGCTGTGTATGTTTCAAAGAACTAAGTGAAACTAAGAGCTGATTTGAAATTGCTAAGGTGGAAAAGCACATGGTAAAGCTGCCTTTTTAAAGATTAAATCTGGAATGATACATGATGGGCATTCTTAGGTGAAAGTATAGATTGCCATGAGAAAATGTACACTAAACTGTCAGTACATGTTTTCTCCCATTCTATCACCCTTTTCTTCTAACTGAGTGTCTTGGTAGCTTAGGTTTAGATAGAACTATCCAAGTTTCACACCCTTCAGGTTCCTTGTGCAGCGTTTGAGAAAACATTTATGAAAGATTTCATTCCCACTTTTTCTGAAAATTTTTATGTATTTTTTGCTGATGAATAAAAACATTTCAACACTGGTGGATTTTCCTCTGCTTTTTTTTTACCTGAAGATATCAATAAGATTCCAAAATTGTAACTGCTGATTTTATTGGTACTCAAAAAGTCAACCAGTCTCATGATAATCTTCCCTGTGAACAAAGCATTGGCTTCTTTGGCTCAAATTTTTAAAAAAAATTTTTTTTTTTTTTTTTTTAAGGAAAATATTTCCACGGTTCTCATTTTTATTCTGGAGAAATTTTGGACTGGAAACATTTTCAGAATTGCATTTTTGTTTCCAGCCACTCCTCAATGCTAATGTAATTCCTATGTTCCAGATGTATTTGATGTTCCATGAAAATACTGTAAGAAATGAAAGCATTCATATAATGGTATATACTGTCTTTTGTGTTACATCCATGCCATGCTGAATGGAGTTTTTATAAAGAATTAGAAAGCATTTCTAAAAAGAATCTGAGCCCTGAGACCAGGAACTCTCCAGCTGGAGCAGAGAGTCCTATAGCTTGGTCAGCTATACCTGCAATTTTGATTCTTGCAGCACAGCCTCAGAAGGAGCTCCCTGAAAAAATTTAGTCATGGATCTCACAGTTGGACAATCGAATAATGCAGTTAGAAATCAGGAAGTGAAGATCATCATTTTCTGCTAGTGATTCACTTAAATTTGCCTGTGCCAAACTTCTTTTGAAACCAAAGGTATTTGATGTTTAATGCTGATGATGATGCTTTCTCCCCCCCCCCTTTCCTCTTTTGGGGGAGGTAAAGGTCTCACACATTTGGAAGAAAAGCACTGGTTCACAATTCCATAAGAAGGTTCGTCAGGTATTCCTATACTGCTTTGTTTTAATGTGATGGATCAGTCACAAAAAAGAGAGGACAATTATTTTCTTAATAAGTTTATATTTGTAGGCAATTTCCCATATCTACACTAAAATACTTTTGGCTCGTAGTGTTCTGAATAATGATATTACATTCAGTCTAAAATTATATGACATGAAAAGTAGGCAAATAGTTTTATGATACCACCTAATATAACTATGACTGCTTTGTGCTCTTTTTGAGGTAGGGGGTAGAGATTGTAAGAGGATAGTCCCATCTACCAGGCAAATATTGAAGTCTGAAGATATTCTTTAATATGGACAAAGCAGATAGGTTACAGCTTTGAGGTGCCTTTGTATGGAGTGGAGTGTGGAGATATTAACAGGAAATGGAAATTTTTTAAAAAATAATTTTTCACAGGAATTAGAAACATTTCCAAGATTATTCCTGCTACCTTTAGGTTAGGTTAAGTAGTACAACGTTGTCTACAAGCTGAAGTGTGACTCCTGTGCTGGTTTTGGCTGGAGTAGAGTTAATCTTCATAGTAGCTAGTATGGGACTATGTTTTGGATTTGGGCTGAAAACAGTGTTGATAATGCAGGGAAGTTTTTGTTATTGCTGAGCAGTGCTTACACAGAGTCAAGGCCTTTTCTGCTTCTCACCCCACCCCACCAGCCAGTAGGCTGGGGGTGCACAAGAAGCTGGGAGGGGACACAGCTGGGACAGCTGGCCCCAACTGACCAAAGGGATATTCCATACCACATGATGTCACACTCAGCATATAGAGCTGGGGGAAGAAGGAGGAAGTGGGGGATGTTCGGAGTGATGGCGTTTGTCTTCCCAAGTAACCGTCTGCATGATGGAGCCCTGCTTTCCTGGAGATGGCTGAACACCTGCCTGCCAATGGGAAGTAGTGAATGAATTCCTTGTTTTGCTTTGCTTGTGTGTGCAGCTTTTGCTTTACCTATTAAACTGTCTTTATCTCAACCCATGAGTTTTCTCACTTTTACTCTTCTGATTCTCTCCCCCATCCCACTGGGGAGTGAGTGAGTGGCTGTGTGGTGCTTAGTTGCTGGCTGGGGCTAAACCACGACACTCCGTATTTGGCCACGAATGTTCTCTGTATGAATTTCCTTAAAGGCTCAAGCACACTGCACAATTGACACCTACTAGTGTAATTCCAGCACAATATTTTTTTTCATATGCTATATAAGATCAAATATCTAACAACTGGATTCATAAAAAGTTCGTTGCACAAGGATAATTTTTAGAAAGTTTTTATAAAAATCACACATCAAATAGGCAGCATATAATTTTGAGACAGGTAAAATTTTAACCGTGTGTTTTATTGCCAAAATGTTAGCTATTCAGTTAAATAATTTTTAGCTTTCTTACAGAAATCTACAATACTCTATTATGATCAGGTTTTTTTTTTTCTGAGAAGATGCTTTCCAGGCATTCTGTTCTTTAATTTATTCTAGTACAACTGGAGCCAAGTTTATATGGCAGATGCACAGTTGGAAATAGGCACAAATTCTGCAGTTATGTGTGTAACTTTTACCATTGTGAAACAAAAACCACCTGTGCACAGCATGGTCGCCATTTTTACTTTCTTCTGGTATGACTGAACCAATGCTAGTGTGGTGGCTTGACCCTGGCTGGATGCCAGGTGCCCACCAAAGCTGCTCTATCACTCCACCTCCTCAACTGGACAGGGGAGAGAAAATATAATGAAAGACTCATGGGTCGAGATAAGGATAGGGAGAGATCACTCTGCAGTTACCATGACGGGCAAAACAGACTCAGCTTGGGGAAAGTAGCTTAATTTATTAACAGTCAAATCAGAGTAGGGTAATAAGAAATAAAACCAAACCTTAAAATGCCTTCCCCCTTCCCTCCTGAAAGGAGGTTGTAGTGAAGCGGGTGTTGGACTCTTCTCCCAAGAAACTAGCGACAGGACAAGAGGAAATGGCCTCAAGTTGCATCAGGGGAGGTCTAGATTGGACATCAGGAAGAATTTCTTTACTGAAAGAGTGGTTAGGCATTGGAACAGGCTGCCCAGAGAGGTGGTGGAGTCGTCAGCCCTGGAGGCATTCAAAAAAGGTGTAGACATGGCACTCCAGGGGCTAGTTTAGGAGTCATGGTGGTGTTAGTTGATGGTTGGACTTGATGATCTTAGAGGTCTTTTCCAACCTTAATGATTCTATGATTCTTTCCGGGCTTAACTTCACTCCCGATTTATTCACTACCTCCTCCCCCTGAGCAGCACAGGGGGAATGAGGGTTGCAGTCAGTTCATCGCATGTTGTTTCTGCCTCTCCTTCCTCCTCAGGGGGAGGACTCCTCGCACTCTTCCCCTGCTCCAGCATGGGGTCCCTCCCAGAGGAGGCAAACTTTTCCAATGTGGGTCCTTCCCACGGGCTACAGTTCTTCACAAACTCCTCCAGCACTGGTCCCTTCCATGGGGTGCAGTCCTTCAGGAACAGACTGCTCCAGCGTGGGTCCCCCGTGGGGTCACAAGTCCTGCCAGCAAACCTGCTCCAGTGTGGGCTCCTCTCTCCACGGGTCCACAGGTCCTGCCAGGACCCTGCTCCAGCGCAGGCTTTCCATGTGGTGACAGCCTCCTTCGGGCATCCACTTGCTCCAGCATGGGGTCCTCCATGGGCTGCAGGTGGATATCTGCTCCACCATGGACCTCCATGGGCTGCAGGGGGACAGCCTGCCTCACCATGGTCTTCACCATGGGCTGCAGGGGAATGTCTTCTCTGGCACCTGGAGCAACTCCTCCCCCTCCTTCACTGACCTTGGTGTCTGCAGAGCTGTTCCTCTCACATAGTCTCACTCCTCTCTCCGCTGCGGTTGCTGTTGTGCAGAAGTTTTTTTCCCCTTCTTAAATATGTTATCAGAGAGGCGCTACCACCACCACTGATTGCCTTGGCCTTGGCCAGTGGCAGGGCCGTCTTGGAGCTGGTTGGCGTTGGGTCTGTCAGACATGGGGGAGGCTTCTAGCATCTTCTCACAGAAGCCACCCCTGTGGCCCTCCTGGCTACCAAAACCTTGCCATGCAAACCCAATACAGCTAAGAAGCTTTTCCCTTCTCTCTGCTGTTTATGGATGAAGAGCAAGATATAATTTATTTCTTGTATGGCTTGCAGTGAGCAAATAGTGTGACACAGAAAGCACAAATTTATTCTGGAAAGCAGATCATGAGCATTCTGCATTATACAGATGTAGTAATCGGTGGCTGCAAGTTCTCTCTTAGATTTTTGGTTGTGGTTTTTTAATTTTTTTTTTTTTCCTTTTCTGTCTTATATTGCTTTTGACCTCTTTGCTAGTGTTCTCCACCCCTTCTCTCTGTGTCTGCTATCTGGGAAGAGGCTTGTTGAGTGTTGCATAAAACCAAAATTATTGATTTTAGAACAATTGTCAGCGACATCTATATCAGGACACACTTAAAAGGATTTAAACACTGTGTTTGCATAATTATTTTTTCGTGAAAACTTATTTTTAATTAGAATACTAGGAAAATGTATCATCTATTCCTGTGAAACTAGAACCATCTTTGAGAAGGTGACAAGGGAATAGGATGCTGGAATTGGAAGATTTCTCAGTGTCTTGTGAAAAAATTGCACCTAACATGTCTCATTCCACTATTTTTGTGAAGTTCTTCCATAATTAACTCTGCCCATCTGCTTCTTTTATTGCACTGCAGCTTGTGGCAGAAATTACTGAATTCAAATATAGCAAAATCATTAACTCACAATATTTTGATGAATGTGCAATTGCCCTTTACTGTAACGTCTCTCTCAGACTGCTGCTATTTTATATTTTGTGAGAAAGAAGACGAATCCCTGGATGGACCTGGCTCACTCCAGTAGACTACATTCAGTCTCTTAAACTGAAGATGACCCTCCACTCTGCGGTAGAGTTATGTCTTGTACGTGCAGGCTCAGATTTTAGTGTTCCCTTCAAAGAACGCTTCTTGACTGGAACTGCTGGCAAACATACTTACAAGCTCCTTAGCAGCCATTTAAAGGCAGAAAGGACTCTAAAGCTGATAAAATGTAGCCTGTTTCTTTCAAATTCTTCCGCCTCTGTGTTTGACAGGAGTGAGTCTCACACCACCTAACTGGATAGTTCCTATGTCAGACAGCATGAGTTAGAGGTCACCTCTTATCATTCTAAGTCATCCATTGAAAGCTCACAAAGGGATACTGGCAGCATCTTTTCCTTTCTTCCTGATTGCTGAAATGTCTGAAATGGATCACTACAAAGCCACCTAGTATATTAAGGGAGGGACAGTAGCAAACAGTGTCACCAAGTGCTGATTCTGGAGTTCTATAGCTTTTCTTAAGATATGTTTGTGATCCTCGTTCAAACTTAAATGTTGAAAGGAAGTAGGGGGATAAATTGCTGTAAATATCTGTAATTTACTACTGTAGTTCGTGGAAATAGGATTTAAAAAAAAATTATATATTTTATAATTTTTTTAGCAGAGTACTTCCCTCATCTGCACCCCCCCATGCCAAGTGGGATTCTTAGTTCTAGGATGTGGGTTCAAAATGCTGAATAAAATAACTTTATTCAGATGCTTCTGCTTGAAGTATACTTTTCTTAAACATTACTCTACAACAGCCATACCTTAGTCCACACGTACATTTCTTCCATCAGGATTTCAAGTGAGCAGTAGTTTTGTTTTGGTGCATTTTTCTTCTAGGAGATGTAATTCAGAAGCAGAGTGCTTGGCTTCTTTTGAGCACTGACAAAGTATGGATTGTTATCCTAGTAAAGTCATGGGTTTTTTGAGTTTTATACATAATCCAAGACTGGCTTTATAAGGCATTTATGTTGTGTCACCGGTCTTGAGAACCTTAAAACATGAAGTATCTGCAGACTCTTATCCTGTAGCTGGTGCTAGGATATGTTAGCTTGGGAAATCCTGAGCAGAGGCCAGTGAAACATAAGGGCACCTCTTTCTTCATTCCTTCTGGTTTGTAGACAAGCCGAGAGCAGTACTGTAATGGTTCTTCATCTGTTTTTGTATGATGCATTTGTTGGAGCCAAATGCTATTAGAAAGGTAAATTGCTTTGGCTAAAGTTAACTTTTACATCTTCGTGCAAAACAACCTATTGAGGAAGAACATCTCCCCACTTTTCTTTTGCAAGTAAGTGCCCAAAGCCCACATCTTTTTTTAGGAAAATCTGTAAGTTTTATCTTGCAGTCTTAACAAACAAATATTTGTCTTTTTAGGAAACTATTTTCCATTGTGTTCGAGGGGGAAGAAACTCATGGTGTGTACAAAGAGTGGAGTTCTTGTTTGGAAAGAGACCAAAGCCCTCTAACTCTGGTGTTTCAGTTTGGAAAAGTTTACTTCAGCGTTTCCATGGAAGTGATAGTATTCATCTAAGACTTTCACAGAAACAATATCGGTCTTACTGAAACTGTAGATGGTGATACTCTCTGAAAGTCTTCCTCTCACTGGGCACAACCCTGCCAGATGCTCAGCAACACTTGAAAGAATCTGGACTGCCACTGACCTTAGTCAGGGTTGGAGATGCACAGTAGGTTACAGGGCAGGATCCACAGTCACCAAAGTTGTGAATTCAGACCATGTTTCTATACTAAAATGCATACTAATGAAGCTTCAACAAAGGGGTGTGTGTGAATTGCTCTTCTGAAAGGAGGGTTAGCTGTGTTTTTCTTAGGAAACTTGTCTGTGTGCTTTGATAATTATTGCTACTATGGAAATGAATCTTTAGGATGCCTTTTCTATCAAGAATCACTGATGTTTAAAAATACATGGCTTTTAACTGAGAATAAAGCTTCTGTATGCAGGTAAAGATTCATAATATACCCTATGATTGTCAGCCATGGCAGCTTTACAGATCATCTAAACTGAGAAGAATGTTTAACTGTATGCAGAGTTCTGATCATGTTGTTAGGAAAAATAATGCTTGCTTCATTGCTGCTGTTGTTGTTGGTGGTTTTTTTTTAAGACCAGTTTGCAGGCATGGCCTGCCTGCTGCCTTGACACAGGAACGGAAAACTAGGAAGCCTGAATTCGGATCCCACTCTTATGGTGATTCCAGCTGTGGCCTTGGCAAGTCACTTCAACTCATGTTTGTAAAATACCTCTGTTTGCCTAACTCACAGTAATATTGTGTGGCATGTTTTTTTCAAATTAGAGAAAGATTAAACTCCTCTTTCTGTTTTGAAAAAAACATCTTCCTTGAAACTCCTAGAATATTTTGAACCTGAAGAGAGTGCTGTAATTGCTAATTATTGTTGTATGTTAGTAGTGCTAATGAACATGCTTCTTAAGCCTATTACTGCTACTCAGAAGAGCTCCAGGCCAGTAATAATGTATCTAAGAATTTAAGTAGGCTACTTATGTGTTTATACAGCAAAGGTACTTTTGAAATATAACAGCAATGTACTATCATTTCACATTATATGCAGCAGCATAGGAAATTTAATCAAAACAGCAAAATGTCAACAGAACAGCTTACAAGCTTTAAGGTATTCATGCATTTCAAGCATGAAGAGTTTTCAACAGCAGTAGTCCCTCACACAAAGATTTATTCCCTCTGAAAACTTTTTCATGGCTCATAAAGAGTGATGGATGAACTTAATTTTTAGTTTAATCTCTTTCTTTTCAGTTCAGTAATTTATTTGATACTAGCAAAAAATTAGTGAGAATATGGAACCGCTCACCAGTCATTAGTGATTGTGTATGTTACAGGCTGCGCATAGACCACAACAGGTTGCCTGACTTTTTAGTGAGTGGGAAGAAAGTCTTCCTTTCAAGATTTTTTTTTTAAGTAACATTTTAATATTTCTTGCATACCATGTCTGACTATAATTTTCCATTCTTCCAAATAAACCTGTTTCAAGGATAACTTTAAACTTTTTCCCAGCTCTTATAGTTAGTTTACTGCTCCAGTACTTCATGCTAATATACAAAAGATTTCTTTTCTGACTTCACTGGGAGTTTGTGTGCATAAGGACAGCAGAACTAGGTCCTACTGTGGTCTTGAATGATACCTAATTCCCTATTCCATAGGCTGAATGCTGTGAAGGGAATTGTAAAGGCTCCATGCTATTGTCTGTGATTAAAATATGCTGAGAAAATAACCGCAAGTTTCTACACATAAATAATTAAAAAATAAAGTAACAAGGAAATGAAACATATTGGAAAGAGAAATGAATTATGTGTGTAAACTTTTTTGTTGGGTTTTTATGTTCTAGAAATTGTGTATTATTCCATCTTTGACTTTGCTTGGCACATTGCTCTTTCATTATGTTACCATACTTAAGTTTTTGGAAACTCAGAAAACTTTGCCTTCTCACTCAAGTCATATTTTTATATAGCCCAGTGGACAATATTGTGTAGGCTCAGGGCCATACTAGGTGTTCTATTCAGCATTTTCCATCCTGTATCTACGGCTGCTTTATATTGGCTCAAGAACGAAAATCAACCATCATGCTCCTTTAATACATTTGAAAAAATGTTTTTGACATCAAGGCTTGCAATCAGTGGAGTTCGGTGTATTTAGAAATTTCCAGTTCTTCCTTTTGAAGGAATCAGCTGTTTTAATTAGTTTTCCTATCATAGCAGAGAAAAACAATGTAGAAAAAGAGAGAACAGGTATATGTGTATAGGATCACTTTTATTCTTTTGAAGAGCCACATTGAAAAATTTCCCCTCAAAAAGGCATCTTGAATAAAGCAAAGCAGGAGATTACCTTTGGGCAAAGATAGTGAAATGGCAGGCTCCACTTTGATTGTGGAATGGGCACGCTGCTTCCTTCAGACCGTGCCTAAGGAGACTGTTGTAAAGTCACCCACTGGATCTTACCAAAAATTGGGTCGATCTTTCCTACAGCCTATGAACTCATGTGTGTCATTACAGTTGACACCTCTCTCCTGCTTATGTCCCTGAACTCTTATCTTAGGACAGCTTTCTGCCAAGGGAGAAAAATGTATAATATTTTGGGGACAAAAAACATGTAGGTCCTGGGATTGTCTTATTCAGTCAGGGAGATGAGTTATCCTATGATTTCCCTCAGCAGGAGTATCCGTTTGTTAGACAAGATTGATTGTTGCTATATAAAAGTTAGGAGGAATATCAAAACATGTTCCAAAGGTGGTGATGATGATGTTACTGGGTTATGCTTGCACATGGTAAAGGAACCCATAGGAACAGTTCTTCATTTCCTCTAGCTTTGCGTTACACTTAAGGAAAGATACCGGAAATTTACAATATTTAAGCCCAAGAAGAGCACAGAGCTAGAGCTATGCAGATAAAATTCATAGAAACATTATAAATAACATGCATTTGTAACAGCAGAAATACACAGGGCCTTTAAAGTCTTACAAAAGCGATATGGTACAGCTGCTGCAACACCTGTGGTGGTGTAGCATCATGAATTTACTTTTTAACATGAAATTATTCTTTTCCCCAGACTTATTGTCATTCTGTTTATTTTTTTCTAAATATGGCTAGAAGTATCAATTTTAAAATATGTCTTAAAAGAGTACTTTTACTTTTCTTTCTCACCTTTCTGTTTTGTTGTTGTTTTGTTTTGTTTTGTTTTGTTTTTTCTCTCTAACACAGTTCTTGGCAGTGAGAATCTGCCGCGTATGGTAAAATCACAGTCCAGGGCCCCACGTGAAAAGAAAATTAAATGTGACTTTTCCTACATCTTCCTGTAACTAACGCCTCTCTCAGCTCAGGTTGCTGGAAAACTGCTGCTAAAACACATACAGAGAAATGGTATTTGTTCAGAGGATCCACTGCCCTGTTGACACGTG
>WAAD01010207.1:4978-21060 GCA_013389945.1 Fregata magnificens | reverse complement strand
GCGGTGGGTGCCGCGTCCCGACCGGCCGCCTCGGGCCGCCGTGCCCTGCCCTTGCCGCTGGGCAGGGAGCGCGGGAAGGAGCCGGGGCTTCCTCTCCTTCTTCCCTCGGTTTTTGGTGTTCCTCCGGCTCCTGGAGGCTCTTCCCGAGGAGCGGGCACGTGGCGGAGGCCGGCCCGGCCTCTCCCGACGGCTGCCGCCGCCACCCCTTCCCCGGTGCCGGCTGCCCTGTGCTCCGCATGGCGTGAAGGGGCAGCCCCGCGGGTCTCCTGCCCTGCCCTCGCCTTTTGGTGCCGAGGGGCCTTTCTGAAAGGGCCGGTGGCGGCGGCTGCTGCTGCTGCTTGGGCTGGGATGCTTTTGCCCTGTGTGTATAATCTGTACCGTAAAAATGACGTTTTTCTGTTCTTTGGCGATGTAGCAGGAGCCCGTGTTTCAGAAGGTGATCATCTTCTACTCGGTGAATGTAATTCTGGTTCATGATGAACGATAGCTGTTTTCTCTAGCCTTTAAAAAACGTTCTTCCTTGAACAAGTAAACATTGTGGTAGTTAATAGGGTAGTCGTGTGGTTGTACTTTAATCAGTGTGCTTATTCTTTCATATTTCTGTATAGTATGTGTCTTTAGCAATGTGTCGTCCCCCCCTTTTTTTTTCTTTTCCTGCCATGTAGCTCTTTCTGTTCTTAATCAACTTGGCAGTTTCTTTACCTTTTGGTTGTTTTCCACGTTTTACGGTAAAAGCGTTTGGGCGTGCTTTTTCAAAGTGAAGATAAAACTGTACTTATTTGAAATAAGTACATTTTATCTGAGTTACGGGCCAAACGTGTGGATTCTTGAGTGACGACTTAGCGTGAAAAAGGGAACCGGCTTTGGAGACTCTGGGAGACATTTTTAGTCTAAGGTTTTTGACAGGTTTAGTCAGTATTTTGAGAGTCTGGAGAAGTAAAGCACTGGCATTTCGTAGTTTTGATGGCCTAGCCTGTATGGAAGATGCATTCTCTCTCAGGGTTACCTGAAACTTGGAGGCCACCGCAAGTTTCAGCTATTATATGTATTTTAAGGCAGTACTTCCCAGATGTTGGAACTGCAGTATCTTTCTGACTGCAGTATCTTCGAAGTTATAAATAAGGGTTTCAGCTGGATAGAAATGAGGACCCTTTTGCTAGTATTTGGGGTTATGAGCTTAGCAGGTTTATGGTGGGATATATATTTGATGGGTTTTTTGTTTTGTGTGGGGTTGCTAGGTTTTTTCTTTTCTTTTAAATTAAAAATAATTTTGAGAACTTAGCAGTTCAGAGAACAAGGTGATTCACCCCTCTTCATGAGAATACTCCTGATTTTATATTCAGCTCGTTTGGATTTTATTCCACTTCTGTCCCATTTCTCTCTTTGTCAAGCGAATGTTTATCCCACGAAGTGGTATGCCAGTTTTTGTGGGCAAATGTATGGCAGTTGCCTGGATGGCTTCTCAGCATTTCCTTTCTGGTTGTCTTTTCCTCATGCAAACACCAATGGATAATGCGTGGGCTCCTGTTCAGGAACGGTTCTTCGTTCTCTGTCATGATCCAGTTCTTTCAAGGATTTCTTATGGTTATAAGTCTTGAGTTTTGACTGGGATAGCTTTTTAAAGATTTCCATTCCTTTTTTGTAGACTTTTTCTCCTCCCAGTAACACACACCATTTAGTTTCTTGAAACTTGAAAGAGTTGTAGCAGTTAAAAAGAGCTCTTAAAAAGTAATATTGCAGAAGTGAAGCTATACATTAGTTTTAAATTTTGTTGCACGCTTTATGTTTGTGATGAGATGCAAGTATTTTTGGAGTACAGGATGATATTATTTGTAACTTTAATCTCCGAATGCATAGTGGAAGGGATCACCTAATTGCAATTAGTGTTTGCTGGATTCAGAGTGATTTCAGCAAGTACGTTAGTTATTTTATGTATTGCTTAGATTTCTACTTTAGGGAAATCATGGCCTGTTAAGTGATGTGAGAGGGGAAAATTTAGAGAAGTGGTGTAGCATGAAGAGTGAAGATACTACTCTTGTCAGTGTTCTGTGTGCCAGTAGAAGCTAATTACTTGTCACTTCCTTACAAAAAAAGGTGATAGAAGAAAAAGAAATATTGTCCAGAGGAGAATGCTGGGAGAGCTCCCCAAGCTATGTGGCCCCCTGCATTTTGTTAGGAAGACCTCCACGTAACCCTTCTACCTATTAGGGTTGTATATAATGTAGTTGATGCTTCCTGGAGTCGATGATCAGTCAATGCCCTGAAGCAGAATGTATGGCATTACTCCTGTGTTTATTCTTATTAAGAAGACTGCTCATATCAATTGACCAGTACCGGTAGGTTTTTTAAAAGGAAGCTAACTGGACAAAATTTCTCTGCGGATTCGCTTTTTTTTAATAGTTTTTAACAGTTTTAAATAGTTCTCAAAATTTCCTTAAACTCTTGAAACCCAGTTTTTCTGATTGCTATTCTAACGTTTTCTCATGCAATAACAAACTGCCAATAAACACAAAATTCAATTCAATTGATAAAATTGTTAGATGTGTCAAATAACCCCCCCCTCGGAAACTTATGTAAAAACATGGTACCTTTAGAGATAGTGAGTTTTGAGTATTGCTGTTAACTGCAGTTGGTAGTGACACCATTGTATAGATTTAAGACTCTCATAGTGATTTCTTACAAATCCGTCATAGTATCCATCGTAACACAGCAAGAATTGTGTAATTTTTGGGACCGCTGATCGTTGCTATGAAATGTGAAAAAATGGAGGCTATTTCATTGAAAAGATAAGTTTCAGGAACTGCCTGCCATTTCTCTAGCAGAATTCCATTTTTCATTTAATGAATTATTTGATTAATGGATTGATTTAAATTAAGTTAAATGAGCATTAATATAAGGACAAGTACCTTAATGACTGAATTTTTATGTGTAATTTGGAAGCTTAACATATGGATTTGTTTAAATGCTTGCAATTCTAATAGTATTTGTAGTGCTAAAATTGAAGCCTGTCATTGGGGAACTTGATGATTATTTCAGGAGTAGCTATTTAGGTATATATTTCTAGGTTAAAACCTGAAGTTTATTAAACTAAATTGAAAACGATGATTCTTGGTTCTGAAAAGGGAAAGTCTATACAAAAGACTATACGAAAATGCATCCAGACGATTCTCCATTTTTGGAGAATCAAGTCAGTTTGACTTTGCTGCATGTCCCAAACACTTAGAGTGTCTTTGGAGAATGGAGCTGGCTGCTGCCTTGGTTGAAAAGAACAGAAACCTACTGCAGTCAGTCTTGTTTCCTTACTGTGTTGTGGAGAGCCTTGGGGTGTGAGGGAACTTTGTATATCAACTCTCCTCCAAAGTTTAGGCTAAAGTAACCATTAGGGTGGTCTGTTAGGATTTGGGGGACCATTGTCTTGCAGTTTATAGCTTTGTTTTCAGGTGGAGAAGAGAGGGAGGGTGTTGTCTTCTAACAGCTTTTGGGTCCCTGACATCCTTTTTTGGCTTCTGATGAACATGACTGGGTCATGACAGTTACTGTCTTAACTCCATTTTTTTATTTTTACCCAGTAACTGTAAAGTTATCTCATTTGGGCCCTGTTTTCCTTCTGGTTGCTGTTACTTTCTGACAGACAAAATGACTATTTATGCTTCCCTTAACACCTGCCACTCTTTTGAGACTCTGCTACTGGTTATGTTGGGTTTTTTTTAAGAGGAGTGCTTACTTAAGGTATCCTGAAACAACTTNTTTTTTTTTTTTTTTAAGATGTACACAGTATTTTCTGTAGACTGTACTAAAAAGCTTCTGTTGCAGTGGTCTGTTCTATTTTTATGTATTGCACTGCAGAAAAAATAATTTTCACTGACATCTAGACTCTTTAAAATAAAATGTTATGTACTGTGTAGAATTGGAGCTTTATTCTTTGTGCAGGCACACGAAGATATAAATACCTGTCAGGAAGTAGACATTTGAGGAAAAAGAAAATCCACAAACCTAAACCTCCTCGCTTTGTTACCACAGATAAAACATGTTGAAAGGTAAACCTCATGTTGTAGATCACTGACATTGGTTTAGGGGTTGTTTTTTTTTTCTTCTTCTTCCTAGCTGAATGTGTGAATATGTTTCAAAAGGTCAAGGAGACCAGTTTAATTCTTAAGGAAGAGACTCTTCAGGTTGCATAACTATCTTCTCTGTTCCACTGTCACCTGTCATGGTGGATGGACGGGTGGGATTGAGAGCAGGGCAGCAGGTTTACCCTCATTTACGCTTTATGCGTTATTCCTGCTTAGGAGCAATCTGTACTATAGCTGCTGCAAATTAGAGCACCTGCCCGACTTCCCTGTGTCGGAAGAGTAGATGGAGAACTGGGCATTTGCAATTGTGAATAAATACTATTCTTACAGCTTTTCCTTGGTACCTTCAAGAGCTTAGGAAGACACAGGTTTTGGTGGTGGGATTTTTGTTCTTTGATTGCTTGGTTTTTTGCATTTTGTGCCAGACTCCCCATAAGTTGAGGCCTTTAACCAGCTGAGTTTCCATATGATAGGTTCTAGGATTCCCAGGAACAGCATTACATTTGCACCTGTTTCCTCACTCATGTTGCACTTCTTGACAACTGCTTCAGAGAAAGTTGTTTCCCAGCAACTACTTCCAGGGGTCTCGTCTCACATCGGACTTGCTTTTGTGGACACAGGGAAAGCGCGTTAGGAAGTATCAGCTCTCCGTTCCCTTACATTCTCCAATGGCTTGTTCAGACCTCTTAACAGTGCAGAGCTTGGCTTTGAGATCATAACTCTAATTCAAATACTGCTTGAGAAACATTTTTCTCAAGGTATTTGTCCTTGTAAACCATGCTTTAAAGTTTCAAAAGACCTGCATGTTCTTGGATGCTTTAGTACTCACACCCAAAAGTATACAATCCAGAAGACAGATAAGGCAGATGATTGATGGAATGTCACTTTGAATTTTGATGACATACTAGTTCGTGTTCTTGCAAGGACAGGAGGTTCTTCATTTATGTTGTGACCCTATTATTATTAGGCAGGTTGGGTTTGTGTTTTTTTTTCTTTTTAAATGCTTCAGAAAAAGTGTTGAAAAGAGGGTTTTAAATTTGGAAGGAAGGTGATTTTGTGGCTGACAAACATTTCACAAGCATGGGAGAAGGATAACTTTTTTTTTGTCTTTTTGTACTATGCTTATGTAGGCTGCATAACATAGGATAGCTTATCACACGTGATCCATCCCACTGGATGCTTTGGTTCAAGTGTTAACATGCACCTTGCTTCCTCTTCTAAGCCTTCCTACTTTTGTATGGTGAAGTTTCATTTACGCACTTCTTCTGTAGCTTAGCTAGCTAAAATTGGGTGTTGGAGATGTGTTTACTGCCTGCTTTTGGTGTGTAATGAAGGCTGTTTCTCTTTGGTTTTCTGGGGAAAATTTTCTCCTCCCTCTAGGAAGAACGAGTGCTTCCAGTTGAATGCTTTAGATAACAAATCTTGAGGGACCGAGATAAGACTTCTTACTGGAGCTAATAGTTTCAAAAATTTGGTCTCAAGAGTTCCTTCTATCAGGAGAGTAAACCTTGATAGATCTGCTTTGCTATCCAGAAGTCCAACAAAAGGTGCTGCTTCTCCTTCAAAATGTTGCTATTCATTTATACCTCGGCTTTCTTGTAATAGTCCAAAGTTCACTTAGATGAGACAAGTGAAGTAAATTAGTCTTTTACTTCACAAGACCAAAAGTTATCAGTGGCAGAAAAAGAACAGAATCGGTCTCTTAAAGCTCTTTTCTCCTGTAGCCTGAAATCATTTCAACAGTAGTTATTTTGGAAAACTTATTTTTCCTCCATCTGGGCAACTCTGCCAGTGGGTGCTTCAGTTTAAGAGGTACTTCGCCATGTTAAATAACCTGAGCAAAGCTGGCAGTAGAAGTGCCTGTTGCTAATCTGCATTGGGCCAGCACAAATCAAATTTCACCAGGTGAGTAGGAAAATGACTAAAGGATGCTGAAGTATACATAAATGTGGAGGCTGCCAGTAATTTACCGGAGGGCAGATAATTTGCACTGCCAGGCAATTGGCTCATTATAAAAGCAGAAATTGTATCTGGGGTCTGAGGAAGGAACATGAGAACTGAGAAGGCTGACCTGCTTTCCTGGTTTTTTTTTTGTTGGATCTTATAATAGAATCAGTATAAAATTAGAGGTGGTAAAAAGACTCTCATTTAGGATCTCTGTAGTTTTTAGGAATGTGATCTACATGATAGCATATATCATATGTAGTTTATGACTTACGAGATACTCTTCTTCAGTGTAAGTAAAGAGGACTATTAAAAATACTAAATTTCTGTTTCCTTTTGGTTTCCTGCTCTGAATTGTGAATACACCTGGCATCTTCTCTTCAGCTGTGCTGTGAGAGCAATGAATTTTATTTTGTAGAAAATGCTTGTCACTGTGAAATTTAGATGGTTCCTATTTGAACTAATGTAAGGATAAACAGCAGGGGAGTTTGGCCTCAGAGAAGTGGGAGGAATGCTCTTTGTATTCTTGTGTTTCTCAAAGCTGCGTGTTCCTACTGATTTCTAGGTAAACGTAGACATTAGCAGTTTCTTCCCTGATTCCTATATCCCTGTTACTGCCAGTCATGAGGAGGAAAATGGGCTTAACTCATTATACCTGCCCTCAAGTTATGTTTGGTAGGGTGGGGGTTTCTCTACAGTAAGAGTTTTATCACCTCAGTTTTTACTTTACCACCCTCAGTTGTGTAGCAGTGTGTTAGGCTGTGCTATGAACTGATAGAGATCCCAACATAGCCCAGAAAAATATTTTGTAGAGGGGAAGGGTAGGGAGGGAGCAGCTCACCTGGCAGAAATTCTTTATGCAAGTACTGCCCAGAAGACCTTTTGCGTTGCTGAACTGTAGACCCATGGGTATTGAATAAAACTGGTCATCCTCTGTTGCTGTACAATGCTGACTGAAGGATAGACCAATTGCTTCATAGCAGCTTCCTTGTTGAAAGTCAGAAAAGATACATCACTTTTTTTAAGAGGAATTAATAGTTGGTTCTAAATCAGTTAACTTTTTTTTATCACTGACATTTTAAAATCGTAATTTGAAATACTTTGTTCATACCTTATTGACTCTTTTTAATTGCCTGCAGCTTTCATCTGTTTTTAGATGGGAACAAGTGTATGGTTAAATGTGAAAACACTGATATTTCATTCTTTATGAGTGAACAAATCAAAATGTTATTTAAATGGTATTTATTTAAAGATGGTCTAGGAAGGAGTTTTAAATTGCATTGGCTTCTCTTTTCCTTCGGAATGTGCTAGTACCCAGAAGACTTTCTTTTATAAAAAAAAAAAAAAGTATGTTTTTATCTGGGAAAATAAATGAAGATTCTTACATTTGCCTCGTGCCGTTTGCTGGAGTGGTTTTTTGGAATGGTGGCATTTAAGAACGCGCATTATGCTCTCTTTACAACTAAATTGTAGGGTTGAGGAGTTGGGTGTCTTTTTTTTTCTTCTTCTTCTGCAGTGGCAGTTAGTCATTACCACTTTGTAAGTATTCGCAAAAGCAGGTTTAAAGCCGGCTAAATTTGTTTCCGTTTGTATTTGTTGGCTTCCAATGCCTTGTCTGTTAATTTAACTGGTTCATTAACCATGGCACACATTCTTAAGCCAGATCAGATGCATTTTTATCTTTAAATTGTGGGCGGAAAATGAAGACTTGAAAGATATTTTTCATAAATACACAAAAGTCTTCTCTTTTTTTTTAATCTTGCGTGTTATGTGAAAGCAAGTGCTGCAGAACTTAGTTGAGAATTACAGGTTATTTACTTGGTGAGATATTTTGCATGCCGCCTTTGTTGCACTTTGACTCATGTGTGTATTTTAAACATTGTTGTTGTTTCCGTGTTCCTTCTGTTTTAAAGTTCCTCTTCATAAAAACACTAATTAGTGTTTTATGTGCCAAAGTGTGTGATGAGCATGGGTTCTGTGGGTTCCTAGTGTAGAAGTCCTGTCTTGGGACGATGCTTTTCTCTGCTTGTTGCAGTGCTCCCTCTTGTGTTGGGCTGCCCTCTGCTCATGCTGCCCTTTTGACTGACATGAAGGCATGAATCATCTAGTTGTTTCTTCTGAGTCATCCTCAAGTCGCAGTCCACCGACCTATGAAATTTTCTGTCCTACCTCTGGATATGATGCTCCTTTTGTCTGTATAAGTAAACTGTTTTAAGAGTGTCTGTTTCTCTTCAGTGGGTATTTTACATTATCTTCCTTTGTAACTAGTTAAGGAATACAGCCTCCTCTGGGCTCCAGTTTGGGGAGCTGGCATCAGAAGTAGCTAAAGTATGGTTCAGCAGGCTTGTAGTGCTTTTTTGGACAGTATCCTGCCTTGTTGTGCTTTCATGCCTGTTTGTGACATCTCCTGTGGTTTCTTCCTAGTGGAAGGGAACCTGTATGGGGTCTTTTTTTTGGTCTTTTTTAATTCTAGTTGTTATTTTTGGGAGAGGCTGTTCAGTCTCTACAAGGTATAGACAAACTTCTTTGATTTTTTTTCACCGTTCATAAGTATTTCCTCTTTCAGGTCAATATAGCTTCTTCCAGGTAGCCAGGGAAGTGCAGTGTGATGTGGCTGGCCTTTAACTTACTATATGTGCCACATGCTCTGAAAGAAAAGTTGGGGTGCCCCAGCTGCACTCCTCATACCTAATACTTACGTAGACCAAGCCCATACTGTAACCACCTGTGACACAAAAATATTGGCTGTAATTTCACTTTTAAAATTGATTATGATACTGATACTTTTTAATTCTCCAGATATGAGGTGGAATTCAAGAGGAATTACAGAGTTCTCTTTAAATAAAGCAGGCTCTCACAGAAATGAGGAACAGCAAAAAATAATTTTACTTCAAAAATTTTAGGGTGCAAAGTGTAAATAGTAGTGCAGTACAGGTTAAGACTTGTAATTCTTTTACAAAATATATTAAATCTATGATTGTGACCGATGCAAGAGAAATAAACAAAAGATACATGTAGATTAAAAACTGAATCAACAGGTGAAGTGGTGTGAGAAATCTTCACTTTGGAAACTAATTTTCAAAGTTTCATGGATCTGCAGATAAGAATTTCATCATGAACAAAAATTCAGTTCTAGAAAAACACTATCTTTGAACAGAACTCACTAATCTCTTTGAAGTTTTATTTATAAAGGATTACTGTATGCAAGGAAAATTAATATATTGCTAATACAGAATACATAATTCTGTAGAAAGCAGAAGATGTGTTTGCTGGTTGTGGTGAAGCTGTCTCTCTTACTGCTACCTGTGGACAGCATGGATTGCTCTTTACTCTTCAGAAACTTTGCAGTTCCAAAGTGCTTCTGGTGGTCTTACTTTTATAAGCAAAGTGAATCTTGGCATGTAATTTCTATAACTTACGTTTTATGAATCTGCTGCTTAATCATTTTTGTGCTATTCAGTGTGCTAAAGCCTAAAAAAAGTTAAGACTGAAAAAATCTTTAACGCCAACAGAATTAATAGGTTGGATACAATTATACTAAATGGGGAGAAAGATTTTCACAGCGTAAGTAACTTCGAGGAATATATTGTTTCGAAGAAGAACATAAATGTATTGCTCTCAGCTGCATGTGTATTAGGCAAGCTTGCCTATGTTGGCAGGTGAATAGTTAAGAGGGAACTGATTTTTTTTCAGTGGAGACAAGAACTGAAGATTAAATTTTCAGAGGATCAGCACAACTTTATTTATTGTCTACTTAGGTCCCAGAGCATTGTTTATTTATCCTAGCCTAAAATTTTGGTGGAAAATGTTCTGGATACTGCTCACATTGGTTTCACTAATAAACTTGGAGTGACACAATTCTGTATGTATTCCACTGTGGTTTTTTAAGTCACAAAAACCTTTTTTTTTCTTTAACCTCAGGCAAAATGGGGCCAACAGTCTCACAAAGTTATTTGTTTGTTCTTTTCAGTGATGTTTTGGCACTGCCTATTTTCAAACAGGAAGATTCCAGCCTTCCACAAGAAAATGAGACCAAACATCCACCCTTCCAGTATGTTATGTGTGCTGCAACATCTCCGGCAGTAAAATTATATGATGAAACTCTTACATACTTGAATCAAGGTTGGTATACATATGTTGCAGGCCTAAGTAGAGTGAATGCAGCTTGTGGTGCAAGTCTAAAACTGGAATTGTATGCCATGTTTTGATACATGTGGGTACATCCAGAATAAATCCATGTCAAAAATGATGTTGGATGCCTTACCTAGTAGTCTTGTTTTGTCCAACTCGCAGACTCATAGCTATAGTCTGTCTTTACTTCCCCTTCAGAGTCTGGGTTGTTTTGTTTTGTTCTGTGGTGGTTGGGTTTTTTTTTTTCCTGCTCTGTGCTTTACCCTTCTCCATCCACCACCTCCCCCAGTAAAATCAAGCAGACAGAGCTTTTAGGAGACAAATTTCAGGTAGTAATAGCTTAAAATACGAGACTAATTTTGCATTCCTATTTAAACTTGATTGCTAACAGCAAGTAAATTGGGTGATATTTGTATAAGGTACACACCAACAAGCCCCAAAAGTTATAATAAATGTTTAATGTCAATCCCTAAACAAAAAGTGTTGCACAACAGAGGACACTGTCATCGTTCTCAAATTAGCTATACATATCTGCCCAGAACAGTATTATGTTTGAAACATAAACACAAGTGCAGCTACCTTTGTAGTTACATTTGGAGTCTGTGTGTATTTCACTATTGTCTGTTTACATTTATAAAAAAAATTAACTACATAAATACTTCGCGTGAGTTGCTGTTTTTTCCTCATAGCCTGTGGGTGATTTACATGAAAATTCGGTTTTCCTTCTACAGAGGGTACTGACTGCTGGGTAAAATAATCTGAGTGTAGTCATTGCCATGTGATAAAACCTCCCTCTCCTCTGGAAATGACATTGGTGTCCTGAGTTCAGTCAGCTAGTATTCTGAACTCAAATAAAACCATTTATCATTTGTTTTGGACCATATAAATGGCTTTGTACACTCCCACCCCCCTGACTCTAACGCTCTAGGATCACTGTTCCTAGATTTAGTTCTGCTCTTTCTTTTCTTTGTGGACTTCGACCCAAAACCTCTCAATAGACAGCACTGTAATTGGAAGACACAGTCCTGCAGCACAGTTTGTGTGAAGAATAAAAACAATTTAAAAATAATTACGTTCACCATTTATTTTCCATATCCTACCATGTTTTGGTACAACTAATCTTAGCTCGTGCTTCTCTGAGCAGTGTACTACTTCAGTGTGCAGTTAAGAGGGCACAGTTTAAAATCTGTACTGGTGAATTTTCCTTGGTCTTTGTGAGCTGTTTAACTTACTAATTGCTTTACTAGGTTATAGAATTTGCATATTTTACGTGTGTGTTTTCTTGATAAAGTATCCTTTTTGCTCAAGTTGAAATGCTTTTAGTAGTGTGAAGCTCTGGTAATGCATTTCATACCTGGAAGTGTTGAACTGTGTACTCGGGCCCTGAAGTCTGTGAGAGCAGATTGTATCTAATTTGATACTGACATGATGGTAAAGCATCATTTTCAGCTTTCCATGTGAATAAGTTTGCTAAGTGTTTCATCTTGCAGTATCCAGTGTTTCTAAATATGCTTTCAACATTACTTGAGTCTTCTACTAAGACAAATAATGGAAGTTCTTTAGGGGATTTGTAATTTCTTACAAACATGTGATCGCATAGTTCAGCCCTTTGCTTAGTCAGGTTTACTTTATTATCGCTTTTTGTACCCTGAGTGCTCTCTTCAGCAGAAAACAGTACGATTGCAGCAGTATGCTGGACCAGCAAGATGCTTTGCACTGTTCAAAAAACTTTAAAAAACTGAAATGACTGTAAATGTTTCATCTGCCCTTGAAAATCTCTTTTAATATAAAGATTTCTTTTGCGAAGAAGTTTTGCTGTTTTTCAGTGTCCTAGGTAACTTTTCCTGATGTTGAAAAATGAAGGCATTGGTATACCCTTTTTCTACATAAATGTGGGAAAAAAAGTTGGCCAGCTTCCCTTCTGTGCTAATACTTCAGACAGAATGGCAGTACATTTGCTGCCTAGGTTAAGACTTTTTCATAAAAAGTTCTCTCTAGTGTATACATACGTATATATGTAAAAAGAAAATCTTCGGTTAGTTTTGAGATATTCTTTCATACCGAAGCCAGCTTAAAATAAGGATCAGTTTGCAACATTGAGTTGTACTGATAAATATGTTTGTGTAATGAGTTGGATTAAGTCCTCTAGAAAAAGAGTAATCTTAATCCTGGTCACTTCAGTTATCTGGTTTCTAGTTCGGCTCTGTTACCAGGCAGTGTCTTGCCTTAAATAATTTTCAAGAGGATTTTGAATAGGCAGTGCCATAGAGAGCAAATACCCTCTTTAATTTATCAGCAGTTTTATCAGTTTACTGGATTGGGAATGCCAGAAGCAATGGGAACATTTGCCCTGTCTGTTAAGCTGTGGTGACATTTCCTAAGGCAACACTTAAGCAAGCCCTGACTTTACCCTCTGCCACTAAGTATTTTAATTGGAATAGCTAAGAGTGTCAGAGTTCAAGGAGTGTCTGGATGATGCTCTTAGTCACATGATTTAGTTTTAGGTAGTCCTGTGAGGAGCAGGGAGTTGGACTTGATCCTTATGGGTCCCTTCCAACTTGAGATATTCTCTGATTCCATGAGCTAATGGCATATTTAAAGTGATTAGGTTTTCATCTGAAGCTGATTCTAGAAGTTCAAATCTTGAAGTGATGATGTTTGGTTGTTCAGGGGTTTGCAGGGTTCTTATTAACTGTAAAATCTGTTAAATGAGTCCATTGGGAATGCATATCAGAGTTGTACGACAGTGTTTTGAGTTGGCTGCTGTTGAGCTAGATGTATAGCGAATAGCAGAAGTGGTAGGGAAGAGAATTGCTTTTAAAGGGGAAGCATTCTTTAGGTTGACTTACACAGTGCACCTAGGCTTGTAGTTCTGTGAATGCAAAGAACCTCTTGGGAGAGATGAGGTCTACCTCAGTAAGGGGAGGGGTGGGGGGCAAAGGTACCTTTGCCAGCAGGACAGCTGACATGGTAACGAGGGCTTTGAAGTAGGAACAACAGGGGAGGGAGAGAGTTACAGCAGTACTGTGAGAGAACAAAGGACCTGGAGTGATGTGCCTGAAAGGGAACACAGAATCAACAAAAGGGGGCTTAAACAGGGTCACCGCCAGCATTTGGATGTAAGCAAGGAAGTGCCTGTAAAGCATCATTGTGGGGTAACCCCAAAACCCTTTCTGGGACATCAGCATGGTGGGGTGCCTCTCTGAAGTGCATGTATGTTAATGCAAGCAGCATGGGAAGTAAACACGAGGAATTAGACATGTGCATTTGTAGGGCTATGATCTTGCTGGGATCATGGAGACATGATGGGATGGCTTGCATAAGTGCAATGTTGCAATGGAGGGATACTGGCTCTTTAGGAAAAGCAGGACAAGAAGATAAAGAAGGGGGAGTTGCCCTTTATGTGGGAGAACAGCTGCCTAGGGATGGATGATGAGCCAACTGAGAGCTTATAGGTAAGGATTCAAGAGCAGAACAATATGGGTGACATTGTAGTGGGTGTCTGCTATAGGCCACCTGGCCAGGAAAAACAAGATGAGGCCTTCTACAAAGAGCTAGAAAAGTAGCCTCACATTCACAGGCTATAGTCCTCATAGGGGGACTTCACCCACCCTGTTGTCTGCTGTAGGGACAACACAGCAGGGCATGAGCAATCCAGGAGGTTTCTGGAGAGCATCGATGACAACTTCGTGACCCACGTGATAGAGGAGCCAATGAGGAGAGGTGCTCTCCTATACCTCATACAAGAAGGAAGGGCTCATTTGGGGATGTGGAGGTCGAAGGCAGCCTTGGCTGCTGTGACCATGAGATGGTGGAGTTCAGGATCCTGAGAGGAGGAAGCAGGGCAGAAAGCAAGATCATGTCACTGGACTTCAGGAGAGCAGACTCCGGCCTCTTCAATGATCTTCTTGGTAGAGTCTCAAGGGATAAGGCCCTGGAGGGAAGAGGGGCCCAAGAAAGCTGGTTAATATTCAATGATCACCTCCTCCAGCCTCAAGAGCAGTGGATCCCAACGAGCAGGAGGTCAAACAAAAATGCCAGGAGGTCTGCATGGATGAGCAAGGAGCTCCTGACAAAACTCAAACACAAAAAGGAGGCACACAGAAGGTGGAAGCAGGGACAGGTAACCTGGGGGAAACAGAGAGGCACTGTCTGAGCATGCAGAGATGCAGTCAGGGAAGCTAAAGCCCAACAAATTGAATCTGGCAAGGAATGTCAAAGAGAACAAGATGGGCTTCTGTAGGTACATAAGTGGCAAAAGGAAGACTATGGAAAATGTGGGGTCCCTGCTGAATGGGGTGGGGGCCCTGGTGACACAGGACATGGGAAAAGCTGAGGTATTGAATGCCTTTGCCTCAGTCTTTACTAGCAACACTGGCCTTCAGGAATCCCAGGTGCTAGAGATTGGGGGAAAGTGGAGCAAGGAATATGTACCCTTGGTGGAAGAGGAGCAGGTCAGGGAATACTTAAGCAAACCGGCCATACGTAAATGCATAGGCCTCGATGGCATGCACCCATGAGTGCTGAGGGAGCTGGTAGATGTCATTGCAAGGCACTCTCAATAGTCTTTGAATGATCGTGGTGACTAGGAGAGGTGCCTGAGGACTGGAGGAAAATAAACACTGCTCTGATCTTCAAAAAGAGCAAAAAGGAGGACCCAGGGAACTACAGGCGGGTCAGCCTCACCTCCCTCCCTGGGAGGGTGATGGAGTAACTAATCCTGGGAACCATTTCCAGGCATATGAAGGACAAGGAGGTCATCGGGAGTAGTCAGCATGGATTCACCAAGGGGAAGTCATGCTTGATCAACTTGATAAGACTTCTATGATGAAATGGCTGGCTTGATAGACAAGGGGAGAGCAGTGAATATTGTCTACAAGTCATCTTCAGTAAGGCTTTTGCTATTTTCTCCCATAAGATCCTCATAGAGAAGCTAATGAAGTATGGGCTGGATGAGCATCCTTGAGATACTCAGAAGCAGCCTGGACCTGGTCCTAGGCAACGGACTCTAGGTCGCCCTGCTTGAGCAGGGCGGTTGGACAAGATGACTTTCAGAGGTCTCTTCCAACCTCAAGCATTCAGTGATTTTTGTGAAGGTGGGTGCTATAGTTTCAGTGTTAAGCAGCGGGCAGTTAAAGTTTGTAGCACCTTGTGTTGCCTTGCTGTTGTGGCTGCTCTAGGAAACAGCAGAGAAAGTAGCATGTATGGCTCTCCTATAGAGATGACTACAATCAATGCTGTGGTGCTTTTTACGCTTTCAGAGCAGTTACATGTCCAAAAATCCAGAACAAAAGTTATCTGTCCCTTTGTTTTGAAAACTCCCCATGCTATTTTTGCATTTTTGAGCCTGGCATTCTTTGATTTTTACTTTTATCAAATCTTCAGTCTTAATATTATTTTGTACCTGTAAAATGTTAGCAACACCTGTTGAGCAAGCAAGCAAAATGTTTTTTTTCTCCCCCCTCCTGCCTTTCAAAATAATGGTGAAAGAGAACAGAGGTATGTTTGCAAAAGTTTTATTAATAGTGGTAGATTAAAAAAAACCCTGGTGCTGTCTATAAATGCAGATGGACTTACATGTGTTACATCTCCATGTGAGCAAAATAACACTGGTAATTGAGCACATCTCATTAACAGGGAAAAAAAAAAAATCCCCCCTGTTAAATATAGGAGGAGAAATGATCTGTTGCTGTATTCAGCTGCACTAGGTACATTTAATTTTTATATAGATTTATGTCATCAATGATCAAATGCTGCTGGGGTAAAGAAAGCTTGTACATGTGTATAGTATATACATAAATGTGTTAATTGTGTTACAGCAAAAAAATGCCAAACAGTCCATAGTTGGGGGTAACATCAGTCTATGGAGCAGTGAAAGGAGTTGAAGTAGTCATTTGCTTATTCACAGGGGTATGACAGCTGAACCTTTACCTT
>WAAD01010198.1:0-18412 GCA_013389945.1 Fregata magnificens | reverse complement strand
CCTTGCAGCTGTCTCACTGCTCTCTAGGGAAACAAGACATGTCATCTCTGAATGAAGATATCCGTATCCCAGCATGTAAAGAAAGCCGAAGCATTCTCAGTCCCAACTCTCTCATCCTGTCCTCACAGGGGAGGTGCTCCAGCCCCCTGAATCATCTTTGTGGCCCTCCTCTGGACCCGCTCCGACAGGTCTATGTCTTTCTTATTCTGAGGACTCCAGAGCTGGATGCAGTACTGCAGGTGGGGTCTCACCAGAGCAGAGTATAGGGGCAGAATTGCCTCCCTCGACCTGCTGGCCACACTTCTTTGGATGCAGCCCAGGAGATGGTTGGCCTTCTGGGCTGTGAGTGCACATTTGCCGGCTTCATGTCCAGCTTTTCATCCACCCGTATCCCCAAGGCCTTCTCCGCAGGGCTGCTCTCAATCCGTTCATCCCCCAGCCTGTATCCGTGTTTGGGATTGCCCCGGCCCAGGTGCAGGACCTTGCACTTGGCCATGTTGAACTTCTTTAGATTCTCATGGGCCCACCTCTCTAGCCTGTCAGCGTCCCTCTTGATGGCATCCCTTCCCTCTAGACCATCAACCACACAACTCAGCTTGGTGTCATCCGCACACTTGCTGTGGGTGCACTCAATCCCACTGTCCATGTCCCCAAGAAAGATGTTAAATGGTCCCAGTTGTACTGGTCCCAATATGGACCCCTGAGGGATCCCACTCATCACTGCTCTCCACCCAGACACTGAGCCGTTGACTGCAGCTCTTTGAGTATTACCATCCACCCAATTCCTTATCCACTGAGTAGTCCACACGCCAAATCCATGTCTCTCCATTTTCGAGACAAGGACGTCATGCGGGACAGCGTCAAACGTTTTGCACAAGTCCAGGTAGATGACAGTAGATACATAACTATATGTATAGATGTATAAGCGTGTCTCAAGGCTTGCCAAAACCTTCTGCAATTCCAACAAAAGCAGAACAAAACTGGTCAGTGCTCACCTCACCTCTTTTTCTACTCGGTCGGCCTCGCATGGAAAGGCATCACTCACCGTTCGTTCTTGGGCGGTCTTGCTCTGCACGTCTGCCAGCTGCTGACGGAGTGAAAGGTTTTCACTTTGGAGCTGGGCCAGTTGTTGCTGCAGCCCTTCTGCCTTCTCGATGGCATCTTTTCTCTCTTGATCTTTCTCAAGGTGTAGAGCATGCCGCTCCTTTGCCTGCTTCCGGGCCTGACGTAATTCTCTTTCTGCCGTATCTAAAGCCGATGCCTTTTCGCAGAGGGCTTTTTTCAGTTGGTCCACTTCCTTTTCCAGCCTGCTAGCTCTTCTTTTGGCTTTGCTCAGCTGCTGAGACAAGCTCTTGTTGGTTTCCAGCACCTGAGACGTGTGCTCATGCACACTAAGCCATTCGTCACATTCTCTCAGAAACATTTGCACATCGAAACTTTCTGGTGCCCGATGACTTCCAGGGCTCAGGTGGGAAGAGGATAAATCCAACCCTGCCGTCGGTACTCGAGCGCTGACGTCTTCTGCCTGTTCAAAGTTAAAGAACGCAAATGGACAAAACTTAGGAAATCAGCTCAAAAGAGGAGCTAGTGGCAGCATTTTGTATAACCGGAAGAGCACTGTCACCAACTTGGCGTCAGAGTATAAAAGAGTTTTCAACAACTCTGCATTTGATGTTATTAATGGAAAAGTCTTATTTCGCATAAGTGTGCCATATAATCCTCTAAGGAAGACTCTAAATTAAAATCTTTACTTTTACATACCTCCCCCCCAGAGCATTTGCTTGCCCTGATGGCTTCTGAACGCAGCTCATCCTGGCCCTCCGGCCGGAGCTCACTGCCCCCACTGCTTCCGGGGGACACGGGCCTGTCCCGCGCCTTCCTGCTCCGCAGGAACCATGAGATCCACCTCTTCATGGCCCGGCGGGAATGGGCACTGCACCGCCTCGCCTCGCCTCGCCTCTCCCTGGGGAGCGCTGGCTGGCAGGACTTGGCGGGCGCTGCCGGGTGCCGGCTGCGAACTGAGAAGCCGAGCCCCGAGGAGCAGCAGGGCCTGGGCAGCTGCCTACGGGCTGAGCCACCACCAGCGGCACCGGCACCACCAGCTCCACCAGCACCACTAGCACCACCAGTAGCACCAGCACCACCAGCACCACCAGCACCACCAGGTACTGTGTGTGCAGGGCCTGTGCCAGCGCCCCAGTTCTAGTGAATGCGTGCGCTGACATCATGAAGGGCTCAGTGACGTCATGAGGCGCTGGGGGCTGGGCGGGGCCAGGGGCAGAGGCCAGCGGGGCGGAGGGCTCGCGTGCTCAGAACCTCTCCATGCGCACACAGGCCACGTGGCCAAGGGAAACAGCCCTGGCACACTGTGTCCAGGGGCACAGGGTTGCCCAAGTCCACCTCTGCAAGGCTCCCACCTCCCTGCATGCTCTGCGGACCCATCGTCCTCCTCTCCGAGCCTTTCCGCAGCGCTCGCCTATGTGGGAGACGGATGGGCTCAGCATAGCGGGCTTTCGCCAGCCAGGCTCCCTGGAAGCACAAGAGACGGCGGCTGGACACCCCCATGTGCCTTTTTGTGCCTCCTGGGCTCTCGGTGTGCATTTTGGGCCACCCTGGACCCCTTGGTGTGCCTCTCTCTGCATCCCTGGAGCCCTGAGTGTCCCTTTGAGGGCACCTCAAGCCGCCGGTGTCCATTTGAGGACACCCTTACCCCTTGCTTTCCTTTCTGGTGTGGCCAGTCCCCCCAAGCATGCCTTTTGGCGCACCCTGGACCCCTGGGTGTGCCTGTTGGGTCTCCCCGCACCCCTCAATGTGCCTTTCAGGGTGCACGGCCTCTCTCAATGTGATTTTCAGTGTGCCACAGACCCCTGCGTGTGCCTTTTGGCTCCTCCCCACACCCCACAGTGTGCATGTCAGCATTGCCTGAGCTTCACATTGACCGTTTTAGTGCATCCTCAGACCCCTTGCTGTGCCTTTGGGTGTCCTAGACCTCTGGGCGGGCCTTTCTGGGAACCCCAAACAGCTTGATCTGTACTTCAGGGTGTCCCATTCTCACATGGTGTGTGTTTCCGGGCAGCTCCAGACCCCTGGATGTGCCTTTCTGGTGACTCTGGACCCATCTGTGTGCCTTTCCACATACCCCTGATAAGCTCGTCCCTGAGGCATGGCTTTCTGGAAGCAGGAGGACAGGCCAGCCACAAGTACTGTGGAAAACCTGCCCAAGGCCACGGCTTTGACTGCACTGCAAAAGAGTTAGAGGGAGCACTTAAACTGTGCCAAGCTCACTTGGAGAAAAGCATTAGCCAGGATCCCTGTCTTATCCATGTCTCACAGCAGGTATTTGAAGAACCTCATGACCACTCTCCTTCCTCAGCACACCAGTATGCCAAAGTTCTTGAATACAAAGTCAAAGTCCTTGCCTCCGATCAAGGCCCATGGTTGCCTTGATGCATGTCAAGACCTTATCCTCAGGTGACACTTGCTAGAGCCCATGAAATTGGAGATTTCATATCTACCCTCTGCACTGCAGTATGTCTGCACAGATCAAGGAGGAATCATAGAACAGAACCATAGAAACATTAAGGTTGGAAAAGACCTCTAAGATCATCAAGTCCAACCGTCAACCCAACACCACCATGCCTCCTAAACCAGGTCCTGAAGTGCCACATCTACATGTTTTTTGAACACCTCCAGGGATGTGACTCCACCACCTCTCTGGGCAGCCTGTTCCAATGCTTGACCACTCTTTCAGTAAAGAAATTTTTCCTGATATCCAATCTAAACCTCCCCTGATGCAACTTGAGGCCATTTCCTCTGGTCCTGTTGCTGGTTACTTGGGAGAAGACACCAACACCCACCTGGCTACAACCTCCTTTCAGGTAGTTTTAGAGAGCGATAAGGTCTCCCCTCAGCCTCCTCTTCTCCAGGCTAAACAACCCCAGTTCCCTCAGCCGCTCCTCATAAGACTTGTGCTCTAGACCCTTCACCAGCTTCGTTGCCCTTCTCTGGACACGCTCCAGCACCTCAGTGTCCTTCTTGTACTGAGGGGCCCAAACCTGAACACAGCATTCGAGGTGCGGCCTCACCAGTGCCCAGTACAGGGGCACGATCACTTCCCTACTCCTGCTGGTCACACTATTCCTGATACAAGCCAGGATGCCATTGGCCTTCTTGGCCACCTGGGCACACTGCCGGCTCATGTTCAGCCGGCTGTCGACCAGCACCCCCAGGTCCTTTTCCACTGGGCAGCTTTCCAGCCCCTCTTCCCCAAGCCTGTACCGTTGCACGGGGTTGTTGTGACCCAAGTGCAGGACCCGGCACTTGGCCTTGTTGAACCTCATACAACTGCCCTCGGCCCGTCAATCCAGCCTGTCCAGGTCCCTCTGCAGAGCCCTCCTACCTCCGAGCAGATCAATGCTCCCGCCCAATTTGGTGTCATCTGCAAACTTACTGCAGGCGCACTCAATCCCCTCATCCAGATCATTGATAAAGATGTTAAACAAGGAGGAAGCATGCTTGAAAACCAGGCCCTGAACCCCGCTGAAGTACAGCCCTGCTAAGCTTCCCAGGAAAGCTCCAGTGGCAGGGAACCATCTTGGAAGGAGGAGGCAAGGGCTTCCTTGGCGGGGCCAGCACCAAGGAATGGAGGGCAGCAGCTGGCCCTACAAATAAGGGCTTTGCTTCTGGGAAGCTTAGAGCTGTCCCTGAGGGATGAAGGATACCCCCGGACAACCATGATAAGGCCAGCACCCTAAACCCCCTCTGACACATCTCTGACACCCTCCGGGCGTCGTGTGGCACCACACGTCTGTAACTGTCACAGGGCTGACTGCAGGGACAGCTGGGTCCGTAGACGAAATGCGCTTGGGTCACCAGCTCCCTGCAACGCCGCCTGTGGGCCTGCAAGGCGGCGGCGGCGGTGGCGGCTGCGGCGGCTGCTGCTGCTGCTGCTCCTGCTCCTGCTCCTGCTCCTGCTCCTGCTCCTGCTCCTGCTCCTGCTCCTGCTGCCGCCTGCTCTCGGTGGGCAGGCAGGGCAGCTGAGGGAAGACCTAGGCCTGGGCCTCGCCCCGCCTCCCGCTGCGACTTCCGCTTCCGGTAGTACCACCGGAAGCGGTGTTACTTCCGCTTCCGGGAGAAGCAACCGCAATGGCGGTGCTGGCGTCCAACCCCAACAACCCCGTGGTTTTCTTCGATGTTACTATCGGCGGGCAGGTGAGCGAGGGTCCTGTCGCCGCCCCGGTCGCGACACCATCTCCCCGGCCCCGGCGGGGCTCGGGAGCTNGTTCATTGTGGGGCTTGCGGGGGGGCAGCGGGAGGGAGTTGCAGGGGAGCGTCGGGGGGCTGTAGGGTTAGAGGGGCACATTGGACAGGGCTTGCAGCAGTGCTGCGCAGAGGAGGGGCGTAGGGGAGCAGGGTTGCATCGAGAGCGGGCTTGCAGGGGTGGGGGGGGTGCAGCAGGAGGTTGAATTTGTGGAAGTTCCCTGGGTGCTGAGGGGGGTGGGCTGGTGTGTGTGAGTGGGGCCCAGAAGGCTGATCTGGCCACTGTCTCCCCAGGAGGTTGGCCGCATGAAGATCGAGCTGTTTGCTGACGTTGTACCCAAAACGGCAGAGAACTTCAGGTAAGGAGCAGCTGGCATTCCTGCAGCTCAGCCTGGACCCGGGCTGCAAAGGCTTTATGGTGCCAGGAATGTCTCTGGTGGCAGAGTGACTACCTGCCCCTCAGAACCGCTGCAGCTGCTTTGCTCCTCTCTCCGTTCCCAGTGAGATGTGACCGTGCAGCATCCTGATCCCTCAGGAGAACCCATCTGGCTGGAAACTGAAGGACTCCAGTCCCTCTCTTCTCCCTCTGTGGAGTTTCTGATACACTCAGTGCATTTCTAAAAGGCAGTACCTTAATGTCATGTTAGATTTCTCTGCCACTGGCTGAAGGATGTACCACTTGGACATCCCACTTCCACAAGAGAAATGAATGTACTCTGTTCTCTGTGAAATACAGTGCCTGCTCCATGTTCAGTCTCTTACAACCTCAGTGTTAAATATCTGACCTCCTCAGCTGCAGAAAGTGCAGAAGTCTGTTTTGAAATGGAAGTGGGGAGGAGTTACAGCCTGTTCCCGTTTCATTGGGGATATCCCTGACGCAGTAAGGAAAGTCCTGCACAACAGTCAGTGCATGTTCACTGAATGCAGCCCTCTGGGTCCTCGGAGTTCAAATGTGGCTCACGCTCTGCTCTTTTTTTGTTTTCCAGGCAGTTTTGCACGGGCGAATTCAGGTAAGTGGCTTATAGTGTCCTTTTAAGTAGCCTACTCAGAGAAATGGGGCTGGGTGAGTAGGAAGAAGGCTCACTTGGAAGTTTTTCTTACTGTACCAGTACAAAATGAAAGAGTTACAGAAGTCTGCTCTGATGAAATTGTGACTGGTTCGGTTGATCATGGAGATGGCAAACTTTCCCTTTTGGGCATGACTTTCTTTGTGCTCAGGTTGCTCTAAAAAGCCCTGTCTGCAAATCCTGCCTGCTCATGCTGCAAATTGCAGTGGGATCCCGTTAAGATGATGGGATAGATGTTGTAGGGAACCGTGTCATTTAACGTGCAGAGCCCACTTGAGGTTTCCCTTGGCCTCTGATAGCACCAGCTCAGAGCCAGGCCAGCCAGCAGGTGGGTTGGCTGGTTGTATATCAAGGCAACTACTAATGTATAGGGCAACCCTTTGGGGCTCTGAACTCCTGGGAGGGTTTTGTGTTGGAATATCCAGTAAGCTGCAATGATTTTCCTTTTTATTTCCTGGCAGGAAAGATGGTGTCCCTATAGGTTATAAAGGAAGCACTTTCCACAGGTAATTCTTCTGCTTTTGTTTAGGCACTTAAATAGCAGTCTGAGCTAGATGTGGTTTTGAGACCTGCCTCAAGGCATTACTGGCCTGGGAGGTGTTTGTAGGTCACGGCTAATGCCGTCCTTCTGTAGCTTTGGGGGATTTGGGGGTGCTGTCAGATGTGTATGCTGAGGTCACTGGGAGGGATCCCCCGTTCTTGGTGTGCCAGGAGGGATAATTTCCTGGCATCTGTCCCCTAACCGCTATCCCTGGTCGAACAGCAATGGATCCCAAATTACCTGATAGCAACCAGTTGTTAATATTTGTTGTAGATTTTAGACTGTAACATTCATAGGTCCTGATAACTTTTATTGTGCTGCGAGGCACATATCCTTTTACCACATATTAAGCTTCTTGAGGCATTTGTCTACTGAGAACTAAGTATTGTTTTTACTTCTTTAGGGTAATAAAGGATTTCATGATCCAGGGAGGTGACTTCGTAAACGTATGTACTTCTATATTCCTTTTGTACTTTTCTCACACGGTATAATATGCAACTGTTTCTAAGGGTCTGTGCTGATTTATGGGATCTGTTGGCTCTTTTTTGAGGTACCCAGTAGTAACTGGAGGTTTCCTCGTAGCATTGCTGCCATCTTACTGCAACAGACTGTAAACTATAAGACTTGAAAACAAATCTGGAGTCTTGGGTGAACATACCTTCTCCTTCCCAAAATATTTCCTCTCTAAAAAAACCATGGCAGTACAGCTAGAGGCTTTTCAAACTTGCAGAGGTTTTTTTTTTCACCCTGTTGTCCTTCCCCCTTCTCCTGTCCCCCCAAACAAGAAACCCTGCGAATTTCTACTGGCTTTGTTGAGAGAGTCCCTAAGTACAGAACCAAGCATCTAGTGCCAGAGATAGTTTAGATCAAAACTTTTTGTTAGTGAATCGTCTCAAGATAGAAGAGACTTTGTGCCGCAGTGGTGGTCATGCTCTGACTTGGGGATAAGCAGAGTGTATGGGGAAGGCTGGAGGACCACTGGGTCTCTTCACTGTCCTAGGACCCAGTAAAATTATTTCATTTCTGGAGGTGTTTCGAAATATGAAGGAGGTGATAAAGCCTTTTTAATACAAAATTTATAAAACTTGGCTGTATGACAGTCACGGAGAGAACTGACTGCACAGCGGGTGGCTCAGCCACACCAGGTTTGTAGGTAGTCGCTGATTGTGATGCTGCTCAAACATCCCAGTGGGCTTTATTACTTCCACTGAAGCTCTACAAGCATTACAGATTGCACCAGTATTTGTAATTTATAAATTACACTTACTACAGAGCTACTTGGGCAGCAAGAATGGTCACATTGACCACTAAGACAGGGTATATGTTCCTGTCTCAGAGCCAACAGTTTAAGTAAACCACAGAGAACAGGAGGAAGAGAAGCAAGGGCAGAGCAAAAGATGTGGACCTGCACATGGTGTATTACTGGCATCTTATTTTCCTGTCAAGTTTGGCCTAATAAAGAAAGTATACATGAAGTAGAAAGGCAATGAAGGGAGACAGGTTGTAGCAAGGCAGAAGAAACGGGGCTGAAGCAACACAGAATGGGAATCAACACAGAAAGGGAAATTACTGTCAGAATAGTAAATGTAACTGACCGTGCCAGAGGTACCTGTTTGCATTGCTTCTGCAGCTTTCCCTGAAGGGTTCCTCACTGCAGCGTCTTTAAGGCTGTTCTACGGAAGGGTTCCTGCTCAGTCCTTTTAGCATCATACAGGAGCGTCTCTGCAATGCTGGACCAAAGAGCAGGGTGGCTTTTCAGCAGTCCCACAAGCTACGTGTCTTACGCGAACCATGTGTCAGGCTTCTGCAAAGTTATAAACTTGTGAGCAGTCAAAGCTTGCAGTCTGCAGCTGTTATGGGCCATGCTGCTTTAATTTATAAGTGACTTGAGATCTGAGTGCTAGGGCTTATAGTAAGTACAAGATGTCTTGACTTGGTAGAAAGGACAGCAAAAATTAGAAACTCCGTATTTTAGAAACTGTCCTTGCTGAACAGAGAGATCACTTCCCTGTTTCCAGTGAAGTCACAGAAAATGAGGTGAAATAAGTAAGCACGCCATCAGCCAACTTTTTCCTCACAACCACTTCTGCTTTCCTTGTCACACCAGCCCACACTTCTACGTCCCCTCCCTTTTCCCTGCCAGGTCCAGGTGGGTCCATACGAAGCAATCTATAGCCTCCATCTCACTCTGGGGGGCTTGTACTTAATACTTAGGAATTCCGTGAGTTCCTGCCAACACATGGATGGAAAACGACGTACTGTGTAGTTAGAAACCAGTCGCCGTTCCTCTTCAGAAATGAAACATTGAATGTGTTCACTGCTGGTGTACATAAATGACAGGACAGCATCCATTCTGGGCTGAGTTTAACCCTGTCCTTTTGCTTGGGGATTTTAAATTTAATTTTTAAAAATTAGCAATTGCTACAGAACAAATGCTGTGGCTGACTGGGCACCTCTCTCGCACAGGGAGACGGCACTGGAGTAGCCAGTATATATAGGGGTCCTTTTGCAGATGAAAACTTCAAGCTGAAACACTCGGCTCCTGGGCTGCTCTCTATGGTGAGTATAAAATAATGACATTATAAGACTAAAAAGCTTTTGGTGCTTTCTCTGTGCCCTTTTCCTAAGTGTATAAATTATTTGCCAGACAACAGAAATTTCCACCATTGGATAAAAGGTCCGAAAGACCTGCTTTGTAACTACTAGTCAGAAGGCTACTCATGGGTTAATGTGTCGAGTAACACAAAAGTCCTGATCCTGCAGCATCCTTTCTTTGTTACCTGTTGGAGTGCTGGGGCAGGCTTTGTTTGATCAGCTTTCAGAATAGCGTGATTCTTACAGTTTTCATACGGTGGCAAGTGGTGGTGTTTTTTCTTCCCTGATACTGTTATCAAACAGTGACCTCAGCAAGGATGAAACAAAGGGATTTGGGAGTTTCAAAGCCATAGCAACGTTACCATGGTATCTTTTGTAACACACACTTCCTGTTCAACATTGTAGGAAAAACTGCAACCATTGCATGTTGTCTGGTAGGAACAATACACTGACTTTTGCAATAGAAAGCAAGTGGAGCCAGTGCTTCAGCATGTTCCTATCCACAACTGCTTCTTCCCCAGCTCTTTCAGCTGCCCTGCCGTTAAAACCACTTGCTTTGGGCATTTACCATTTGGATTAGTTATTTATCCAGTTCAAAACATGGCCCAAAAAGAGACGGCACAACACAGCTAAGCAAACAGTGTACTATAGTGTGGGAGAAGGGGTCCCACACTGGTATTACCAGCTTTGTGTTAAAGTGGCATGGCTCTGGATTCGTTCTGCTGGGCCAAACCATGGTCCATCCCAGCTGGATCTTTCCGAAGCTAGCTAGCAATAAGTAAAAGATCCAGTGTGACCGTGTCCTGTCCAGTCCTGCAGCTGCAAAACTTGCCCAGTTCACTTGTCAGCACAGAAACATGGTTTAGTACCTCCTGGTTGTCAAAAGAGCTTTGAAAAATCAAAATGGACTTAAGCGTTGCAGAGATGTTTTCTTAGAGCGCAAATGCTGTGGGTGTTGCACTTGGGTGTGAATTAAATTTCACATCTGCATGACACTGTTCCTGTGAACCCTGTCCCAATATGATTGTTACCTTTCTCACCCTGGTCATCAGAACAGACACCTGGGGTTTTTTTTTCTGCTGAGGAAACCTTCCAAATAGCAGAAATCAGCTTCTTTTTTTCTGCCCTGGTTCCTGGCTTTCAGTTTTCCCCAGGACAATACTCCAGCAGTAAGTACTCATCACCAAAAATTTTGGCCTTTTTTCAGGAGCATGCTCTAGAGCCCAGATTTCAGCACAGTCTTGTGTGGAACGTGCCTTCGTAGAAGTACAATAAAAAGTTGGTGGCGTGGCTTTTGCGCACACTGGCATGACCAGACTTGGTGGTGTGCCACGTCCCAGCACAGGGTACTCTCCTGCAGATGTGTATCTTGCTTCCTTTGGTTTGTGTAGCAATAAGCTAAAAATAAGCTAGGCTAGGTCTAGAGCAACAGCTCTTTCCTATGTCAGATGCATCTGCCTTCAGTTTTGGGAAGTCCCAGTTTGTACACTTTTCATATTTTGCCATTCTGAACCCCTAGGCAAACAGCGGTCCAAGTACCAACGGCTGTCAGTTTTTCATTACGTGCTCCAAATGTGACTGGTTGGATGGAAAACACGTTGTGTTCGGTGAGTACCTGCAACGGAGGCTGGTGAGCGTACTAGCTCACGGACACTCCCTGTGGTGCAGCTGCTAAAATAAACAGCCATGGACTGCTTGTTCTTCCCCCCTCGCTTGTGCTAGCGGAGGTATCTGTGCAGCCAGATACGGAGATGGATCAGTGTTGAAATGGAACATTTTTTTCCCAGGTTAGCTTTAATCTGGGTCAGTTCCTTGATCGGTGTATCGTGTTACTACATAAATCCTTGTGCCAGTGCAGAAGGGACAGAGAGATGAGCAAAGGGATACCTTTCTTCTCCACTGTCAGAGAGGACTGAGCTTTCAGCAGAGTTTTTAGATAGTAATTCTATGAAACTACACCTGCTAACTTTTCATGTACTGCCACTTGAGCTGTAGGATTTCAAGGCCAGCCTTTAAGCTGACGTCCTACTTACTACTTCCTCCAATTCTTAAGTAACACTGATATTGCTCATTGCTGTTTTTGCATCATTACAAAGGTTGTGTTGATAGAGAGGTAGTTCATGCTGTATCTTAGCACAGCTGGCGGCGGTAGGTCTCAAAACCTAGATTTCTACACATGCCACCCCTGCGACGGGAAAATACACTTAATCTGTTCTGAACATGGAAAATGTTTTAAGAGGGATTGTTTCCTTTATCAGCTTAGAGATCAGTAACAAACCCTGAAGTGCCCGATAGCTATACACTGCACAAGACTTTTCAGGAGGAACAAAAATGCATGTACCTGTGATGAGTCAGGGGGAGCAAAGGTGAAAACTGGCCTTATTGAAGTGGATACATTTTCTCCTTCTAGGTAAAATCGTCGACGGGCTGTTGGTCATGAGAAAAATTGAAGTAAGTTGAATTCGCCTATTTCTTTGTGAACGTCCACGTTGGAAGGTCATGTAGAAGATTAACAAGGGTTGTTCTGTTCTCCCCCGCTGTCTGTTTACAGGATACCAGGGAATACCAGTGTTGATAACTGGTATTATTGGTTGCCATCACTATAAAATAGCAGGAAATCTGATGAGGCAAAGGCTGTCATATAGATTGACTTTAGAAATGCTATGCTGTCATGGTTGCTGGTTAGTCTTTGAGCGGGGATTTTGTTCTTGTGACTTTATTTGCAATGCTTTGCATTTGTTCAGGAAGCTGAATTGAAAAGCTCTTCCATCAGCAACTCAGACAAGAGTGTAAAGCAGATCACTTCTGTGCCATTGCCTGGGATTATTCAGTGGATGCTAAATCATCAGTTCTGCTGATCTGTGATTAGCATGTTTAATAAGAAATATTAATCTTCCGACGGGCTTCCAGAAGCTGAAGATAAATATGCTCGGGGTGGTGGTTGCTACCAATGTTGTGACTGGGTGTCACAGCAGGATAATGAGTAGGTTTAATAGCAGTGAGTTCGTCAAGACACCCGACACTAACTTCATGGCACACACATGGGATAATGTGCACAAGGGCTTCTGCCACCAGTGAATCCAAAAAGTGGGGCGCAAACAGAGCTGACAACTGTTAGGTGTTCAGAAAAGGTCGCGTGCAGGGAACTGTGCGGCATGATACAGTCCATGTGTTGCTAGCCCTTTTCACCAGAAGCACTGATGGAAGGGTTGTGGTGTGCCTGCTTTGTGCATCACTGCAGCGAGGGACAAATTAAAGGAAGTAAGAGACTCGTGAAAGAACAGCTGAGCCCAGCAGAACGAGAGGTTCAGAATGAGCGTTGCTTTGTGACTATCTCTTATTTGGATTCCCCTTCTATACAAAGTCAAGTTTGCTTTGCATGTTGCAGCTATAATTAGTAACTTTAAAGATTTAAGCCAGAGCAGCCTCAAGTGACTTGATGCCTGCTGTATCTCATGAGGAGCAATGCAGTTTTTGCTCTGTTCCTTCCCTCCCATTTGAAGGATCAGGGTCTGGTCTGTAGCTCAAACCTCTGTGCACAGAGAGAGTTCACCGGCTTATGGCCGGGTCCGTTGCCAAAATGCATGACGGTGCTTCTGCGTTACTCAGAGCTGGGTCTAGGTTTCCCTGTTCCTGATGTTGCACAGGTACCTCTTAGCCAGTCTTGAAGAACCTGCCACTCACTGGATTTGCTGTGCTTTTATAAGGTTTAACGTTATATATTTGTTTGTCCCCAGAATGTGCCTACGGGTCCAAATAACAAACCCAAGCTGCCAGTTGTGATCTCTCAGTGTGGGGAAATGTAAAGGACTGAAGCAGAAATGTGGTAAGTCTCAGTCTTCACAGGTACCCAGTGCAATTGAACTGTGGGCTGCTCTGCTCCTTACTTTTCTCTTGACTTATTTTCACATTCATTTGAGTCTGCAGAGAGCTGACTCAGCTCAGTGAAATGCCAGAAAATGCCTCTCTAACAGCGTTATTTTTTTGCCAGCTCAACTCCCTGAACTGGCTTCCCTCCGAGCTACACAAGCATCAAAGGCAGCGCTAGAGGGATAACATTTTGCAGCTGCAATCAAGGGGAAGATGGGGTTGTGGGAGCTGTGCCTTGGATGGGGTTAGGCTGCCTTGAAGCCTCGGCTTTAGAAACCAGTGGATGAAAGGGAACTGCAACAGGAATGCAGCTGGTGTTACCCAGGCAGTCTAGGGGGTGGGGGGCTTCACTTTGACCTGCAGGCTGATGAACTCTCCGATTGCTACAGAAGGCAGAGCATCCACGTGTGGGGCAGGCAGGGATCAAGAAAAGGAGAGGAGAAAGAGAGGACTTGAGCCTCCTTGCTCAGTACAGCCATAGGACTGCCACCACTGAAGGGCCAAGGAATTATCACATTACATAGCCTTACCTTAACTTGAAAAAATAGCACTGTCGTCATCTGAAGGGAGACGTTTCCAGCATTTACTATAATTCAGGCTTCACTTTGGTTAAACCAATAGGCTCAAGACAGAGCTCAGGCTAACGTACAGTATTCTGTTTCCATTTGTCCGCCCACTTCACCATAAAAAACACAAGCATTTAAACAAATCTGTCTAGATTTCAATGTGTCAGGCTGCAGCTTGTCAAAAATCTGCTGTATTAGCCTTTTGGTTGCTGATTTTTCAAATTTCAGCAGGCAGGCAGGCACTGACAAAAGCAAATCCCCACAATTTTTGACCTTCCATTAAATGATTTCCAAAGACATCTGGAATTACCCACGAAGACGCGTCCCCGCTTCCATAAGAAAGTCTTTCAGATCTGCAGTGCTTCAGACTCTTGGGAGCTCCTCCTATTTGATGAAGTGACAACAGGGAATGTAATCATTCTTTCATTTCCCTGGTACTTCTGGTGGCATTTGTAGGCTTTTTAAGATAGGGACAACCTTGTTAACAGGCTTTCTTGCAGATGGGCAGACCTGTGCTGATGGGTCGGGTCCCATTTAGGGTTGTCCTCAGGCCTGGACTTGTTGATCATTTCCATTTGGAGTGCGTGATCTCTGGCCAACATCCAACTTGAGACTGGAAGCTTTTCATTTCTAGGTATGAGGCTGGTGCCACCTTGCTTACTTGCCAGCCAGGTCTTAGGAACTGCCTTTCTGCACCCTGCTGCCTGTAGACAAGAATAGCATTCGTATTGCCCAACTTCAGACAGCTAAATCTGTTACTTGTCAAGATGCTTTCAAATCAGCCAGGAGAAACAGGCACTGTTCATTTTAAGTTCAGAGGTAGATTCAGGTGCCTGGCATGGAGACCCAGGAGGACTCCTGGGTTCTCTAGCTCAGGTTTGATGTGAGCTAGTGCATGCAGCAAGTAGTACTCACTTGAGTATCGCTGTAGCGGCACCCAGTGTCACTGCACAGTCCTGCTGTCGTAGCATGAGTTGGGAATGGCTGTCCGGCATTTCAGACCTGTTTCTTCTCCTTCGTTTCAGTGTTCCTTCACCGGTGGTTAGGCCTGTGCTGGCTCCCTGCAGTTCCAACTCCAGCCAGTTCCCCTCACTGCCCTAGTCCTCTCCGCAGGCCAGATCTGCGCTCTTGACATTCTTCTGAAATTATTTAATAATTGGCATCTATCTTTTTTTTTTTTAGTTTTGAAATGTAAATAAAGAATTTTGTTAAATATGTGTGCAGTGCACATCAGTTAACATGCTTGGGAACGGATTCTTCAGGTGAGAAGGGCTATAGCATCTTTAGCGACGTGTGTTATCCCTAGCTGGTTCAGTAGGGAATGTTTACAGTGCGTGGTATTGAGGGGCACTGCTGCTGGGCATTTGCAAAATGGGAAAGAAGGGGTGAAAGGAGCGTGGCAGTGCCGTGCTCCACCAGCTCCTTTACTTGGCAGGTAAATAAGGCTGCCTGGCAGAGAGGTTCTTGGCATCTTGGGCATCTCCATCTGCAAGCCTTTCTACGTGCAGCCTTATTGAAGCACAAGAATTTGGTATAGCATGGAATTCCATCACCATGAGTTTGCTGGACTCTGAGGTGAGTTATGTTGTAAACGAGCGTTTGTAAAACCTCCCCTGGCACACTGCAGCATTAGGCCGTCGGGCTGTTACGCGCCACGGGTGTTAGAGGCATTTACCTGGGTGCTACAAGAGTGTTAGAGCAGGGCTTTGGGCTGGGAAGCAGAGAATGATTATGCTGCAGGAGCGGAAATCGGGGCTCCTTATCCTGCATGGTTACAAAGAACGCAGGGGAGGCTGCAGGTTGGTGCAAAAACTGACTTTCTTCTCCCAGAATGGGGTTGCAAGCTCACCTACCTGCTGGGGAACAAGAAAACACCCCTCATGGGGGCTGGGCTACAGCATGAGTTTTCTCATCCAGATTAAACATAAAGGAGTTAGGACAAAGTCTGTTCTGTCACGTGCAGGTGTTTCATCCCATCCGGATATGTCCCATCACTCCTTGGGCAGCAGGAGTGTATTATGTGGGACTGTCTTGGGGAGGTGCAGCCTGCACTTTGCTTGTGCGTTACCCAGTGCTAGGTAGCAAGCGCTGACGTACTGGAGGACAGATCCTGCAGGCACGCTTTGGTGTGCTCTTTTGTCTCATGGCTGTTTGAAGTCCTTGAAGCAGACTCTGGCTGTCAGGATTCCCAGCTCTCCGTTCCTGGGATTGCACAGCTGCTGAGGATACTCGTGCTCACTTCTCTCCAGCCCAAGGCATCTCACCTTCTTGCAGCTGCAGAACATCAGGTGATGAAAGAAACACAAAGCATGCCATCCCTTTCCTCTCCAGGCCCAAAAAGACTTTGCAGAGGGCTCTTTCCTGTGAGATGAGGGTTGAAAGTTCCCATTAGGGAGGAGAAAACCAGACCCGGATGACAGCTGTGAGATAGAGGTGACCAAAAAGAGAGAAACTCAGCTGCTGGTCCCGCTCAGGAAACGTGTCCAGATGTCCTTTCCCTATGGGGTTTAGGCAGGAGCTTGGCTCCAGGCAGCTCGAGGGAGCTCTGCCTGCCAGCTGCAGTGCTGAGGCTTGCAGTTCTGGCTGCAGGTAGCCAAATTCTTTGGCTTCAATACTTTTTCACCAGGGAAACCAGCTTATTTCTGAGTCCACTCAGCAGCACTTTGTCAGCCTGATGTATTTATGTCAGTGTGATCCACTAGTCTCACTTCCCGCATAGCAGGGGTCACAGAGCTTCCCCAGATTAATTAACAGCGGCAAATCCATTACAACCTTTTTGAAAGTTGTTCCAATGGCTAATTATATCCCATTACGTTTGTCTTTGACGCTGAACGTGCAGAGTTTCAGCTTTCCAGCTTACGTATCTTGCTGTTCCTTATCTGCTGGCTGAAAGTTTTCTCAAAGACCACATTTTTGGGTTTAATTCCCCGACGATGAAGTCCGCCTTCAGTTATGTTGTACGTAGCAAGTCCTGGAACCTCCTGCTGTAGAGCAGATGATGGATCTTCTCTCTCTGAGCTCCAGCGTCTTCCTCCAACTGTGGATGCTGCAACCGGAGACAGCGTTTCTGATTGCCTCTTTATTCATCTGAGGATCAGATTAGCCCCTGGGCCCTGCAGAGTTGCCCCCCCCCCAAAGACATTGTTAGCTGTTCAGTAGCCCACATTTTCTTCTGTAGCTGCATGGCCCCGACATCCTCACAGGCTTCACCACTGAGAATTGAAGTTTTCTCCCCAATTTTCTCCCTCTAGTGTCTGTCTCATGGTGGATTCCCTATTTGCCATTATATTTTAAGATTTATTTTTCAATTGACTTACTGAGCATCATCCAGTTTAGATATCATTCTAGTTTCTTCATCAAGGTCGGAATTCTGATGCAGATCCCTTGCGGGATTGTATTATTGTTTCAAAGCTCTTTCCTTCGTTAGCTGAGTCGGAGATCTCATGGAAAAGTTACCAAGATAGCTTGACAAGACCTACATCCATAAACCCACATCGGTTGTTGTGGTAGGTTGACCTTGGCCCCATCTGAGCCCCTCACCTGGCCATGGTGTAATGCGGGGAACTGGCATCTCTTCTTCACGCTGGGATGGGGAAGTCGACGGTGATTTGTGTGTGATGCTGGAAGGGCTGATCCCAAGGGGATACACGTTGGTTGGAACGATGGTGGAGTGATGGGTGAGCTCCCAGAGACCTTCTTGGTGATTGCTGGTGACCTTTCCCTCCTCTTATGTGGGAGGAATGACATAGCCAAGGGCAGGGCTGTAAATCTGCAGCCAACAACCACATTTTTCAAGTGCCCGAGGGAAATAACTCGGTGGACAAGAATGCTGGGTTTCCCCTGGACCTTCCCTCTGGGGAATCCAGCAAGACATCTTGGATCTCTCTGAGCTGCTGTAAGGTGAAGACATAGGGGATGGAGACAAAGAGGAGGTGAAATGTGGTTGTTAGACAAGGGCTAGATAGAGAACCCAGCAGTGATGCTTTCCTGACTGCCTGGGTGGGGAGAAGGGCTCAGGGTAAGGGGAGCTGCCCCACAGTCTCTCCCCACCCCTCTGGCAAAGAAGGTCCACTGGGAAGGAAGGATGGGATGCTTGGGAAAAGGCTAATTAAAGACAAGACATTTAAGAGACCTCTGACCTGCGGCTACAGCCTGGCTCTTAAATGGCTCAATTAGGAGGCATTTATCTTGAGTAACTATCAGGCAGGTGCAATCAAAGGAGCTCCTTGGGGAGCAAGGCAAACACAAGCAGATGGAACAGAGCCCGTGTCGTGCATCTGCAGCGTGGAGGGGCTCGAGGAGCATCTCAGCCAGGTCCCAAATTTCTGTAGGCGAAGCCCAGACCCTTTCCCCTCCTCACCAGGAGGCCTGGCACAGGGGTCAGGACCTCTGCGTGCTGCCAGCACCCTGGGGTGGGTGGGTGAGACCGGGCTGCCCGCTCCCTCACAGCGGGGGGTTAGGCTGGGCTGCCCGCTCCCTCACAGGGGAGTTAGACCAGACTGCCCGCTCCCTCG
>WAAD01010171.1:1450-12655 GCA_013389945.1 Fregata magnificens | reverse complement strand
CAATTCAGAGGAAGCAGTGTGGTGGGAGAGATCCCACAAGGTGCTGGAAAAGACAATACCAAAAGAAAAAGTCTTTCTCAGTCAAACAAAAATGACCTAAGGGAAGAGGACAGGTAAATGTTGTCCTTGCTCGCAGGCTGACTTAATCATCCTAGTTTGCCACTTGCTAAATAATACTTCTCATTGAAATGCAAGGTTTGACTTTGTTATAATGTCACATGGTACCGTAATTCTTTCACCTTCCTTAACCTTTACTCATTATTATGGACATTCTATTAGTCATGTATATATATGAATGATGTTTTAGCAACTTGGTATATTTTATGGGGCCCTGAACTTCTTTGACCACTGTAAAAGAAAGTAGCATTCAACAGGATCAGTTCCAGTTTTGCAGCTATGACAGTTAAACATTCTTTATTCCAACTGCAATGACACACACTTATTTCTATTTCAGTTAATGGCAAAATCTTGACACACTAGTAAGTAGTAAATTAAATTCTGGGATAGTAATTCTACAAAGTTTTTTAATGTTCAACTGCTAAATGACAAAATTTACAGGTAAAAACATCTGCCAGTAAAGTTTCAGGTTGTGTCATCTGTAAGTTGTTATCACCACTTTTTCTTTGGAATAAAATATACTTTTGAAGTTCAACAATGCAGTAAGTGACAACATGTAAAAAAAAAAATTGTTTCAAAATAAACAAAAGTACTAAAAACATTCTTAAAACTCTAATCAGAAGCGCTTTGCTGAATTGCAGATATTGCCATAAACATTTGGACTTGTACACAAAATATCACAAATAAGTAGGTTGAATTGACAAAACTTCTAAACATCTCAGTGTTCGTGTTCACATTTTTTCCTCAGGGCCACCATATGTGACATCTGATATTCTTATGGTATTTTCACTATTCAGATATTAAAATATTGCAAACAAAATCAGAAGTGGGTCCTGGATGCATAAATGAAAGCTTGTGAAGATCTTCAACACAAACAAAACATACGTGTGTAACTGAGATCTGAGTACTGTCCCGTTGTGAAGGCCAAACAGGAGCTCCTGGATTTGCTAAGTGCTGGAAATAAAACTGCAAAAATAGAAGCTAATTTCAGTACCAATTCCAACAAAAAGCAAAACACTAACCTAATAGGTTAACAGGTGGGGTTGTTAAATAATGATTACTCCTATCTAGGAGTTATCTGTTTTCATGTGAATTATACAAAAATCAAGGCTGAAAGTGAAATCTGAAGTCATCAAGTTCATACCCATGCACTGAGGCAGGACCAGTATGTCTAAACCAACTGCTTTTAAAAATTGCCAGGGATGTTCTTTCCACAACATCGCTAAGTGCTCTGGTCCAATGCCAGCTATCATCCAAGAAAGAAAGTTCTTAATATGTTGTCTATACTTCTGATATAAAATAAGCTGATTACTTCTTATTCCAAACTTTGTGAACAAGACTGGAGTCTAGATTACAGACTCATTTTACATGTGAAGAGATTGCTATCACGACTCACCTCCTTCTTGTCTTTGCTAAGCCAAATGAACTAAATTATTTCACTCTTTCCTCACAGATACTATTCCCTAAAGTGTGTTGCCTGGATTTTATTCAGTTTTTGATATTTTCGTATCTTTCTTAAAGATGATAAAAACATTCCAGCTCCTCAGTGTCAGTAAAATGAGATTATCTTCCTTTTGATATTTTGTTCACAAAGCTCAAAATATTTGCCTTTTTTTGTACTGCACTACTGACTAATATTTATTTTGTGATTCAGTATAATTCTTCTGCCATATTGTTTTTGGCAGTTAGTTTCTTTCCCTGCAATTGATTTTTTCCTTCTTATGTGCAACTACTTTGCATTTTATTTCTTAATTTTACTGATTTTGAATTATTTCAACAATTTTTCAGTGTAATTTTGAATGGTAGTCTTACCATTCTCAAAAGCTTGCAGTCATCCAGAAGTAACAGTTGGCTGAATTGTACATGCTGTTTCAGTAGTGTAAAAGCACAATTTACCTTACTAGGGTATTTTTTATTCTATCAAATAATTAGTTAATGGAAATTGGAATTGACTAAACACGGGACTATCCCATTTGGGATGCCTCTTGATAATTCCTCCTGGATCAAAAATTCAAGTTTAAAGACAAGTTCAGTGTCAATCAGTTGAATGCTCACTTTATAATTTCATTTGGATGTGGTTTTACTGAATTGCATTTGATTTTTTTTTCTCAGTTCATCAAGTTAACTTAACATTTAAATTCTTCCTTACAGATCACTTGTCATTTTCCTAGGCTGGCATTTAATTGACATTCTCTACTTCATTACTGCAGTTTTTAATGAAAATACTGAGTAGCATGAACCCGTGACAGACTCTCCTGCAATCCCACTTGAAAGCTTGGTGGTGAACCACTGGGAACAATCTTAGCCTTTAGTTGAATAGGTAAGATTCAACAAAGACCTTGACCGTGCTTGCTGGTGTTGTCAAAAGTGGCTGATCCAAGCACAAAAACTAGGAAAGAATTAGCAATGAGTAACAGCAGCAGCTAAGTTCTGATAGTGAGGATTAAAATGAACACCTCCTTGGGACAGAGATGTCTAGGATCTCAGCAAAATGTTTTGCAAAGCTAAGCCTAGGAGTAGAAAGCTTGAGGAAAAAATAATGCAATTCTTGGTTGGACAGGCAGACTTTTAGGACATTTTATCAGGCACATACATTTTATCTGTCTCGGAGTGCTTCTTGCTTGAAAAGTTATGCACATTGTGTTGGTGTATTTCATTACTCTCCAGATTCCATTTACAGTCAAAATTCCTTTCCCCTGTCATATCAGGATCCAAGCAATTTTCTGATGAATCCTCCAAGCCAAACAAGACCATAATTTTCCACAAGAAAAAGAAATTTCCCAGAACAAACCCGAATCCGAATCAGAAATACAAAAACTTCATCTTGCTTTTACTGCCCCATAATTCAGCTAGCTGCATTCAGACAGGATGGTAAGGGGGGGAATGTTTCCTTCTGCCACTGTTTCTTTCTGTCTGAAGTTGGTTGCCATCATGAAATATCTGTGCTCTACATATCATACATTTTTTTGATAAACTGATACAACAGTATCCTGGAATGCTGAATCAAACTAAGTTTCAAATTACTGCAGGTTTCTGTTCCTAAGGCACAAGAAAAATTAAGAGATTTTGAATAACAGTTTGCAAGGTGTGTGCTTGTTGAGCATTTACTCCCTACCACATATAATACTGAAAAACTTCTCATTTCTTTTTCAGAACAGACTTTGTATATCAGCCATCTGCCACTGACTTTAGCCATCAGCTACTATTGAAGCATGGTTTCATCTTTCACTAAAGGATTAGCTCATGCCATTCTCATCTGATACAGTCTTGCCCATCCATATATTTAACACCTTATTTTTAAATGTCTCTTTCCTGGTTATAACATGAAGATTATTATTCTCAGAGGTGACGAGGAGATGATCTGTATGAGTATGAGGGGAGCATTCCATTAAATCTTCCAATAAGCTCTGAAAGGGATCTAAACTCTCTTTATTGTGGGTGCAGTTGAATCTTTTCTGTTCTCTTCTTTCGCCAGGAAGATATGAGTGGCTGGAGTGTTTGATTCTATATATAACTAGTTGATGTCAGCTGGATGCCAATCCCTTTGAAGAGGATCAGCCCCCAGTTTGTCTCGGTACTAGGTAGCATGCAGATCCAAGCACAGGGTAGAAACCATCCTGGACCAGGCAGGTCATCCCCATGCATAACTAACTCCTGAAGCTTCAACTAAAGAGTTGAGATCGCTTTTTTCTGCACAACAAAACAGTAGGGTAAGTGTATTGTTTCCTGAAATATTTTGACATTGTCTGTCCTACAAACTGTCATATAAAAGACATTTATATAACCTCTTGACTCTGCAATTAAAAAGATGTTTATTTTTTTGCTTAGTCAGAAATGCACTTTCTTTAAAGATGCCAGAGCATCTCATTTAGTTCCTCAAATTCTTTACTAGATTAAGAAATGTCAAAATGTAAAATTTCTGAAATCATAAACCAAGATGTAATTAAAATATTAGTTATGAATTTACATCTTTTAATATGTGTAGATGTGAGAAGGCCTAGCCCACTGACACTGATTTTGCTACAGAATTTATGTAGCCAACTCAAAGTCCATTCCTTCGAATCTTCTATCCATCAGAACATGTCCTAGCATCTGTCTGCAAGCAAGAACTGCCAGTGCATTTTGCACAATTAAAAGTACAGTATTTCTAAACCAGAAATAACTAACTTCACTATTCAGCCATTCTAAACAGGCTATTAGAAATTAAAGTTGGCTGAATTGTGCAAGCTGGCTCAACAATGTAAAAATGTGTTGTTTTTTTTCAGCAAGGAAAAATCGTATCAGAAAATCACAATGTTATCACATTCTGCCATGGTCAAAGAGAGGAAACAACAAGCATCAGCCATTATGGATGAAATACACAGAAATGGTATAGCGCTGAACCCAGCTTACTGTATATGCAATGTCCTCTAGCCCTCCCTAATATATTTTTTTAATCATAGAGCTTAACTCTCTTACGGCTTTGTCTCTGGGTGTTTTGCCATAAATAATCTTGTGGGAGTATCATGCTGCCTATGGTAACTAATCCTTTTGTAGTTGCCTCTTTTCATTTGAAAGCTATTTTCAGATGAACAACTGCTGTGGAGGAATGAAGTAATCTAACAGCTGATGTACATTCTGCTAGGATAGCCTTTCAGAATATTATTTGGGGTTAATAACATGACTTCATTCCATTTTAAAAGGCTATCATCTAAGAAACATGCTGATCTGAATTCTCTTTTTTTGCTCTGTTTCACTCTGCTTTTTTATATGATTGATAAAAAATTTTGAAACAAATGTTTAAATCTCTGTTCCTTCCTCTCAAACTTTATCTTTGTAACTAACAAATTTTACTAGCGTTTGGCAATTCTGTCTAATGCACAGCCACCAACTAATCTTATACAAAAAAATTGTACTTTTCTGTTGTTGCACTGATGAAAATGCAGACACGAGAAGGTAGTTTGGGTAATGGCTTTAATCTGCAAGAGGGTAAATTTAGATTAGATATAAGGAAGAAATTCTTCCCTATGAGGGTGGTGAGGCACTGGAACAGGTTGCCCAGAGAAGCTGTGGATGCCCCATCCCTGGAAGTGTTCAACAAGGCCAGGCTGGACGGGGCTTTGAGCAACCTGGTCTAGTGGAAGCTGTCCCTGCCCACGGCAGTGGGGTTAGAACTAGGTGATCTTTAAGGTCCCTTCCAACCCAAACCATTCTGTGATTCTATGATTCTATGATTTTCTAGAACAGGTTCTTAAAATTATGCTTCTACTGTGACACCTTAAGAAGCAATTAACTCAGCTGGGAATACAAATCTGCTTGGCTTTCATTAGGTATGTGCTGGATGCTTTTGGAGATCCTTCAAACCGTCCCCACAAAGCCTTTTTTTACCATCTATGTAAAAGATCGATGTTTTAAAAGTGATAAGCACTGCACAAGCATCACCAAAAAAACAGGGAGCTCCATTAATATTTAGAATTTATGAAAATTATACCACTCATGGATAAAACACTGAACATTAAATTCCAGTATTGAAAATCTTTCTTGCGGGCTTTTGCTCCAAAGAATTTGGGGATTGTTTCTGTACTCACTCACTGACCATTGTGATTGCAGGAAGAGTAGGACAAGAGACATAAGGTTTTTAGAAAAAGAAGCTACAAGTTTCAGTGCCTGGTCCTAGTCCTTCTGATATTTCCATTTTTTTTTCCTGTAATTTCTATTCCTAAGCAAATACCTTTTTCCTCTTTCCATTCTCCGCTGAACACACACTTAAGTCTGAAAGCCAGTCTGCCCTTACATATTTCATTACAACTCCATTTTTTTTTTTGGGTACTGTAAACCCAAGTACTATATGTGCCTGAAATAGCCTATTAGCTCTTCAGGGCAGAAAAAAATGTCTTTCATGTGTTTGTTTGGCACCAGGCATTTCATATGGCAAATATTGTTACTATTCATAGCAATACTAATAAATCTACCATACAGTCCTTGAAATCATTGGAGTTATGGATAATCTGTGCTGATGCTTGGCATATGCCTCACATAATCTGTCCTTTTTATTATTTATGTATTATCAGATTTGCTGTCAAGTTTAGATTCACACACATAGACGTGACAGCTTATCCTACAAGATATGCTGTGATATGTGGCCACTGAAGGCAATACTAACTCTTTAAGTGTACGTTCTACTCTTGCATCTTTTCTGGATGCCTGGGATATTTAAATGTTAGAAAAAAAAGAAATTTCATGCAATGGGTGTGATAAGAGTCTGAAAATTATAACTGTACAGGCTCAGTTAAACCAGTTAAGAAACAGAAGGATAATCAAAGCTGTAATCACACAAAGTATACGCTAGTTCTTTTGGACCAAATCTGAACAATTCTTGGGAAAATTAAGGAGAAATCTAGTTTTAAAATGACTACATTCAGCTCTATTAATTTTTAACAGTTTATTTTTCCCCTAAGATCTGAAGGGTGAACTGCTGTCTTTCTGGGTTTTGCAACGCTATTAGTAATGAAGGTCCTGCACCTGGTAATTACGTAAAAATTAAATGTACTGTTTCAGCCAGTTTCACAGATTTATGAAACTCCCCACTGTTAACAGAGGTAAACAGTAACAAAAGATTCTGTAGCACAAGCCCTGGTAGCTCGGAATGACACACAGAAAGCATACCTACCGCATTTTTATTTCAGCCCCTTTTTATTATAATGCTTTCAGGTAAACAGTGAATCTCAAATTCCCTGTTAAAAGATATTCATAGCAGAAACAGTCGTTGATAAGATACAAAATCAGCCAAGCTTTTATCAGTGTCTCAAAGATTACCAGTCTCTGAGCAAGACTGGTAATGACTGAAAGTCCACATCTCCTGTTGGCTTGTGGGACATGACTTTGAGTTTTAGAGAAGTTCGACACGTCATAACATGCTGCAGGAATAGACACTAACTGTAAACCCTCTTACGGTCTCAGAAGAGAGACTGTGGTAGTAAATCAGCATCTGGATGCAGTGACCTCCCCAACCCCTTGGTTTTTCAATGGCAGACTTGGACTAATCATAGCATTTCTAAGGCTACTTGGTAGAGGTAAACATGTATGTAAATACATATGTTTAAGGAAGCCCTTGGAGTTCATTAGGTTAGTCTTCAACTACACTTAAATCTCATGTCCAGTTCGATACTATTTCTTAAATGCATTCTTCAGTAGCTACATGATTAACTATCTTTCATGATATAGTTAAAAAATCTTATTTCTGATACTACAACAAACATACTGATATTCATTATTAAAATTTATAATCCAGATTAAGGTATTTAGAAGATTGTAAACTGGAGGATTAAAGGTGGATTAGGTGGTGAATGCAGGAGGAACTATATAAAGCATATTTAAATACAGACTGTTATGATTTTAAGCACAGGACAGGAAGGACTTGGCAGGAAGAAAATAAGAAATGAAGCTAAAAGGTTAAGATTAGGATTAAACTATGAATTAAACTTCCAGCATTAATTTACAACGTCCATTTATGACATTGATGTTCTCTTTCTATCATCCTCTAAATGTCCTCCTTTTCTCATTCTTCATCACCTTTTCTGCACTGACACTGAAACAATCCCTAGACACATCATAAAACTAGACAGATGATTAGATTTTAGTTGGCAAGGGATTCAAATGAGCTTCACACTTATGTTTTTGGGATGCTGCCTGGATACACAATAGTACACAACCGTGGGTTACAAAGTACCTTGGAGCCTTCAGTTAACTTTAACAAGAACAGTACGTATGTAAGGGAACAGCAAGGCCCAAAATAGTTAACATCCAGCATGTCCCAGAAGAATACTGAGTGGTTTGGACAGAGATCTGCAATCACTTTGGCACTCCAGTCTCTGAGGATGTACATACTACCTACTCCATGTACAATGAAGAAAAGCTTTTTCTATGTGAAAAAGTTGCTAATTTGAGGGGTAAATTTCTTAATCCTTACTAATATAAACCCATCCAACAGTCCATACCCCTGGAGTAATCTTGAGAAATTACAAAATCAAAATCTGACTTGTGGGTCTAAATTTCAGGCCACAGGCCAATAACTACTGCACTTAACCACAGAGCCAAAAACCCACCACTATCTGTCACTGATATGGCTACATCGGGCAAGCTGAGTCATCTTCTTCCATGTTAAGAACTCTCTGTTTTGTAGTTACCTCTTAAATAACAGGGGGGTGTTAAGATTCTTTGTGCATACTATTTTTAAAGCAGAAGTGCATGCTCCAGCTCACGATACAGTTAGCTTGCTCTGGCTCCAGTTAAATCTATTGCAAACATTCAATTGAAATCAGTATGAACAGAAGCGGATCAACAGTGATGCACTCCAGGGCCCACGAACTTGTTTGACTTACTACATGGAAAACTCTTGTCTATACAGCTTTGGCTAAATATTTAATACACCTGTCTCAATTAAGTTTTCCTAAACGTCAGCAAATCACACTGTTTTTCCAACATAAAGTTACTAGGAAACATATGCCGTGCTGAACATGCCACTTACTCGAAGTGAAACTCTGCATATGCAATATTTACTTTGACATTAGGTAGCTTCTGCAGTTAATTAATTTATAATGTTAATTTTAAACTGGGCTTCCTGTGTGCTTACTCTGGAAGCAAGATACAGTGTCTTACATATAATTTGCTTTCATTTCATTTTAATGCATTAAAATATATGTCAAAGTTCAGAATTTTAAATTCTGTAGACCATAAGAATATGTGAAGAATAGAACGTGACTTTGAATAAGTGGATCAAAGAAACATACTAGACCATCGATATAATCCTCAAAGCACACTGCATCTTCCTATTTTTCTTCCTAAAACTTATGAAAAACTGAGGAGAACAATTTCAATTAATAAAATGATAAATATTACAGTAAGTGGCAATAGGAATTATTTTCTTAAAAATTCTGGTTTTACTATGCAATCCAATTGTTGTTATATTTGTTAAATTCTACAACCTTCTAAGCAGAAATAAATTAGTAGAAAACAGTTTTTCAGTGTTGAAGTTACTGTATTCTAAGGTTTAAGCTTTATCTATAGGTTGAGAACATCTAGTGAGAGAGTTCATTCACTAAGCAACAGCTTGCTTATTGCCACCAGCATCCCAGTTTCCAGAACATTACCACGAAGATGACCAGTAGAGTTTCTGATATTCAGAGGTCTCCATTTACAGTCCCAACTGATCTCCCCTTCCCCTGCTTATGCATTTTCATTTTCAAATCACCCAGGAGGTCACTGAAGACAAAGAAGGCATTTTTCCCAAGCAGTGAATAAAGTAATATTGCACCTAGTAATTCAGTTTCCTCTCAGAGAGAATTAAAAAGAAAATGTTCCAAATCTATCAGTTCCTAGAAGCACATTGCAATTCTTTGTTAGGGCTCTCATTTTCAACACCTTGAGCTTTATTTTGAAAGCTTCTTTAAAAACAGTTTAAAAATGCTATTCAATACAGACTTTCTAATGCAAACTTTTCCTAAAGTACAAAACATGCCCTGGATTTCAAAAGCAAGCAGAATATTAAAGAATAATTGAAAATGAAATGTTTATAAGCAATAAGAAACTGGTAGGTATGTTTAAAAGGGGTTACCTGCTCAGCTATCCAATGCAGGACACACATAGCTAACTGAAGTTTTGATGTGGGAACACTGGGGTCAGATGGAATTTTATTCCTGGTTTCGGCAGAAGCCAGTTTTTACCAGTCTGCTATTAAGGTGGTGTGTAGGACATTATAGACCTGATTTTGATAACAGCTGAATGCCATTCAACTGAAGTAAATTTGGAGCTTGAGGTGCTTAGCATCTTCAAAAAAACAGGTTTGTGGTGTTCAATACTCTGCTCCAAAATTTTGGAAGAATGATTAATTTCACTAACACCTTATGAAGCTATGTTATGCATTAGATAAAGTAGGCATTAACATGTTGTTGATTTCAGGTGTAGGGTATGCAATATCAGGCATTTAAGAAAAACAGAGGTATGTATTTATCCATTGTATTGCAGTCTCACCCAGCTTAAACCTTGGAAAAAAGGTCAGCACCCCCAGAGATATCATGGTAGAAGAACTATCGACACTCAGCAACAGAGGTGCAAGACTCTTCAAGAGACGTCAGCGGAGATCTGACAAATACACATATGAAAATTATCATTATGTAGCAAACAAGCCAAGAAATGTGAGTACTCTGTAATTACTTATGAATGAAACACAGTGTTACTAGCTTGGGGTTCCCTTGGTGCTCATGATACTCATTGTGCATGATTTATTTGTAGTTTCAGGAAAAATAAAAGCAAAATCCTGTACTAGAATGAGGCTAACATGAAGTGAGCCATTTGTATTTTATTGAGCTCCTATAGACAAATAAAATATCTGAAAGCCTTAATACTTAAGGACATCAGATTCAAACCATTCTCATTCAAATCTGATTCAGGTTACTAGTGATCAGAGTTCTTATCCTGTAACAATTGGCTCGTTGACTACAGAAAATTAACTAGTAAATGATATTCAAAAGGTTGGAAGATATAAGATTCTGTTTCATGCAACCAGTGAGTATTTTTATTAAAATAGGTTGGTGGTCTCAACGTGGTTCCCAGGCAGCAAAATGTCTCTCACAACTGGCACTAATACACTTTCTGTCCTGCCTATCTCAACAGGCAGAAAAAGCATGGAGCTTGTCACAATTATTCTTTGAACTAGTCCTTCAGGAATTGGGTTAAAACGTTAGTGATATCCTGGGAATCCTCATGGCAGGAACTAAATGCACCTGGTGTTTGTCTCATCTGTGGCCTTTGCAAAATATTTAAACCTTTTGATTAACCTCTGAAAATAGGGACAACAACATTCATAAATTTTACCGAACTCTCCAATGTGCTGCAAGGTTTAATTATTTGAACATGAATACTCTATGCCCAGTCTAATACAGCACGCAAGCAGCCCCTCTGATTCCAGTATGGTATTAAATTCTGCTTCTCAGTTACATGTATGCATCACCACTGATTTCAGATACAAAGGTACGCGACTAAAGAAGCAGAATTTGTCCCAGTACTTTTAAGCTGCTTTGAAGATGAAAAGAAATACGTGCTACCAAAGTT
>WAAD01010168.1:9092-28256 GCA_013389945.1 Fregata magnificens | reverse complement strand
TTTAAGTATCAAAAGTGGAATACACATACAGGAAACAATCTTCCAAAGAAAGCTGTGAAGTATGTCAAACAATATTCAATTAAAGTTTGGGGAAACATGCTGGTAAGAAAAACATTGCCAGTGCCAGGCTAAGTGGTCACAAGTGCCTTGTCCGAGGCAATCATGTTATCCATTCGTAAGTATCATTTCTTCCAGACAATACCCATTCAACTTCTTTCAGATTCAGCTGAAATTGTTCAGGTGGGGCTCGATGATAATGACATTATGAAAATTAGTGGTTAGGTAAGGCAGAGGGGGAAGAACAAAACTAGCATCTCTGCCATGAGAAAAGCCTAGAAAGTTCAGCTGTTATGTACCCCATTCAGCAACAGCCACACTTGCTAAACAGTCAGTCAGCTCTGCGCTAGACAGAGCACAAACTGCCTCTTTTCCAGTAGGAATGTCAGAGGACAAACTGGGACAAGTGGTTTTGGGGAAAAACAAAAATCCACAAAAAGTAAGCAGCATTAGTTCTGCTGCTTATAGAACACCCTGCTTGCTTTAATTAAAAATATACACATCTTATTTTTATCTTTGAACATTCTACCTGTAATCTTACCTGCAGGAGCTGGTATTTTCAGTAGTAACAGAAAATAAAAAAATCAATTAAGGTCAGATACCATATAATGGCAGAAAACAGTTCTTTAACATGTTTTTATGGTGATCAAAAAATAGATTCCTATCAAAATAGTATGTAATCTTAATTCAACACCATTTGCTAGTCACCTCATTCAAATCCTACTTACTAAGTGATTATTGATATTTTTTTATTTTACCAGACTCTATCCACAGCCATGTTCCTTTGCACTCTCTCATCTCAAATGCTTTAACACTGTGGAGTCCAAAGGGGCTCTGGTTGTTGTGGTAGGTGAAAAATAAATCAGGCTGTGAATGTTAACAGGCGGCTGATAATTTCATGTAAGAATTGGTGACTGAATATCCGAAAGGGAACTTTTGACATCTCAAGCACAAGCCTGCTATAGCTACAACTGGTACGTACCTACCAGTTGCTAGGTACAACTGGTAGGGGCTGGTTGCAAATTTTGGTAACACCTGGACTATGCAAAACTGACACATCCTGAACCCACCAATTAATAAAGAGACATGAGACACATACAGCAGTTAGGAGGCTGATCACATGCACATGGACTCCTTAGACTGGGAAACTAGACCACTTAGAGGCCCAGAAAGGTGGTGGTGAACATCCCAGAAACAAACAGGTAAGATCCTGGGAACACATGGGGAGACATCTGCATAGACAAATCCTAGGGAATGCCCGGGCACCTTGGCCAGTAACAGCCCAAAGAGGTATCTGTGAGGAGCTGCACAGCAGGAACCGGGAAGATTTTCTGCCTGACCCTCCCAGACCAGCAATGATCTCCCTGCTGGGGATAGAAGTTGAGACCTATAAAGGTAGTGTTGTGGGGGACAGGGAAACAAGTGTGTGGAAAATAGAGTAAAAGCTCTAACCTTGCTGATTCTTAAATAAATCCCAGTATCTAAATCCACTACGGGTTGTCAGTTTACTCTGTGTCACCCATGATAGAAAATAGTGTTTGAAGTGGGATACTGACAGTTTATTGAATGCCAAGAGGGCCTTACTGGGAGCCCTCCGTTGGAAACATACGTGTGTGTACTGCACTATAACTGATATAGTCGGGGTCTACTGAACCATCAGGGTCCTCACCTCTCCTCAGGGGGGCAAAAAGAAAAACAAAATAATCTTTCTCTACCTCTTTTGTCCATTACAGACACTATCAGTGAAGGTATCGTATATGTTCCATACAAAGAGAAAATGCTTTTCTTTAAAAACCGATAGGGAACGTAGAGCCTTACTTTAATCAGCAGGATTGTTTCTATACCCCTCACATCAATCAAACAGTTGGCAACCACTGCATGATCTATTTCCAATGCTGTGAGAACCGATGGGAATTCTGGGTGATGAACCCCTCTGAAGAAAAGAAGAAAAACCACCATTCATAAAGCTCACATGAGATTTTTTAAAAAAAAGAAAAAAATACGAATAGTTCTTTTCAACTAATAATAATTTGAATCATCAAGGTTAAGCAATAAAATTCAAAACATAACTTACCTGTGTCTAACATCATAAACTTTATTCTGAAATTCATTTACAATTATTTGAGGTCTAAATCCACGTGGATAATATTTTGACATCAGTAGCTGAAGAGTTCTTTCATCACTATGATTATCGCAGCAAAATGCCTGAACCAGGCTCTTTAAACAAGATTCGACAGCCAAGGTCAGTTCAGCATCTTTCGGATGAATGAAAGCACCTAAATAAACATATGAGACAAGGCTTTAGGAGCTGTGTTCCATAACAAAACATCCAGTAGTGCACTTTTACCACTCAAGGTTTTTGTTCTGTTGTGTTATGGGGTTTTTTAAGTGTTTGAAATAAACCTTTCTTGCAAGAACAAAAATTTAAAAAAAATTAAGAGGTTAACTAAAAGAGAAAAAGCTCCACAATAGACAAGCTATCCTGAGAACACAGACATATAATTTCTCTTCCTATAGACATACCTATACATATACGGAGGCCTACATTTTCTTCCAAGGTCTTTGACAGGTCACTACTAACTTCCATTAAGGTGCCAATTTTATGGCAGCTCAGCAGGACTATATCAAGGCAAAGATGGCTTATCAACAATTTAATGCTTTAAGGGTGAAGGCAGAGGAACAACTATGCTACAAGTTAAACAAACATGAAGATTTCCATTATATCGCCTGTCTTCAGCAGCATGTGTGTTTGCATGTTCTTACCCTGTAGTAAATGCCAAGTATTTAATATTTGGCCTTTACACTTACATCCAGAACATGCTGAAGCCATTACTCCTATTCACAAACTGGAAATAGCATTCATCGTCAGAGCTCATCAAACAACTAATGAAACCAAACTTTCCAAGAAAATCTCAATTGGTTCTGTCTGAGTTGCTCCATGCAAAACACCTCAAGTTTGACAAGCCCACAAGTCAGTCACTGGACATTTTGAACAAAATCTGGAGAGTGATATCCGCCAAGGAACAAGTTGGAGGGGTGCATTGAAAGTTTGCCATTGTAACTACATAAAATACCTTAACAAAACCAGCTGGAAAATGAGGAAAAACAGTAGATGTTAGCTAGCGCATATGATAAAAAGGACAGAAGCAAAAGATAACCTACCAGGATAAAACCTTTAGTCCAGGAAGTACAGAAGAAAGATATATCTGAAGCTCCTTAAAGAACAAGTAGTTTTTCTAAAAGATCACTGTTTAGATTAGCAGCCATGCAATAAATCCCATGAGGAAATATTCTGAAGACTGTCTTTTTCAGCAGTCATTCTTACCTAAAGGTCCAACAGGTTTATGTTTAAAGCTCCCTTGCCTATAGGCTGTTTCAACTGCTTCAAGAAATGCTGGTATATGTGCTCCAAATCTTTTCAAGGTATTTGTTTTACTATCTTTCAGCTCTCTCAGCTGTTTCTCCTTGGCATCCAGTGCTTGTTTCACATCACAGTCTTCTCTCCTAAGAGAACAGATTTTTTTTCAGTAGCAACACCTTATGAAGCCTTAGTTTGATTAAGATAATTATAAAGTCTCATTTTTCAAGTACTAATAGGACCATGTATCAAAACCTCAATACTTCAATGTACAGCTAGCTACACACACGCAACAGTATTTTTATAATTTCAAGGAACATGAGACAAACAAGCAAGAAAGAAAATTACTACTTTGCAACAGTTTTATAAAACTTTTTTATTTCTAACAATTCCTAATAAATTTATTTCTAATTATATGCTTCAATTTCACTGTCTTCTACAAAGGTCTTCAACACAACGCAAAGTAACTGTTGGTTACAATAATTGATAAAAGACATTTAAACTGACACATCAAGCGCAATAAGCAACAATTCTCAAATCTCTTAAGACAATAAATGACAACATCGCCATAGTCCCCTCCAGTAATCATTGTTCAAGTTCAGGTTTCCAAATCAAAGCCAAAGAGTGCTTTCTTTTTCTAGTTTGGATATGGACTACATTGGTATTTGAACCGCTTGCTTTAAAGTCTCTATATATTTGCCTTTAACTATAGACACAATAATTACGCCTAAGTGTATCTATTTCCTTATACCGTGTTATATATCTTGTGACATCATATCAGGACGTATTAGTGTATTAAACAACATGAAAAAATTTAGATCATAGTCTGGCCGTAGGATGATAAGAGAATAAGGGACAGATGGTGGAAGAAAGAAGGGCATTAAACTGAGAGTATGGATTTATATCAGGCTTTAAATTAGTAATACCTTTCACCTTTAATGACAAAACAGTTCTCTTAATTTTCCAAAAGTTTCTAAACTAAGTCATGTTGTCAAAGGAAAACAGTTACATTCAAAAGCATAACTTACCTAAGTCTAGCATGTTCTTCCTTATACTTATATATAGCCTGCTGAAACTGATCCACCTGTTGACCAATCATTATTTCTTCATCATGAAATGCCTTTAACTGTTCCCGTAAGTGTGCGATTTTCCTTTGTCTTTCCAATTGTTCAGGCTCTGAAGCCTGATTAGCACTGGAAAAGATCATACTTCAATATTTTAAAACCACACTGATGATTTAAAAGTGACATGAACTTTGTTTTATTACCTGTATCATAAAAAAAGATTTATGCATCAGAAAGTTATATTTAAGATTCTGTGCATTTAGGACATCTACAAAGCATAAATACCAACTTTTATTTTTTTAATCTGTAATCACACATAACTCCCCAGTTACGTTCCTATTACATTTAGCTTAAGGTATATTTGTTTTGCAACACCATGGAAGCTAAAAAATGTATACTATCACCAACAAAAAAGAACAGCTTTTTTCCTGCCCAATTATCTCATCACCTTCTATAGTTAAGATCTTGGTATGCAAAGAAGCAGGATCAGAAACATTTAACTGGACCCTGCTTAAATTTAAATAAATATTTTCTGTTACTGCAGATTTTTCTCATTAATCAGACAAGCTCACTCCCTGCATACCTATACTTTAATAACATACACCCTGCATACACTGTAATCACTATATCTGTATTTACCTGCTTTTCAGTTCTTCAATTCGTTTACGTAGCTGTTCTTCATCTTTTCCCAGACGTTTTAACTCAGTTTTGAAACGATTATAAAGTACCTATGAAGGAAATAGAATACAGTAGTTAATAAATAGAAGCAAGAAATAATTTCAAGAAGAACTACAGTTTTGAGTAAATAAACACTGAACTGCATCAAAACAGATAAGCATAACTTGAATTTCAAGAATGTGAAAAAGAAGGAATAACACAGTTAACTTGAATCCTATTTATTTTAACCTAAGCTTGACCCTGCTTAACACCTGTGTAAGGATATAAACCCTATGGCCCCCAAACAGAAAATACTTGCATGTCAGGCAGGAAATTGCACCTATTTTGAACTGCACTATGGATTCAGGGAGCCTAGACACAGATGGAGAAATTCATATGGGTAGAGCACGGACAAGATTAAAGCTTTAAATTGATATGAACTTTCAAAGTTCCTTTTGCCTACCTCAGCTTCATTGACTGCTTTTCTTCTTGCCTGCACATCAGCCTTCAAAGAAACACACTGAGGATGCAGGGCTTGTGCTTCTTCACTTATTGTTATTAACTTGTCTTGTATTGCTTTGTACTTTTCTTCTGCTTGATTCACTTTTGCCTTTGGTGCAAAAAGAGAATGATACACAAGTAGTAATGAAGCAAAATTTTCTTCAAAACCTCTTAACGCTACAGAAGAAATATCTCAAAATAATCCATCCGACATGTCCCATTTGCTTTTTTTTTTTTTAAAAAAAAAAAAAAAAAATAAAGCAAGTCATTGCCACCATGGATATGCTAAGATGAAAATTAATAAAGGAAAATGCTCAGGAAACCAATGGACTACCAAATCTGTGAAGTAAACAGCAACCTTATTTTGTAACTCATGGTTTAGTCAAACACAGGACTCTTACTACAAAAAGGCCAAGTACCATGATATGGAAAGAACTGAAACCAGTATCTGGGCAATGTTCCTTCAACACTACACAGACATGTTCAGCCATAAAGTAAAAACGCCTCAAATGTAAAAAAAAAAAAACATACTACCTCTTTTTAAATATAAAAAAAAACCCCAATGAAATATGAGTGCCAATTCAGAAAGTTTGGAGAAGGAGTTTTAATAGACTGTAAAGTTCAAAATAATGATGCCTAGTGTTTCTCTACAAAAGATGTATTTCATATGTGAGTCTGAATGTTTGGCAAAATTATTCTTTCTTTCTACCTACAGAAGTCTTAAGTACAATCCAAAGAGTCTGTTAAATTTGCAGATGTCTCCTGAAGCCTGACACTGATCTTTTCTACAGGTGACAATACCCAAGGAAACCTACATGACAGATCTCTAAGATGCTCCAATGTCACAGAAATAGGCACCAAGTACTCTCAAAAATAAAACAGTTTAAATTACTGTTCACTGGTATATGCAATGCTAATCATCTCAAATTCCCAGTTAAAATAATATAATCCTTACCTGAAACAAAAGTATCAGCATGAAAACCACACAAGCGTACCCCTACTAAACAACAGAAAACAAAATGTCCTAACATTCTTATCCGATGAAATGTGGAATGCAAATGTTACTGTTAAGTTTTAGAGGGCTAAAAAGGGGTATAAATGGGAATGTTCTTAGCTGCTTGTGAAAAGTTAAGATGGCTGTTTTCAATAGCTTACAGGCTAAAGGACAATCATAGTTTAAATATTATTTTTATTCTTGAGTCAAGGAGCCAAAACTAGAGTGACATATGGTTTAAACCATATATGTACCTGGCATTCTTCCAGCTTCTGAACAAACTTCTCTGTATTTCCTTCTTCAGCTCTGATGCCTTCTTTGATTGGCTGTATTTCTTTTTCCATCTCACCCACCTAAATAGAAGCATATATTAGCATATATCAGAATGTCCGCAGCAGACTGGGAATAAAGTATATTTCACATGAGAAAACATATTTTAACAGGACATTTACCACTGCCCACGCCATTTTATGTTTCAAATCTTCAAGATGATTTCGCATGTCATTCACAAACCCAATGCTTTTGTAATGTTCCTTTTTTTCACGATAAAGCAGCTTAAGTTCTTCAAGACGCTTAAAAAAAAGCAAAAGAGATGTTCAATCGTGAGTGCAGAAAGCTGTGATGTAATATGAAATCTTCGAAAGATTTATTTTTTCTTAAATTTAATGTCACTGAGACCTAATCAAATCAAAACTATGTAGTTTAACTCCTATAGTTATTTCAGTGCTCAGCTCTGTACTAATAATTACTTTAACTTTTACATACCTCTACTCCTTGTTCTATCTGAATACATGTATTTTCTTTAGTTTTCATAATAGATGAATAATCTTCTTTCATTTGTTCCAGCTGAGTTGCCTTCATAAAAAACTAAAAAAGAATACAATGATGCAGATGTCAGATTCAGCAGCTTATCTAAGTAAACTTTAAATACTTACCATAGAAAGACCACTCATCTGAAAATCTATGCATGCTGAATGATACCCAAAGTAAAATAACTGGTGAGGTATTTCTGAATAATGAACTAACTCAGCAGTGTCCTTTTTTTTTTTTTTTTAAATTTATCAAAGTATTTAGAGAAAATAAACTTCAGAAAAATTGTTTTTGCAAGTGGATGACTGCTACAATAAGATAGCGTACTGGGTCTAGCTGGGATGGAGTTAAGTATCTTCATAGCAACTATTATGGTGCTGTGTTTTAGATATGTGACAAAACCAATGCTGATAACACACTAGTGTTTTAGCTGTCACTGAACAGTGTTTGTATAGCATCAAGGCCCCCTCTGTTTCTTGCTCTGCCCCCCCAGTGAATAGACTGGCAGGGTGTGCAAGAGTTGGGAGGGGATACAACCAGGCAGATGACCTCAACTAACCAAAGAAATATTCCATCCCAAAAAATGTCATTGTCGTGGTTTAACCCCAGCCGGCAACTAAGCCCCACACAGCCGCTCGCTCACTCCCCCGCGGTGGGATGGGGGAGAGAAACAGAAGAGTAAAAGTGAGAAAACTCGTGGGTTGAGATAAAAACAGTTTAATAGGTAAAGCAAAAGCTATATGTAAACAAAGCAAAACAAGGAATTCATTCACTACTTCCCATCTCCAGGCAGCTGTTCAGCCATCTCCAGGAAAGCAGGGCTCCATCACGCATAACAGTTACTTGGGAAGACAAATGCCATCACTCTGAACATCCTCCCCTTCCTCCTTCTTCTCCCAGCTTTATATGCTGAACACGAAGTCATATGGTATGGAATATCCCTCTGGTCAGCTGGGGTCAGCTGTCCCAGCTGCGTCCCCTCCCAATTTCTTGCGCACCCCCAGCCTACTCGCTGGTGGGGTGGTGTGAGAAGCAGAAAAGGCCTTGACACTGCTCAGCAATAATGAAAACATCCCTGTTTTCAGCACAAATCCAAAACATAGCCCCATACTAGCTACTATGAAGAAAATTAACTCTATTCCAGCCAAAACCAGCACAGTCATGCTCAGCAATAAAAAGGGAGAGGAGAGGGTTTAGGAGTGTTAGCCATCTTTTGCTCAGCAACTGGCTGGGCATCAGTTTACCCACGGGCGGTGGTGAGTGATTGCCTTTGCATCTCTTGTTTTGTTTTGCTCTCTTTCTCTCTCCTTCCAGCTTTTCCTTCATTTTTTAAACAATTTTTATCTCAACCCACAATTTTCTTGCTTTTTCTTCCTTTCCTCTTCCCCCACCCCAAGCAGGGGGCAGCAGGGAAGGGAAGTGAGCAAGTGGCTGTGTGGTGCTTAGCTGCTTACCTGAGTTAACCCACAACAGGTCATTAAAATTAAGAATTCTGAATTTTTTTCCCCTCCAAATGCCACCTCTAAAAATTTGAAATCACTATTTAAATGTTTAATTAAAATGTTAAATCGTTTTTCTTACCTTGTACTTGTCACCTTCGTTTTTAGACTGTAAAAAGTGCTTACTCATCTCTTGGGTTAAAACAGACACAGGATTATCTACCTGTAAAAATAAAATGCTTTCATTTTATTTTAAAGTTAAAAAGTTCTCACGTAACTGCATATCCATGAAAGTGTACAAACCATCTCCCTGTTCCATGCTCAGCAATTCAGTAATAAGCTGAGAGAAGCAGATCCAGAAATTAAGATTTCTACTCCTCTCACTCCTTTTTTTTTTTTTTTAAAAACAAGACCAAAAAAATCCCAACAACAAACAAATAAAAAATTAAAAAAATCCAACTCCATCAAGTACAAATTAGAACCACAACAAGGACAACTAAGGAACCATTTCCAGGAGTATAACTGACTTCTAGAAAGACAGTGCCTGTTTTTTTCTATTTATTTAACAAGATCAGCATTAGGAATTTTGTCCAATGCTGTTTAATTTCTCATTATTTAATTGATCAAAGTATTGCATTAAATGCAACAAATTGCCCCATATATTCTTACGCAAGTTTCCACAAAATAAAATCAATACATACTAACAGAAGTTTATATTATTTGAAAGGCTGAATATGTTGAATATTTTAAACTTCACGTGCACTACCTAATCTTTCCTTAATCACTTAAGCAGCAAAACACACTCAAATTTCTGCAACAGCAAAAACTGAAATAATGAGCAGGAAAAAAACCCTCCAGTTATTAAAGAAACCTACATATGCTAAGACTTTCATTAACAGGATACATGACTCACTGCTCACAGATCACAGCAAACACTTATCTGTCTGGGACAGAATCTTATTCTGCATTCTATGAGGTATAAATTTCAATTTTCTTTTGCCATTGCATTTGATCTTGAAAGAACACGGAAGAGGTGAACCTCTCATTTAATGAAATGGAACATTGCTTTTTAATGGAAGAATTATAACATCACATGCTGATGTCTTAAATTGCACAGAATTTAAACACTATAACAGTTACCTGTATATTAAAGTGATCCAGTATTCCTACAAGTTCCTCTTTCTTTGAAGAAATTAAGGTTCCTAATGGTAAAAAAAGAAAGGAAAAATACCAATAGGTCCAAAGTAGAGACACATACAATACCCTAGCCTTTTGTTCAATCTAGCGGTTCTTAGTAAATGTAAAAAATGAGATTAGTATTTTTGCAACACAGATTTAGTCCTAAATGAGAAACACTGTTTGGCTGGGTTTTTTAATCCTTCTGGTATATTTGCATTTGTATAAAAAGACTTCTAATTAAAGTCCCTCCTTGCCTCATAAACCCTCTGTGACAGAATTTAGGTAAATCAGCAAATTCAACAAAAACTCAAAAAAGACTAAAAACTTTGTTCAGCTTCCTCACACAAGCAGATTTTCATAAAGACAGATACTGTATGACCTCACATCATGCAGAACCTGACAGAATTGCTTTTCACATGCTAAAATATTCTTAGTCTAAGGTAAACAAAAAAATGGACATCATCATCCTTGAATGATGAATGAAATGAGAAACATCATCCTTTACTAACATCAAGGCATTTAAAGCAATGAAAACATTTAAAGAGCTTCTAAGACGGAGAACAAAAACTACGACCAACCAGATTTGCTTTTCAGTCTGTAACTTCTGCTTCCATCCAGATTAATGTGCTGATTCACAATAATAGAGTCACCATACACTTCTGGTTTAAATGCATCTCTACCTCGGTTTCGCAATGTTATGGAAATATCTGCAGAACTAAAAAATAAAAATAATAAGAAAAGACAACTGAAATAAATTAAAAAAAAAATCAGAACATTCTAGTTTTCCACAAAAATTGTCATGTACAGGTCACAACTGGAAGTCAGTCATAGTATCAATCAGAACAAGATATATTTATGTTGTTTGAGCCAAAACAGCAGACACACATGGCCAGGAAGGCTGCCGTACACTGACTGTTTGCACTTTCTATGCTTCAGAGGAACCATGAGCCAAAAGCAAAGACTTGTGTGAGCAGATTTCCCCCACCTTCCCTTCCCATCTGACTGCCCCCATCTTTAGGTTGCAGAATCAAGCTGCTTTTTGGGTGTTCTGTCCCCAAACTGGCTTCTGTAGAAAACAGTTGCTTAGCTGCTACAGCCATCCCTAACCAAAGGAATCTGTAGCAGAATGCTTAAAGCATTCTTCTAGAAAAGATGAGATGTGGTTTCAGTTCTGAATTCAGATTTTCTGTTTCTCAAGTGAATGCTGAAACATTATTATACATAAGGCAGGTACTGCCAACAATTTTACCCCAAGCACCTCTGAAAGGAAAAGCCTGGGGCTCTGAGTTACAGCTTTATGTAAATGTAAACTTTTAAACCTCCTCTCCTATCTTTTTATTGATTCCCCTAAGCATGTTATCCCCACTCTTGCAGCAGACACGAATCCACTTCCTGCAAGTTTAATAACCCACCTGTATGTCAAAGTCTTTATATTGTATATTCACTCATTCAGAAAGACAGAAAAAGAATTAACCTCACTACTCACAGAACAATGATAACTAGTTTCCTAAGAATTTTTTCTAAGGAACTCAGTTCTGTAGGATATTCAAGTACATTCTGGAAGTAATACACAAGAACTGGGCAATACCCAGGACACATCACTATGTTAGCTAGTTTAGAGATAGCGGTATACTATAGTAAGTTTCTGGTAAAATTTCTAACGTGGTTTTTGTTTGTAGTTTTGGGGTTTTTTGTTCAGTGTTATGCTTTTTATTCATGTCTGGTAGATCCAATAAGAGAGCAGAGAAAACAAAAGAGAACAGAAAACTGATCAGCTAACCTAAATCCCAATCACTAAACAACATGTTCAAACTTAAAACTAAAAAAGTTTCACTCACGTCTCTCCATCTCGTACAAACATTTTTAATGAGGAACCTCTATTAGTTGCAGTGGCTTTTCCACCAAGTCCAACAATAAGAGCAGTTAATACAGAACTTTTTCCACCTGTAACAGAAGCATTGAACTTTTTTTAAAAAGAAGTTCTTGTAACTCTTTATCCAGTTCACCCATATTACAGATTTTTGTTTGACTGCTTAGGTATTCATGCACTTAAAGTCCAAATTCTGTCTTTATTGAATAAACATATAAATAGCAATAACACAAGAAAAACATCCACCACTTCCAAGGTTCTCCCAAAAAAACAAAAAACAAACAAACAAACAAAAAAAAAAACCAAAAGCATGCTGAGCCAAACTTCTGTTAATTCTTGCATTCAACAAGACGTGCCATCTCAGGAGGAAAGAATCTCCCCTTCCTTACAAGCATACAGAAAACATGTATACAACAAAAGAAATCAAACACACATTACCATTTATATAACTATCTGAAAGGTTTTAAGCTCTCTTTCAAAATTTATGTTTAATTTTTGAAATTCTCTCTCCAAAAAGAAATGAACTTGCATAAATAAGTATCATTTCCTTTTCCTATAATAGTTTCTACATGACATATACTTGGACAATTACTCTGCATTTAATAATGAACATATGAACACATTTAGTTTAAAAATAAATTTATGTGAGATTTAGCTATGAAAATACTTATATACACATTATCTTTTGCCAATCTCCAAATTTAAGACCTAACTTTTTCACCAGCCTTGAACTACTGCAATAGACCTGTGTGGTTCCCAAGTCCAAAAGTGAATCTGTCTCTGTTCCTAAAAGATGGCCAGCAATTCTTTTTCAAATAAAAATTACATCTTCTAAATGTCAAAGAACATTTTTGTTGATAAAAGACATGATGCAATTAATACTTACTTCCATTGTTTCCGACAACAAAATTGAGATTTGATCCAAACTGAAAAGGCCCCAACATGGAATGGCACATGAAGTTCTTCAGCTGGATACTTTCAATTATCCCAACTTCCCCTGCCGTCTAAAGAATTAACAATTAAGACTGGTGTTATGTATGCATTTTAATGAGATATAGTTTATCTGTTTTAAATATAATGAGAATTCAAATGACAGTATGATATAAAACATCAGTGGTTACAAACTACAAGAAAATCAGAAGCGTTTCATGACAATATGAAAAGTTGCTTGCTACTGAGCAGTTACATAATAAAATAAGAGGAAAACAGTTACCAAAGCCGACCACTCACCCACAGTAACTTTCAGTTCTCCCCGTAACTAGCTTATAATTAATACAATATAGAAGATTAAGATCATCAATTCTATACAGTTGTCCAAATAGTAATAAAGAGCACCATAGAAAGACTTTTCTGTTACTTGACTAATGCTATTTGCAGGAATTCTTAGCACAGCTTAGAAGGAGGGAAATTAAATTAGATCAGGAAGGAGGAAATGAAACTAGAAATGGGACAGCCCACTGTTCAACTGGTGAAGTATTGTTTTGACAGAAAACTTTAGTTTTATCGCCAGTGCTTCAGAAAAACAATGTTTTCCAAGAAAGCAAAGTCCTCAGGAAAAATAAACAAACCAATGACACAGAACAGCTGCTGTTCAAGAAAATGAAGAGAAGAATAATGCTTCTGCATACCAAAAATCAACCGTGGTGTCTTGCCATACACAAGACAGTATTTGCAATCACAGAAATTATTTTTTAAAAATCCTCCATCAAATTAGAATTCAGCTATTACAGAAAAGCAGAAAAAAATGGTATTCCTGTTTGCAAGTTTCATTTCCATCAAAATATGCATTTCAGACACTAGAAAGTGTCAGCTATGCAAAACAAACAAGTATTTGGTGCTTCTTTTAGTAAATAATTTGTTTTCTAAATATTATCTCTGCTTTTACTACAACCGTAAACCAAATATACCATACTTGTATCAAACAAAATCTGTTTCCTTTATTTGGTTATTTGACAACTTCAGTAGAACCAGAATACTGTTATTTTATGATCAACTGTTATAACTACGTGACTCAAAAGACATAAGGTAAGAATTAACTCATGCAGAAATCTTCATCACAGACATTACCTCTAGTTTCTTTTATATTGGTTCCACTAAAGCCTACATGCAAGACATTATTTCAATGTCAACCAAAAGCACAGAACTTTTTTATATCAACTTTTTCTTACATCTCCCCCCCCAACTTTTAAAACAACTTACCGACAGTAAAGAGAAATTATTATCAGCTGATGACTGTGAATTTTCTTCTTCATTAGACTCATCACTATGTTCATCTGTGTATTCTTGTCTCTGTCTTTTGTGGGATCCAGGCTTTGAAATACTTTCTTCCTTTCTCTTACCCATGAGTACTGAAAAATGAAAGTAATGAAAGATTGTAGGTTTCAGTCTTCTAGATGAAAACACACCTACAGATGATAGCACAGACACACCGATTTATCTACTTTTGTAAAAGAAATATTAAGATCATAGCAAAAGTTGCAACAAATACTTTTTCAGAACTGAAATCTCAGTGAATTTAAGCCTGAGCTTATTATGAAGAAGTTGTATTAGAACAAAAGAAACACAACTTCATTATTCTAATCAAGCTGAATTTCTTTGTTGATTAACAACAAAATCAACCTTGATTCTGTTTTCCTTGGTACATTAGACTTTGGGATATTTGCTAGAATTGTTTTTGGTTAGCAATGGAGTTGAAGATTAAGTTGTAAAAAGTACATAACTATCACAGTATGATCAGCAGCATCAATGCAGGTTTGACTAAAGTGAGCTGTGCAGCCAAAAAGAAAATGTATTAATTGTATGTGGTTGACAAATGCCTAGAAAATTAATATGCAGAACACATAAAAGTAGAATAAAGGAAAACTTAGATTCATAGCACTGTTCCTATGCTGTTTCTTGCACACAGCCACCCTGCTTTTGTGAGGCAGTGTAATGTGATCACAGCAACCAAAATGCTGTTATTTTACTAATGAAGGATAACGATTCTCTAATATAGAGAACACATGTATACATTTCCTCTACAAATGAATAACGGACAGACAGGTCAGAAATGAATCTTGCAAAAGTAACAAGGTCTACTAAAGTCAGAAAAAACTGAAACAATGGGCATCAAGATTAGTCAAAATCTCACATTTTCTGTAACCGTACCCTTAGGGCGTGGTTTTTATTCCCCCAAAAGTACATACTACATTCTTCATACCTAGAGTCCCAAAGCGTTACACAAAACATGGAAGTTCACATACTTTTGCCCAAAGTAGAAGCAAGGTCCTGTTTATACAAAGGCAATGCACAATATTTTTATTTGCCAGTAGTAAAGTCACCTACTGGTAAGTGTCCAAAACAGGCTAAAACTGACATCAGCTGCATAGTCTTCTGATGTCAAAAAGTTTCTGAAATGGAGTCTGTTCTCTTTGTTTACTAGAATTTAATCTAGAACTCCCTTCTAGGAAAGATGGCAACCAACTTAAATGCATCTCACCAGTTCGAGCAAAATTCAGAGGCATTAAAGGTAATTAATATCCACTGCTATAGAAAGACCACTGCATGACACACGGCCTAAGAGTAAGCTGAGTTTATTTATAAAAATAAATAAAAATAATAATATTTTTTTTTAAAATGGGGTGGAGTGCAGGAGAGGAGAGAATGACCAGCATTAGAGACATCGCACATCCAAAGTTGATACCATGTGTTTGAGACCAAATTGACTGTGTGGAGACTAAACACACTGGGGGCTGGGATACCAGAACACTTCTAGTCACAGATACATTTAACAATAACAAGTGACCACTTCCATGTCCCATAGGGTGGATGGGACAATCCAGGAGACAAGGCAGGCAGGTCAGTCTAACAGTTCCTAACATGATCGCCTGTGTCCTGCAGGGGAGATGACATGGTCCATGAGAAACCTGGGTGGATCGGCACAGCAGTTCCAGCTGTGCAATGCCCCATGGGGCCCCCTCGTTAAAGCCCTCAGGCCCTCCCAGAGCTTCTCTGTGGGTCTTGCTCCACATTCTCTCTTCAAACGTTTTAAGATTAATAACTTGAAGAATCTACAGAGAACTCAATGAAATCAAGGCTGTTAAATTACAACTCTAGTCTTAAGAACTAGCGCTGCAACGGAGAGGAGCAATCTTTCCTCCCTCTGCCTCTTCTGTTTCTGTCTCATCCCCCTGAGTTCAAGCAGCTCTTTACACAGCAGAATAATGAAGGGTCTCAAGGCACTGATTCTACCAAAAATTAATGCAGGAAAAAGTTTTTTTTGTTTTTAAATGAGATCAGTTCCCCAACCATTTCACCATGCAGATCTGTATGTTTGGGTCATTGTGGAGAAACAGAGTGCTTCTTTGAGCAGCTTCTTTTACTTGTGTCAGCCTAATGTTCTGGTCAAACTATAGCCTGATTTCAACTGACAGAAGGTCAGATAGCTCATATTACCAAACATCACAGACAACAGCATTGATTATACCAAACACCACAGACATTAAAATTTGTTACACTGTTACAAAGAGTATTTAATGTCTATTCTAGATATTCCTTGACTGTTCTATAAAATACAGTGTCTAATAATTCCCTTATTACTTTTCTCTGACACAGCATCCAAATGATAAAGAAAAAATAATACACAACTCTTTCCACTAAGTGCAATAAACTTTTCATCTGACATTCTTGCAATAATTTTGTATGGCAGGGATTTCAGACCAAAAACTGGATTATTACTATGTCCATTAAGTATTTACAGGGAATATGTCATCTCCATTTTGTTATGTAGTTTAATACCACATACACAGAAACCAAGGAGCAAATACACTTCATGATTCAGTTACATACCTTTTGCTATGCTACTTTCGGTTTCCTACACAAGCATGTCTTTACGCTTAAATTACTCAGACCAGGAAAGAGTCACTTGTATGCTCTTGGAATTTATCCATCACCCAAATACGAAGACAAGCATTCATTCAATCTGCTGTTCCATTGAAATCTCTCTCTAGAAAGCAGGGAAAACACGAGATTTAAATGTTGCAACTATTAACATCTGAACTAAAGATCAGGGCTATGAGTTCCATCGCCATAACATTTGGACATTTAAGAAAAAGAGAGTAAAAGAGTGGAAAACGGAACAAAACAACCTAGAAGAAAACTCACTCGTAACCTAAGCGTGATGAAGGCAAAGGACAGAATAGTCTGCACCCCAGAAGTCTTGAAGAGCTAGTACTGCAAACAAGACTTAACTGGAACTGCAAGCAAACTTTATTGAAGTAGCCTCAGAAATTACTATGACAAATACCAGCGAATGTAATACCTACATGGAGTACAAAAAAGCCAGAAGGAAAGAGAAACTGACTGCAGCAACAAGGAATCCGCTAACAAGACTTCACAAGAAACAAAGCTTTAAAAGCTAAGGGAAGAAATAATCAACATTAAAAAAAATAAAAACCACACAGAAAATGACACATACATTTGAATTTTATTTTAGATCATCTTGATATTTTTGACAGAAAAGGTTCCTTTTTTTCCATTAATTGCTCCCAAAACTCTTGCACCAAGACACCCCTAATTTTCTTCATTAAGTTTTTAATAGAAAAAATAGCTGATTTCAGTCTCCGCACCGCTTACCATGACTTAACAACAGTTTGGGAATAACTATTCAAGGCAAAGGAAAAGCAGCCGATCTGGCCTATCTGAAGGTTATTAAAATGTGCAATACTATATTGGAAACAATTAAACTGGCAAAAACATACATTAGTACAAGTATTTTAAGATATGTAATAGACTAATGGGAAGCCAACAATGCACACTATTGACAAATGTTAGCAGAAGGTTTTTTTAACGGACCAGGCATCATGTTTAAAAACTGAAATCTAGATTTATGTTTATATTAGAATGTAAAGTAGGATTGTGTTAATGGAAACTTGTGATGACGGAGTCAGGAACATCCATAATTCAAACAAGAACCCGACTGTTATTCAGAAAGACAAAACAAAACTACTGATTTAATAGAGAAAATGAACTTTACCATCAGGGAAGGTAAGAGCATAGTTAGGAATAAAAACTGGAGCTATAAATTGGGAACAAATAAGGGCAAGACAGATCCAATTATAAAAACATCACAGGATCACTACAAATTATTACAAATAATTGTTATGCATGTAATGAGAGCATGAAAGAAAAACACATTCCCCAAATGTGCTGTATAAAACTATTAGGACTGTTACATGTTACAGCAGAAAAGTATTTACCCTGTTAACATCGAAGTATAGGAAAACAGAGGCTGCATCCACTGGAAGCCACATGCACTGATGCCCACCCGTGTTCCAATTTAACCAATGGCATCTCTTTCCACAGTTTCCATTGCAATGCAGTTCTACAACTGCTTTCCCCTTTCCCTACCTGGCTAGTCACAGTCGGCTTCATCCAGAGCAGACACAACCCACCTACTGCCACCAAATCACTCCACTGGCTTTCCAGCGGCCTCGTGTTGGCCTGGTGTCCCTGCAAGGTAGGAAGCAGCTGCCACTCAAGTCATCCACTTTAACCACTCTGCACCCAGACCAGTTACAACCCGGGCTGCCTTTTGTCCAGTTAGCAAAAGAGAGGTAGAGAAAAGACATCAGAGCAGGCCTGCGGCGGCATGAATGCAAGACAGGGGAAGAAGTGTAGGGTGGGAAAAAAAGGAAGAAGAGAGTTGTGGTCTTCTGCTCATGTATCGCACACTACATCTGTTTAAACAGAAACAATGATAGCGATAAATAGATCTCAAATTAACTGTAGTGGTTTATAATAATGAAGGAAGGGAGCATATGCTATCTGTTGTACTCGAAAGGCATATATTTTAGAAAACCGAAGCCAGAAGCCTAGCTTCACACACAGCAGTGGAGTGCCATACATTTTTAGGGGCTGAGCCACATGTCCCACGTCACACTACCTGACTCTGACATTCACGACTCCCCTCCCAACACGCTCACAGCCAGTGCATAAGGAGGCTATACCACCCCATCCAGGCACTGGAAAGGCGCTGCCTGACACACAGCAGCACAGAAGGCGGCTCCACCTCCCCTATGGGGAGGCACAAGTGGAAGAGGGGCCAGGAATCGCCCCCCACTCGCACCTCCAACCCCACGGTTATCTCCTGCTGGGCCCAACGCTCTCTCCGGACGACCTGCAAGGATCCTCTCACCTCCCAGAGAAGCGACACCGGCCCCTCCGCGGCCGGAAAGCCCGGGCGGCAGCCGCTCCCC
>WAAD01010162.1:19548-44005 GCA_013389945.1 Fregata magnificens | reverse complement strand
AATTATTTTCTTTTTGAAAAGGCCTTGCAATATGGTGTAAAAGCTGTAATTTGGAAAGGTCATAATCCTATATTTGGAATCACTGAAATGTTAGTGGATAAAGCTCATTTTTCATCCCTGAAGTTTTCATTTGTTGCTTTCAATAATAATATTTGCATTTCTATTCTGGTGGAAAAAAACTGGTCTCTTTCAATAAAACAGACAGAGATAGGAAGCCAGATAATTGCTATGTACTTGTACCTAACAAAGAGGGACAATAAAAAAATGTAATCTTTTTGAACCAAAACTAAAATTATTTGTGAGGAATACTGTTGTCAGGAGGAGGATGCAGGATGATTTCTGTATTTGTTTTTGGCACCATCAGTTTTCAGGGCAGAACATGGTGTTGTTTGTAAAAAGGGGAGGTCTCTGCCTGGAGCTCACAGGGGGTTTGAACGAGCTTAGTAGCTCTTGATGTGTGGTTTATAAATAGAAAACTTCTTTAAAAGAGTGTGCCAGTGTCAACACTGCTTTCTGTGTTTCGTGGCACTGCCGAGGATTCACAGCACCCATCTCAAGGTCCTGATGATCCGGAGTGCGAAGTATCTGAGGGAAGGCATGTGTGAAGGCTGGGTAAGGATGGTAAAGTTTCTGACTAATTATGAAGAAAATTAAAAGGAAATTGTACATATTCACATTCTACTATAGAATGTATATACCTAGAGAGGAAGGCACAAACTGTGCAGCCTTGAGTCAAACACAGCACCCATGAGGTGAGCGACAGTTTTGCAACTGGCTCCAGTTTGTAGGATTTCACCCCTAATTACATCCTAAGAAGTTACAGAAGCACCTAGGAATGTAGAGGTCAGTGTTTCAGCTTTTCTTCTTGAGATTTAAGGTTGTTGCAACCCCTTCTTGGGTGAGCAGAGTCTAGTGTTTCCAAATGACATAGCTTTTGGCAGAAATGTTAAAATCTCCTGCTTCTTGCACCAACGAGGAAGCCTGACAAAGCAGTTGTGCCAGATCTTTCCCATCAGCTCAGATTCCCTTCACAGTTTTGATCCTCTACTAGTAATCTGAATTCTAATTTATCTCCAGCTCCCATTATCCTTTAAGCTGTAAATGTCATCAAACTCTAGGACTTTTCTTCAGAGATCCCTTAAAGGTATTTCCTCAAACATTTTTGTGTTGTCTCCTACCCTCCTTTCTCACTATAGGGACACTCCCAGTAATTCCTACTTTCCAACTGATCCTCCTTTAGGAAAATATTTCTGCTCTCTACAGGTCCACTCTCTATATGTACCATTCCGAGGGATGGATTAGCTTCCTTCTGCAGGTGATACTTTTTTATATCTTGTTATATGACACTTGATCACGCAGCCTGAAGCCTAGACTGATACCTGACAAGGGAATGATTAGACATAGCTGAGATTTGAACTCTTAAAGATCCAGTTTGTGCAATTCCTTCTGGGATGAATGTATTAATGCAGCAAGGAAATATAAAATCTAAAGNAAAGTGTGTTAAAATGAAAGCAATCCCATGAATATTCAGTCAATAACTCTTGTCACTACTGATGTGCACTAAGAGTTCCTGAGTACTGAGCAGTATGGGTTAGGTGAGACAAAGGCAGACCATAAATCTCTACACCCTTGGGATACTTGGGCACAAAAAGAATACATTAAAACTTAAGAGGACATTGTTAAATACATAGCACATTGGGATCCATGCTTGCCTTCAACTTGTGTTGCATAGGTTTGGCATAATGTTACTACAGATCTAAAAATATAATCAAATAGCATTTAATTTTTTGAAAGTGAGCTTTAATACTTGCTTTAAAACTCTTTAGGAGCTCCTGACAAGAAAAGGCACCATTCTACATCAAATGTACATGTCACGTCAGAGATAAAAGGTCAAAAATATGTGGCAATGATGTCCACTGAATGGAGTGAAGATTAAATCGTATCAGGCCTGGCTATCTTGTCTTAGTCCCTCTGCTAAGACCCTGCAGTTAAAGATAAGCAGAGCTTAATGGGATATCTTATTTTCCTATTTTTAAAAAATTAAATATCTATAACACAGGGTTACATTTACTTTCAGTAATATTGTTATGTCTTGCAACGTATCTGTAAAATCGTACATTACAGCTATTATAGAGAATAAATTTTATCTGGCCTAGACAATTAAGTTATTTTAAAAACATTGTTCTTCATACATAAAAATAGAGTGTTAGCTATTTAATAAACCATGTGAGGATGTGAAATTTCTGCTTCTGTAGCAATAATGCCTTCCAATTACCTATCTGAAAGACAGAGAAAAAGAGAGTAAAGAGAAAAGGTTAGTACCTTTGATTGAAATATTCCTAAGAGTAGAAACTTCTACATTTAACTGAGAAGGAAAATAAAATTAAAAAATCAACTGGAGGAGAGACAGAACACATACAAGATGTGACTGTGAAATGACAAGTGTTTTACAGATGTCTCTGGATACCAGGGAATACAAGCGCCTGCAGTACACTCCAGTACCACAACGTAAACACCAGTTTAGGAAGAGTGCACGTTAACACTGTAGAGATATTTCCTCTTTTGAAAGGCATCTATAGTAAAGATTCAATGAACTTTAGTCTTGGGCTTAACACTTCTGCCCTCACCAATACTTTAACTGAAGGTGTTCCATCTTGTTTCAACATACAAGAGTCTGGTGGGGGCAGTAGGTGCACACACATACACGTTTTATATAATCTTTTTACCTGAAGCAATATACAAGTGTGTTATACAATAGATATATACCATTAGATGTCTCATAATAAAATAAAATAAAATAAGCATCTAAGTGTAAATTTCAAATGAAAAATTTTTTTTTTTCTTTCTGTGATAAACCAATGAAAATGGGGAATGACTCGGTATATATTCTGAAAAATTTCACAGTGTAATTTTGGATTTATGCAATATATTTAAAAATTTATTCTGGTGCTAAAGCCTTTATAAAAGCCTTAAATAGAATCTGTTTGTCCTACATAGCAATAGACTAAAAATTTGTAGTAAAATACCTCTTACTCTTTTTGCAGAACAAGGTAAATATTCAAGGTGGTAGAATTTATTATGTAAACACAAGCACGCATATTAAATGCTACTTGATCTGAAAAAAACCCCAAATAATACACAATAACACTTGTTTCTGTTCTCCATTATTTGCTGTAGCTTAGGCTGAGCAAAATCTTTAATGTAGTATGCCTAGAAATAAAAGCATGTGTTCTGTAACCCAAAGTTATCAAACATATGAAGTCACAAAGCAAATAAGAAAAAAAGAACCCCATGAACTCAGTAAAGAATAGAAATATTACATCAATTATATGTCCATTTTTAACAATTTTGCATTTTCTGTAGACATTGAAAAGTGAAGTTAACATGCTTAATTTATAATATCTGCCAGGATATCAATACTGGGTAAGATGCTGGTACTGAAGAGATGATTATTATAAATGTATGAAATTCAATATTAAATACAATACCAAAAATGATTAATCCCTAATTTTGCCATCACCTCTTATGTTCTGTATAGCCTTTGGCTTTCTAAACCCATTTGGCAGAGCTGTGTTTCTTTCTGCTCTAGTGCTGTTAAAAGAATGAACTGGAGAAAGCTTCCCTTTCTGTCCCTAGAGCTGTTTTTCTTTTTGCTTCCAAAGCAGCAGACCAGAGCATAATTGTTGTGCTTAAGGTACTAGTGGGGTATCTCCTCTCCTATCCCAAAAGTTGGCAGGAAAGGGAAAGGGAATTTCAGCACTGACAGGGCCAATGCATGAGGCAGCCTCCATCATAAGCTGGAGGCCTCCAGTAAGAATGCCAGCTTCCCCACGAGACCAGATAACCTGCAGAGAAGGTGGTAGCCAGGAAATACAGACCTCCAATCATACTCCTTTCTCATCCAAAATTTTTAATAGTACCACAATATTTGCTAGTAGTGGGATAGTTATTCTGATTTCAGTAATGTGCAAGATTCAAACAGTGTTGCCCATCGCTTATATGTATGTTTTTGCATTGTCAACTAAAAAGTTTACTTATTAATGGACAGATAAGGTATACTTATGTATATTAATTAGTATATGTTTATGCCTTTACCTTTTGTTCCACTTACCTAGTTGCAACAATAGTTACAGACTCAATGGGTACAAACTATTGGAACACATGAAGATATTACCTATAATATTTACCAGTAATTTCTCAAATACATTTTTGTCTGACTCATCTGTATGACATCACATGGCAGGACTTCAGTAATACCTCTGGCCTGAATCCTTAGAGTTGCATAGCTTTTGTACTAGTCAAATCATCACACCAAACCTCAGCCAACTGTTGAAGGCGGCACCACTCAAAATGAGGTAACCAGGTTCCACATAGAGCATGTTGGGCACAGACTGCCTGAATCAAGAGTGAAATATGGATAAAAGGATTGTATTTACACACAAAATTGCATATAAAAAAACCAAATAATAGAGAAGCATATACCTGATTACACATATGCCTCTTCCACATGAAGGATCCTTCAGTATGAACTCTGTCTTGGAGCTAGCACATAAGCCCAGTCAATTGCACACTTATATCATTTTGTAGATGAGTAGACAAAGCATGAAGCCACAACAGTTAAACAGTCTTCTTACTTGTTTCTGTTGTTGCTGCTCACTGCAGCACCAGCAATTATACAGTGCTGATCAATTCCAGCCACTGAGCGCAGCAAACCTCTCTCAGTCTTCTCAGCTCTGAGTGATTACGGAACGCAGGAAAGCAACTCACACATGTGAATAGGGAGCTGGTTGTTTAGAGTCCAAGCAAAGAAATGTGGAGGACAAACAGAGAAGACTTAAACACACCTTCAGTCTGAATTTAGAATTAATGGTACAAGTCAAAAGAAGGCTATCTCAGAAAACTTTCTTGCTGGAAGGAACCTATTTCAAATGCTTGAGATTTTATGTGGTTTTCCTTTAACTCAAATTGTTTACTTAGACTCCTGTGAATCCTCTACCTTTCCTACAGAAATGTCAGAAGTATGCTACTTCAGACAAAAATGAAACCTGTAAATCACATAGCTCTTTTAAAGAGAATACAGAAATAAGTTAAAAACAGAGAGTTTCACACATGCTCTATAGCACAAATATAGCACAAATGCTAGGGAACTGACACTTTCTGAAAAATGTACAACTTGCTCTGGGCATTAGTGTTAGGTCTGACACTTCCCTGAAGCATCATTACCCGGTGAACGTGAACTGTGCTCACCCAAGAAATCCCCAAATGACAAGCAGTTGGCCTGGAATTGGCTGCCCTGGTTAATATCAAGCTGGTTACAGGTGAACAGGAAAAGGTGCTATCAGTCAGCCCAATGACAAGTCACAAGTGATGAAGATGAATGAATATAACTCAATATACTAAGCTGTATCCTCAGAAGAACTGGATAAATTGGATGTATGATGCAACTGAAAAGAGCAAAAGGGGAAAAAAAAAATATTCATCATGGAGTTAAAACTGTTGCAAGTCCTTGGTCTTATCAAGAAGGTGTGCTACTCATTGGAGTAGAAGAGAATTTGAGGAAGCATGTGATGATGTTTCCAGGGGAAACAGAAGCTCTTGATAGAATACAGAAAAAACCTGAAAGTACCCAGCAGACCTATGCTTCATGTCTCTGGGAAAGGTTTTCTCACCTTTGGGAAGAGGATAAAAGAAAACCTAGATGGGTTCATTGTTTTGGGAGTTATAGAATGAGCAAAAGGATAAACAGAGTACATAAAGCCACTAATCATTGTAGGCAAAAGTAAACAAAATGAAATACTTTATTTTGTACAGAACCCCAAAGAATTTATATACATACGTATATGTATACACACACACAGAGACATATGAAAAGTGACATTTCTACTACCTTGAAGGATGGAAAACAGAAAAGATGTAGAGGCCAACTGTCCTCCTAAACTTCTTCCAGCAAAGAGACTACATGTGCACAACCAGCACTTGCAGTGAATGCCTTAATGAGCAAAACCTGAAATTCTCCAGGTATTAGGAGCTGTCCTGCCCTTCCACCTAATGATGGCCTTTATCTAACTTAGACAATCAGGCAGGGCCACACCTGCAGCCCCTGCCACAAAAACCTTGCCACCTAAACTCAATATAGACATTTGTGTGTCTATTGCATAGGTGGGGGCAATTTATATGCATGCAGCAACATGTTAATTCCTGCAGAGCTGCCTTGTGGAATGATGAGTAGTTTATATCCTTGAGAACCTGATCCTTCATATCTATTACATAGCTCTAAAAAGTTTTAGTTCCTAAAAGTCCATTTCCAGGAGGTCATACATGGTACTGTGTTACTAGAGATAACAATCATATAGAAACAGAAAACAAATCATCCATGCCTCATCTCAACTTGAGGAAAAAAATACGTGGTTAGAGTAAACTAAATTTCTTTGTGGGGGCTTATCTCCCATTAGTATATTTTATGAATGTAAATTTGAACACTAATTCCCAAAGCAGAAAATTCCCAAAGTAACATAAAAATTCATCAGAGCCTTCAGATACAAAGCATAAGGTATAATATCCTGATAAATAAACATCATAAATAAAGTGAAATGAAAATGATAAAAACGAGTCAAGGGAGCTTCAGATGATTTATGTCAGCTGAAGGCCTTGTTCATATAATTCAGGCATTCACAGTTAGACCTAAGTATATTTTTCTCAGGTGATATTCAAGCTATTTTTCCTCAAAATCTTTCAACTGCAACATGTCACCTCCAACCACAATTCTACAGACATTTTCACCGAAGGATGGCCTTTGCAAAGATATATATTCATACCTGGCAAGCAACCCCACCTCCTTTCAGAAAGATTCTGAGCTTCTGTTTAAATGTCAAAAGAAGCTTACAAAACCAAACTGTTGCCAAACCCAGACTGTCTGCGTGAATGTCACAGCGATGCATGCTACATACATGCTGTTTGTTTACCTTTTATGCATGTCAAATTATGTCAGATTCACCTTAAAGAAATGCTGTATTTTAGAAGCAGCTACCTGCGGCCTACAGTAAAATAATATTTATGCTCTGCATGGGTCAGTAGTTACCAGAGTTTGCCACCATCAGGATGAATAAAGGCACTTTGCACATCTCTGTTTCCCAGGTTTTAACACATTCCAGTGTCTGCTATCACAAAATGGCCTTATTAACTGTATTTCAGTCACATTTATCAAAATTACTACTTACCTTCTACATACGTTTAACATGGGGCTTTGTTTCTTGATTTTTGATATGCCTTTGGTATAACAGTAAATTTTTTTGTCATAGAAAGATCTCTTGGCTAGTTAACCTCAGATTTCTAAAGATCAAATTATTACATCCACTGGCATTGGAGGACCTGCTGTGCCACTGAGTATCACATATGAGGTTATAAAAATTGATATATTTCATTCTGTGTCAGCATATTTTCAGACTGAAGGCCATGGATGTAACATATAAGTCCAAATCTAATAGTCCTGTGTCTACGTGGAGCCCAATGGAACCACGACTCCTCAGGGACAAAGAGAGTGTGGGTGGGTGCCCATTTATAATCATATAACTCTCATGATAATTCAACACAGTGAAATAAACAAAAATTATCATAGCTGTGTCTCTCTACTCAAGATATATTTTTTGAATGTGTGTGCCTTTGGCTTCTCTTCCTCTGTTGGGGTTTGTAAATTACTGTTTCAATTTACAACTCAACTTCAGCTGGCATCAACAGAAAGACAAATCTTCGATCAGGGACATTTTAACTGATTTTTTCTCAGCCATTCAGGTTCTTCCAAATTCAGGAAAACATGCTGACTTCAGGGTCAATGTTTGACATGCTTCATTTCCAGTTGTACTTTCTCCTTTTTTCTGCATATACTGCTTCTGGAAATGCTGATTCATTGGCACTCAACTAACTATTCACAGAACTAAGAAATTCTCTTTATAAGAAGAGTTTTTTCATAGCTACAACCACAGAAATAACTGTTCATTTACTGCATTTAGGTTAGTCCTAAAACTTGGGGACCATTAATACTCCATAGGACAGTTATACTTAAAAGGATTTTTATCTTTTGTATAAAATATATGTTCATGGTATCCACTGTCAACATTATGGGAAGATATGTTTAACACATGAGAAAATCTTATTGACATACAATCATTTTATTTTAAGACATGAATGCTACTGCCCATCGACTTCTAGCTAGTTGAACTTACCTTGATGAGGTGGTAGTTAGCTCTTAGATTTGTAGAAAAGGACCATTTTGTTTCCCCATGGTGGAAAGTTGCTAAATAGTGTAGTAGAATAGACACCACAAGGTATGCTTTGAACCTTGCCAGAATTACAAAACTGACTTTTTTTCCTTCTAGCAATTATTTTTGAGTCCTAGGAATTAATCTACAAACACATTACTGGAACATTTGAGATAAATGAAAAGTCTAAAATAAGCAACCATGGCAGTTGTTCTTTTAATATACATGGGCATTAAGTAACCTGCATGCAAAATCCATGAGAGACTTTATGAAGAATGTGTGTGGTCACCAACCGAACAGCATCTTCTGTTATGTTCAAAATCTTCTTTATGGGCAAAGAGGAAGCACCTGCTATACGTAAAAGAGGCCAAGAATTTATTCTTAATATAGTGGAAATCTTTACAGTTTAATTCAGGAATCATCAATAGTCTCCATCTAATTATTACAGGAAAAAAAAAACAAACCAAACCAACTAAACAGGTAGAGTACAGAAAAAAGGTACAAAACCAGCAGCAATATAATTAAAATAGTAACACATGTACTTCTTAGTTTCTATACTTTCCTTGGGGTTGTGCTCTCCTTTCTACTGCTGCTCTGGATCCTAGGGTCAGTGGTTTCACCATGGTGTTCGTGGTGCTGAGGGAGGTGTTACAACAAGTTGTCAACACCTGGAGTCCCTTTGCTGGGAGGAATATGGTGCTCATGTTAACGATTTCCTCTTCTGCAATGTTGGGTTTTTTTGTTTTTTTTTCCATGTAGGGTCTTTTACAACTTTTTGTTTCTTCATTGGTCTGCAGCTCCAGGTTACATCCCAGTTCACTATGTATGGTACATTTTACATATGTCAGATACTGTTTCTTTGTTTTCTTTATTACCCCTAAAACCAGTTTCGTCCAGGTCTAGGTCTGCATTATTTTTTAACTGACCATTACTGAGCTGTTTACAGCTGTGGAATCTCTAGTGCTAGGGGAAACACAGCTGGATCTGGCAGCTCAAAAGAGGTAAGGCTGTCCCAGCTCCATGCCCCCAGCTCCACATCCCCAGGTCCACCAGCAGTGAGGCTGAGTGGGATCAGCCTGGACACAGTGTTTGTTCCTCAGGAGTCTGTGATTTGCGTTCCTGACTCCATTGTACTCCTGTGCTCCTCAGGTTGCGGAGATGGCCTTCTGATGGGCTGATGACTTCCATGATGGGCCTGGGAGGAGTTAGGGCAGAATTTGAACTCTCCCATCTGCTGTTGTCTCTGTCCTCCTTTGTGGGGTGCAGATGAGTTTTTACTACATAACCTAACACCAGCTTGTGCCCCATTCCTTATCATCACACACCTGAGCTGTCTGTGCTGCTTCCTGTGTCTCTGACTCTGAAAGCCTCTGCTGCCCTTCCAGGCGTGTTTCTCTCTACATTCTTACGTAAGAGTCATAAATATTATCTTTCTTCGTAGAAAAACTGCTCATTACTGCTATCTATATAAAAATATAGCACCACACAAAAATAAACAAAAATAAACCAAACTAGATATGGATATCTAGTCAGTTAGAGAAACTGCTTCCACAGCAAAATCAAGTAAGACCTGGAAGCAGGTCAAGAAAAACCCAGTCAGAACAGGCTTGACAAGCCTCTGCCCCAAGGCCGTGCAAACTCAGTACGAAGCTTGCAGCCTGCTACTAGCACTGGCACTACCATATTACAGGGCTACACAGTTACACTTCTTCACAATCAGGAGGTCAGGAACATGACTCTAGACAGCCAGACCACGTCTTTCAGTCCACATCATGCAATAACAGCCATTTGGATATGCACTCTGGAAAGACTTCTATCTGTGTAATCAACTATTCATGACTGTCCAACCTAGGGACTCTCAGAGCATTGTTTTGTGATATACAAAGAATTCCTGAAATCCCCTGGATGTTGTCTTTGTCCCCTATATCGTCATGCCTTACAAACTTCTCCATGTGCTGTAAATGCTGTATTCACTGCTGCACTGTGGCCTTTGGAAAACAGATCTGCATGGATGGGTGCAGACAAACATGAATTCCTCTACTTGTATCAAAGTAGAGGAATATGAATCAGCGCCTGCTGATTCAAAGCTTTGTGTCTTCATCAGTGTAGTGCTTTATTTAAGGTAAGAAAATCAGAATGTATTAATACCAAAGAATCCCAAAGAATCTCACTAAAGAGATGTAAGTCTCTCAAACTAGAATTGAATGACGTGCCTTTATCAGAGAGCTCATCTGTATTTACCTGTCCATGTAGACAGATGTGGGTCTGTAGATGCGTAGGATTAGGATGCGTCTTTCTGTCAAATTACCTCTCAAAGTAAGCTGCTGAAGGACCATGACCATACCTAGGCAGTAGATAGAATAACTGGGGACTTTTAAATCACTATTTCATTTCAGTAGATCTTGCAAAAGCCCCGTGTTTTCATCAAGCTGCCTGCAGAAATACAAACAACTGTAGTCCTGGTCTTTGGACAATCACAAAGACAGCAACTACTATTTTTGAGATTCTCAGTGGCCCAAATATTATAAGAACAGGGCACAATACTGCTAATTGTCAGTAAGGAGTCACCTACTGATTCCCTTCCCCATTTTTTCAGTATTTTTCTTCTCAGGTAGTGCTGCTGGATGATTTAAAATGTTAGACAGAAAAATACATGGCTTGTAGGAATTTGTAAAACAACTTCCTACTTGCTAAGAATGTCTACAAGAAAAAAAGGTTTTAACAGCAGAATCATAACACAGTCATCCAGAGCTGGAAGAAGGATTGCAATCCCAGCTCTGCACTTCTATAATATGGTGAAGAACTTTATACAGGACTCGATACTGCCGCTTGAACTCCAGCTGGGAATTTGTATTTGCAAAATTTTTTGTCAGTCAATAAACCTTCTCAAAATACGCACTGATTGTTATCTTAGAAAATAGTTGCACATCTAGAAATAATGCAATATCTTATAGAATGTCTAAGAACTAAGTAGAAAGTCAATGTTATATGTAAAGTAAGTGATTTTTTTTAATGTATAGATCTGAACCTTATATAGCAGACTGTCGTTACTCTATCTGTCACAGGACTGTAAGAAATTTACACATGTAAAAGGACCTGTTTAACTTTTCATAAATAATTTTTTAATAGATTTAAAAGTAAATTAAAGTATAGCCACTTTTTTGTTGTTAAATAAGTGATACAACACGACATTTTCATCTGGTTTGGTCAGGTCAAATTATGTCACATCACAGAATATGTTTAACCTAATGCAATGCAATATACGTGCAATGGCTGCATCAAAAATTTAAAGGAATAATTTAAAACAAAATTTAAAAGAAGTGGAAGAAAGTAAAAAATATAATACTTGGATCTGCTTATTCCAAACGTATCTCTGCTTTCTTGTAAAAGACAGATGCCCCTATGTTCTCAGAGTCAGTAGCAGGTACTTCATCCCCAGCTAGTTACAAATAATATAAAAAAAGGACAATTTCATTGAAATGCCGCTTACTTACTTTTTTCTTGTAATGGGTCTTGACAAGAAAATGTTCATGCTGCGTGACTTTGAAAATGCCCTTTTCTGGCAGGCAGCCTTCCTGCCAGTGCTACTGTTTGCTGGCTTTAAACAACAGGAACAGGGGCCAATTTAAAGTCCAGGAATCAACCAATTTGAGATGCACAAGCTCCCCATGAAGCAATTATTCCCTTGGATGGACATACTGTCTTCATTATTCTATAAATTTTGCAGAACTTAAATATTCAACCACTGATGCACATTCTTTGCACTGTCGGTAACATATGTGGTGTGATTGTCCAAAAAAGAAAGCACATTTCTGTCTCAGAATGCATAGCGTGATATTCCAGCCCACAGGGATGGGAGTGGAGAAAACATACATATATACTAGGATTAAATTATGTCCTGTGGAGATGAGCTGGACAGGTTTAAAAGAAAGAAAGAGAAGTTTTCAATAGTCTTTGAACAGGATAGTCTAAAGATGTGAGTATATGCTTTATTCATCTCTTGTTCAAAATATGGAGATTTATTCTCTGCCTCCTTTGAAACATTTTCATATTTCCTACCCTCCCCACTAGCTGGTAGCTTATTTTTGTTCAAATTATTGGGTAACCTCAGTACTTCTCTTGCAAGCAGTTTGCTTAAGTGTGCTAGCAATTCTTGTTATCTTTCAAATAGATGACATATTTTTTTATTTTAACAATGGGGGAACAATAGAAGACCAGGAAAAAAAGAAAGGAAAGGAAAAATAAAGCCAACTTCTTATCTTTTATAAAGTCAATGGAATTATTCTCTGAAATTCTTTTGGAAAAAAGAAAAATATGTTTAGTGTTCTTTATTGTAGATTTGTTCTACTGATCAGTCAATGATTATTTTTTCCTAGGTTTCTGCTAGTAATACACAGTCATCCTATAAAGTGAAGATCTAGCAACTGGTACCTCAAATTTCTGAAACTGAAACCCTCCCCCAAATAAGATCAGTACTAAAACCAGAAGACTTAATCAAGATCATGGTGTTCTGTCTTTCATATTTATTTAGACTGTAAACTTTCATAGGCTAAAATGGTAGCAATGGGAGTGTTTAAGTAGGTACAAGATCAACCCCCTAAAATTTAAGCCTTATTTGTGTTACCTAAATTTGTGTCTGAATCTGTTTTCTAATGTAGCCTTGTCTTCCATCCACTATGCTTCCTCATGGGCATGGATTTAAACTGACCTGCAGAGGTCTCTGACATGGGAGAGTCCTTGCCAGTTTAACATCTCTAATTTGTGCTGTCTGCTGAGCACAGGTAAAATCGTGGAAACTATGCCATCCACCAGCATGTCCTAAGTCCAGCTCTTCCAAAAGACTGGAAGAAACCTTTGAACTCCATCTACATCCCTTCAAGAAAATATATGGAAACTTTCAGGAACCCGCGGACCCTCTCTTTTTCTTAAAGAGTAGAAACTTCTCAAATTTTAATATACTGTTGGGATTACACTTTAATCTATTTTTTCAGGTATAGAAATAGGATGGACACTTGAAGCTAAGTCAAATAAGATATGCAAATGTGTATTACAATACAAAAATATTTTGGTTGGACAAAAGGCACAGTTTCCAGTGAGTACTATGCTAGACTCTACAGACCCTTTAGTTAAACAGAAGGAGAGAAGGAGAAACAGACATGCAGACAGACGATCTCATAAGTCTGCCAACTGCTTCCTCACTTCTTTTAATAACACCTAAAAGTAACAATCTGCTGTCTAGCTAACAGTATCCAATTTCATTCTGTCATTTTCTCTATGGGTGTGTTGTATCATATTAAAATAATTAGATGTAAATCTCTGGTCTTGATGATCTGTGTTTGATTAAAAACCAAGCATTTTGTGGCACTGACATGCTCAGGATAGCTCCTAGTAAATCATTTCTGGAATCAGAGACCACAGAGCTGTATTACTGAAGCAGTAGAAATAAACTGGCTTTACAGAGAAGCTTTTAACTCACATTATATTGGTTCAGCACATTGTTACATTATATGGATTCTGATATCACAGAATGGTTGAGGCTGGAAGGGACCTCTGGAGGTCATCTGATCTAACCACCCTGCTCAAGCGGAGCCATCTAGAGCTGGGTGCCTAGGACTCTGTCCAGATAGCTTTTGAATATATCTGAGGAAGGAGACTCCACAACCTCCACAGGCAACCTGTATCAGTGCTCAGTCACCCTCACCTCAGTTACTTTTTCAGAGTGAAAAAGTGTTTCCTGATGTTCAGACGGAGCCTCCTGTGTTTCAGAGTGTGCCTATTGCCTCTGGTCCTCTCCCTGGGCATGACTGAAAACAGCCCGGCTCTATCCTTTTCACACCATCCCTTCAAGTATTTATGCACATCAATAAGATTCCCCCTGAGTCTTCTCTTCTCCAGGCTGAACAGTCCCAGCTCTCTCAGCCTTTCTTTATATGTCAGATGCTCCAGTCCCTTAATTATCTTTGTGGCCCTTTGCTGTACTGTCTCCAGTATGTCCATGCTTCTCTTGGACTAGGGAGCCCAGAACTGGACACATGACTCCAGGTGTGGCCTCAGCAATGCTGAGTAGAGGAGAATATGCACAGACAACATTATTTTAAAATGTTTTGGACAAAGCAATAGACTTGAAGCTTGTGTGGCAACTTCAACAGTTCAATAACTTCTGTTACATAGCATAAATGTGCTCAAATTTCCTTGGCAGTTTTTATCATTGCCAAACAGTGTTTTTTAGTCCTAGCAAGCATATCTAGACTGTCAAACAACATAGTTCTCCAGTTTATTCCCACATGCTTATACTTGGACTTGTTATTGTATAACTATTCATTTTTCCCCTGACTGTCTTTTGGAGTGAACCATCCTGTTGCCTCTCCAGACAAGATCCAGGTGAAATTCTGGGATTCAGAACAACTTATTTTCACATTTAGAACAGCTTCTAAAACGTGATAAATGGGTTGCTCCACATTTGACTCTCTCTGCTGTACAGAATCCTCCAGCAGTATCTTGGAGGGCTTTGAAATCTCAAAGATGTCTAATTCAAGGTTTCAAGGGTTTCAGGAGGGCTGAGGTAAACAAACTCTAGCTGTTCAGAAGCTGGTAATTTGTATTAACTAGGTGTCTAAACTTCTTCTACGGTCAGTACAGAGAGCCACCAGCCAGAGAAGGTTTAATCTAAAATAGGTGTGGAAGTTCTGTCATTTGCAGCACTTTCTAGAGGGTCTTATTTTGTGTAGAAGGAGCCTTCATAAATTGCTGAGATGTTTAATTTTTAGCTGGTTGAAAGACTTAAGATGATGATAAAAGTTAAGTAACATTAATCTTATTCTTACTTGCTGCTTGGATGTATCTTGCTTGCTACAAGTATCTGTATGTAGAAAGACAGAACTGGGAGAGCTCTCAAAGGCTACAGTGTCCCTTCTTTTTTTCAAACCACCATATCCTAGAATTTGTTTTGTTAGCAAGCTCCAAGCAACCTGAAGTAATTCAATGTATTTCATTACTTTAGGATCTGATCAAACGCCAAAGAGGTCCATGGAAGGCATCCTACCAGTCCAGTGGGATTTAAATCCTAATATTTATTCTATAATCTTCATTGCTTATTCTCTTGTTTGGGATACCAAAGACTGGAAAACATTTGTTATCTAAAATTACTATTGCAGTTCCTCTCCAGCAAATAACTTGAAAAATGATATAAATTATGTGTTGAGTTTCTTTTTTTTTTTTTTAGATTTTCTTTTTAAGATGATCATAATATACCCACATTGACAGTGATAAAAAGGAATGGAATACATTCTTTGTTATGACAAATAGTTAGGGACTCAAAAGTAACCTTTTAGATCAGAAATTTTTCACTGACACTGGAAAATGTACTGATTAGAGGCATTATAAACTATCCATGTGTACTTTAAGTGGATAAAGTTCTGGCTGGTATGCTGTAGTTAAGATATTGCTATATCTGCTTAAAAATCTTGAAAAAGATTGTCTTCCATTATCTACTGTTTTGTTTTCACATTTGAACCAACCATTTCTTAAATAAGCCAGTATTTTCAGTGTTGAAACACAGTCACAGTTATGGAGGACAAATAAGTTTGGACTCCATTATTTCTCCACATAAGTTTGGAAGAGAAAATCCCAGGCATTTTGGCTTGATTTGAAACTCGGGTGTTCATCTAATAAAATGTTCATAGCACTCCTGCTGAAATCAACTTATACTGGTGAGCCTAATGGCAGATCTGTCTTTAATGTTATATTTCCTAAGCAAGCACAGCACTTTATTAATAGATGAAAAGGTGAATTGCTTTGCTTTGTTAAGTTTTTATTCATAAAAGTCTGTTAAGGTTGGAGAAGGATTTCATCTTTCTTAAAGAAAACGAGTATGAGTCATGGATCATAAGATTAAAATACAGTGATAAAAAGTTGATAGTGGTTTCTCTGAGCAAAAATAAAATACAGTATGAAATAAGATAAAATATTTCAAAATGCCTAAATGACTTAGGAACCTAAACTCAGTGTCTAAATGTATATAATTATCTCGGATTCTATATATGTGGAAAACAAGAATTCTCACTCTTTGCTGTTGGTCTCTTAATAGTCATTCTGGATTCCCTGAATGGGATTCATCTCATCTTCCTTAAACATCTACATTGAATCTGAATTAATCAACCAGGGCTCCCTTTATAGTTGGTAGAGAATAATAGGCACTCTCAGGGCGCAGTTCATCTGACCTACTTCAGATGCCTATTTTAGGATAAGAGGAATTGTGACCTAGAAGTGCCTGTTTCTCTCCTTTGACTACTAGGGAGCCTAAAGTGATTAACTCAGGTGCAGGCATTCACACTCTCAACGTGTACATTTAGCCAAATGAATTCCTCTTTTTTTCTGTGTGATTTATATCTTAGGGAATTTTACATACCAGACTACAGATCCATACTTTATCTGCTTTTTCTTCATGAGAAATATGTATCTGTGCAAAAACATTTCTTATGTTAGCACTTGTGTTAGTGTTTAAGCTTTCACCTTATTACCAGAAATACACTTAATTTGCAAAGGGATAAAATATAGTTATATACTTCCATATTTCTTCCAGTGAACAATAACTCCTAAAATAAAATGCACGATATGGGACCTCAAAGACAACAGGACATTATAAGTTAACATTAATACAAATCGACTATGCACCCAGCTGCAAGTTTCCTGGAGGGGATAATGAAGGATTAGCTCTCTTTCATCCAACTCCCCATTATCTTTCTTAGCTCTGGTTCCCAAAAGTCACATGCCGAAGGCTACATTAAGAGCAAATCCCCCCCCCCCCCCAAAAAAAAAAAAAACCAAAAAACAAAAAACCAGCAGGGGAGAATGTACCTATCTTGTGGGGAGCTCTACTTGCATATTTTTCACTTGTCAAGTGATGTGATGGAGTTGTGGTCTCCTCTCACTCTGACTGACACAGCAGGAGGGAGCACCTGTGGTGCCCTTTCACTTCAGGCTGCAGCTGTTCCTAGGAAGCTCTGGAAGAAAAAGCAAGACCAGGGAGGTGAACACTGTTTTAGTGAAGAATTAAAAATAACTAGGTATTTTTTCTTGTGTCTTTCCTCATACACATACCAGTATTTATCTCCTACTTTTCAATGTTTCACCTGGCATTTCAAAATGATTTGCATGTAACATGAGAGAAGTAAGCCATAGAAGAAGACACAGCAATGAACTTCTGAGGTAAGATGCACTACCTCTATCAAGCAGCATGTTTTATCAATTAATTTGGCAGCTTTTACAACTGACTAACTATCCTGAGGAAGAAGATCTCTGACATCATCACATTAAAACTTCTGATGGGTTTTTAAAGTTACTGAACACCACTACTCAGTCAATACCTAAGTTCAAAGTAAGCTATTAATTAAAAAGAGCAAGCAGATCTAGAAACTTGCATAATTCAGGAATGTTATGTCAAAGATTTCAAACAATGATAACCTGCTTTTCTGAGCCTTTATCTTTTAAATTAGTTTTATCTTTTTTTTTTTTTTTTTAATCATTTGTATCTAATTTTCATGTGTCTTTCTCCCTCTTCTCATTTCCAGTTTCTTTCCCTGTGCTGAGTTCCACCTGCTTGCTGGAAGGACATGCTTAGGCTTGTCTGTGTTACTCTCAAGGCTTACGGAGTCTTGATTGTATACTGAATGAGATCTGGACACAGGACAATCTTCTCCATCCTGTCGTGGTTTCCATGGAAAGGAAAGGAAAAGATGCTATGTGAGCTGAGTGGGAGCCACTGCACTCTCCAAGAGTTCAGTCTACAACTCACTTTCCTATTCCAGCAATGTATGTGACAAGCTAACAAACAGAACAAGCAGAGAACAATCTGTACCTCCTTCCAAGAAATCATTTTTTTTGGCAATTTCCTCTTTATTCACTGCTTGCAGCTAATGCTCAGACCCTTCGGGCCATTTAGCTGTGATACGAATCAGTACTTAATTTTTATTTTGAAGGAACTTGTTATACCTAATCTTTATTTGTTTGGGAAAGGTAAATATTGCAGCTTTTCTTTTGAAGACAACTAGAGAATCATATTGCTTTGTTATCTGCCCCTGGAATGAAATAGAATAAGTGTTTTTGTGCTTTCTTCTTTTCTAATACAAATATAGTTGTTGAAAAATGTTATACTATTTTAATCATGAATAAAATAGCATAATTCAAAATTCTTTGTTATTCATAATAGAATGTATGCACATGCATTCTTTCTGTAAAATTTTCTGAGATCAGAGGTTTGATGTATAAAAAGGCCAAAAGATTCTATCTGTTACAAGCAAATAACCTAAATCTGAGGGCGATTTATTTTTCCCTGAAATCATGAATAATAGCCTGTAAATATAGTACAGGATTCTTATATGTACTTATACAGTAATTACCTGCAGGTTTCAGGCAGGGTACTAGGAGGACATGTTCCTCTGGAAATTCATCCTTAGGAGCCTTCCTTTGCTCAGCCCTGATTCCTATCAATGGCATGCTTAAGGAAATATATCCATCTTCTCCTTGTTTCCTCTTTGAAGCTTTGAGCTAGATTCCATATGAATGATCCCTTATTTTCCAGAAAAGGCAGTAATCTTTATCCTCTTGAGACTATTAGTCCAATGTTGATTCCAGTTCCAGTTAAACAGAAAACTGCTTATTTGAGAAGTAGGAGAAAGATGTTATCATTTGCTTGTAGTATACTTATACGTATTGCCTTGGGAAACAGCACTTTTGTGAATAATCAGGAAAGAGGGGCCAGTGGTTAAATGTGTTTGAGATTAGCCTCTGTCATTTTTTTGCCTCGAGTTTGTGAGCCTCCTGCTCACATGAAGGTGCTGGTAGACGTGGTTAAGACAGTTTTTGACCAATCTCAAAGATGAGCCTAAATATCCACAAAAAGTTAGAGCATTTCTTGGAGATAAGTTGGCAACCAAAATCTTAGTTGAAAGGCTTATCAAGCCTAACCATTCAATTACATTAATCCTTAGGAAATTCTTTTAATGAGGTAATTATTGCTTTATAAACTGGGGAAAAAAATCTGTGTGCAAAGTTGGAGACAATGTAATCAATAATGAAACCTGCATCCTGCCTCCTTTTTTTAATCAGTGTTGAAACTCAAGGGAAAGAATAAAGTAGTATCAGTAACCATATATCAAATGCACTGCTAAATATCATTATTCTTGGCCATACTCATGCTGTTGTTTTTTCTATTTAGATATTTGTTCTATGACTAATTGGACAGCCAATTTAACGTCTTTATAAATGAGATAATTTAGGATGTCTTCTTACCGCTTAGAATCAATAAAAAATAAAAACACTTTTCTTCTTGTAATTGAACTAATTAAATGCCTCACCATTTTACCTCAAATGCTAAATAAACAAAATATTTTAAGGGATAAGTTCCTATATTTTCCCTTTTTTATGAATAATGATTTATTAATTCATATATTACTACTTAGATTTTTCCACTGTATTTGTATTTCTTATTTCTTAACAGGTTCTTTGGAACTTCATCAGTCTTTAAAAAAAGATATTGCATTTGCCAAAGATATTGGATTTGCCCTCATTGAAAAGATGACATCCAGTTTCTGTACCATTACATACAGTTATTCCATTCCAAATGCATGAATTTGTTTCTGCCTTTATTAAATTTCACGAGGTTCCTGTCAGTCCATTTTTCTAGCTTGTCCAGGTACCTCTGAGTAACAGCCTTGCCTTCCCATATTGACAGCTCCCCCAGTTTTGTACTCCTTGGAGTACACTTGTCCCATCCTACACAGCATTAATAAAAACAGTTTGGCCCCATTATCAGTCCCCGAGGGAAAACACTTTAACTGGCCACCAGTTGGACTTTGTACCTGCTGATTAAGTCTGATTGCCAGTCAACTCTTACCCATGCCACCAGAAATCTCATCATAGAAGGCTACGAGGTTACTGAAGCACAATTTGTTCTTGGTAAATCCATGCTGACTGTTCCCAGTCACGTTATTCTCCTTCATGTGCCTGAAAATGGCTTTTAGAAAGATTTGCTCCATCACCTTCCCAGGGACTGAGGTGAGGCTTACTGGCCTGTAGGTAGGTGGCTATGATGTTTACCTATGTATTGGGTTTACACAGAGAGGTTTTGGTAGTGGGGGGGCTGCAGGGGTGGATTCTGTGAGAAGACACCAGAAGCTGTCCCCATGTCAGGGAGAGCCAGTTCCAGCTAGCTCTAAGACGGACCTGTCACTGGCCAAAACTGAGCCCATCAGTGACTTTGGTAGCGCCTCCTTGACAAAACATTTAAGAAAGGGTAAAACAACCCTGCAACAACTGAGAGAGAGAGGAGTGAGAGTATGTGAGAGAAACAACCCTGCAGACACCAAGGCCAGTGAAGAAGGAGGGGGAGGAAGTGCTCCAGGCACTGGAGCAGAGATTCCCCTGCAGTCTGTGGTGAAGCCCATGGTGACACAGGTTGTCCCCGTGCAGCCTATGGAGGTCCACAGTGAAACAGATATCCACCCTGCAGCCCATGGAGGACCCCACGCTGGAGTAGGTGGATATGTCCTGAAGGAAGATGCAGCCTGCAGAGAGGCCACGACAGACAGACTCCCGGCAGGAACTGCAGCCCATGGAGAGGAGCCCATGCTGGAGCAGGTTTTCTGGCAGGACCTGTGGCCCCGTGGGGGACCCACACTGAACCAATTTGTTCCTGAAGGACTGTACCCTGTGGAAAGGAGCCATGTTGAAGCAGTTCATGAAGGACTGTGTGTTGTGGGTGGGACCCCATGGTGAAGCAGGGGAAGAGTGTGAGGAGGAAGGAGCAGCAGAGACAAAACATTATGAACTGACCGCAAACCCCATTCCCCAGCCCCTTGTGCTGCTCGGCAGGGGAGAAGATAGAAGAGTCAGGAGTGAAGTTGAGCCTGGGAAGGGAGAGGTGGGGGAAGGTGTTTATAGATTTGTTCTTATTTCTCATTATCCTACTCTGATTAATTGGCAATAAATTAAATTAATTTCCCCAAGTCAAGTCTGTTTTGCCCATGATGGTAATTGCTGAGTGATCTCCCTGTCCTTATCTCGACTCATGAGCTTTTTTGTCATATTTTGTTCCCCTGTCCTGTTGAGGAGGGGGAGTGATAGAGCAGCTTGGTGGGCACCTGGTGACCAGCCAAGGTTAACCCACCACAACCTTTTTTGAATCAGCAGAAACTTCCCCTAACAACATTGGCCTTTCAGAGATCATTATCTCTAAAAAGCAGTTGCAATGACATCAGCCAGTTCCCTCATCAGCTTTGCATGCATCCCTTCTGGTCCCATGGACATCTATATGTTCAACTGTTTTAAGTGCTCTCTATATCTTGCTCTAATGCTGCATTTCCACAGACTCTGCGTGCAGTCTTGGGAAACTGGAAGGCCGGACGGCATACCTTACCAGTGAAAAACAAGGTAGGGAGTGGGGGAAACGCATTAGCTACCTCACAGTTTTCCATGTCCTTGGCCACAAAGTCCCATGCCTTCACGTTCATTGCTAATTTCAGCTCCAGCTGAGCATTGGCTTTTCTGACCCCAACTATATGCATTCAAGCAATGTCTCCTGCTTCCACCTTCTGTGTATTCCCTTTCTATGTTAAAACTCAGTTCAGTGGTCTCTCTTCATCCAGGCTGACGTTCTGCCATGCTTGCTTAATTTTCTGTCCACTGAAAAAAACTGCTTTTCTACTCTGAGGAGACTGTTCTTGATGATCAACAAGCTCTCTTGGGCCCTTTGCCTTACAGGGAGGTCTCCCATGGAAGCCTGCCAAGCAGATCCTTCACTAAGCCATAATTTGCTCTCCTGAAGTCCAGCCTTGTGATTCTGCTATTTGTCTGGCTCACTTATCTCAAGATCTTAAACTCTATTATCTCAGTCACTGCAGTCAAGACTTTCCTCGACTGTCATGTCACTGATCTGTTCTTCCTGCCAAGCCATGTTGCCCTCCCAGCAAATATCAGGGTGGTTGAAGTCTCTTATTAAGTACCAGGACTGGCAATTGTGGGGCTTCTTTGAGGTGTTTAAAGATCTTCACGATCAAGCAGCCTGTATCAGACATTTATCAAAGCAGCAGCAGTGTTGGTCTATCCTCTAATCCTTACCATTAGCTCTCGACTGGCTCATCACCTATCCCATGCGTTCTAGATGCTCCTTTGCCTATAGTACTAACCTTCCTCCTCACTTTCCCTGTCTTTCCTGCAAACCTGTGTGAGGAGATCTCGCCATGTGAGATCTCTAATGTATCAAATTTGGCTTCCAGCTGCCAGTCCAAACAATTATTTCCAGTGTGACCCATATGCCAGCTACGCAAGAACACCTGAAATGACAATATGGGTCTATCTGAGGATAACTGAAAGAAGTGTTAGATGTATACCGCATTATTTTCTATGCTTTATTAGTTATATTATATTTTCCATTTTGTTATGGGATCGTAGTAGCCTAGACATCATCTCATACATAGACTTCTACATATAAAGACCTAAAAGAAGGTATCATGTTATGGAAATGAATCCTATCTGAGATCTCTACAGTGGATGTCTATCCACATCTCAGTTGAACATCCCAACTTTAGCTAAAGGAAGGAAATAGGCACTTTTTCATCTGCCTATTTTAGTTATCTACATCAGGATGAGATGAATCTCATCAGGATGAGAAGTGCACCTCTCTCGATTACAAAATGATCTAGCTGGTTATGTTTAGCTAGCTCAGCTAAACATACATAGTATGGCCATATTGCAGATGTTTAACTATAGATAAGATTAATTAAACACTGATGTGTTCACAAACACTTGATTTTGTAACAAATTCATAACCTGAGTCCTGAATATTTGATTATGCCAGTGGCTCGACTTGTTGGGATGATTTGCCCACTTGAGATTTCTGACACCTTAATCTGACAGTTTTCAGACTAAATCTCCATCAGTAGTGGCATTTTGTCTGAGTAAAGAATGAAGCACTAAACACAGTTCTGTGCCTTAAAGCTGAAGTTTCAGTGACAAGTAAACAGACTGAGACTGAGCTATGCCATATGAAATGACAGTCACCTAAAGGTTCAACGTTGATGACAATATCAACAGAGAAAAGTAACTAACCTACCAAAGTCTTTAGACAGAGAATAGATTAAGATGAAGACCAAAACCTTCAGAGCTAGCTTGCAACAAAACGAACACCTGCAAAATGAAAAAATTAACTTGGAAAACTTATTTCTAGTAGACAAAGAGTTGATATGATTCACAAAGGGTTGCCATAAAGGGTTGCCACCTTAGCATAGAAAAAGCAAACAAAACAAATTAAAAGTGAATTAGGGTTAAAATCTTTCATTATTAAGCTGTTTCCTCATGGACAAGCTCTTCTGCAGTTGTCTAGTCACGAGGAACTTTCCTATCTGTATCTGAAACGTGGATTCTAGCCACTACTGAGATGTGATCTTCAGGTGATTCTAACAGGGAGTATGGTATCTGTAAAGTGTCAGTAACTGCATTGTGAATTAAAATTTAAAAAAAGAACACCAAAAAAACCCCAAACCAAAGCAAAACACCCCCCCAATTTATTCTTGTCATAAATGTGTGGGTATTATTAATAATAATTTTAAAAATTTCATCAAGAATAAAAGAGATAATACACCTGATGAATAGATTTAAATTTGCGGTTCTGCACAAGCAGCCAAGGCCTTATGTATCCAAGTTAACTATCTAGAGGAATATTATGAGACCATATATGAGAGCAGTGAATTGCTAGAGACGATGTCGCCTGAAAATTGCTGACCTAAATCAGTTAAGCAATAACAAATCTGGTGAGTGACTATCACCTAAGACAAAATTTCCGTGGTGAGACTGAGACATCCAGTTTCTTGCTTAACCAATTCTATGGCACAGTCATTTATAGCTGCATGAGGACAAGTATAGATACAAACTGAAAATTTATGTCTATGATAAAATGATTTGTACTCATATGAAAAACAAACAGCAGAAGACCTCTCTTTCAATGGCTTTAAACTGAAGGAGGGTAGATTTAGACCGAACGCAGAAGAAACCCCCGACAGTCCAGGAGGAAGCAGTCAGCAACCTGCTGTGTCACCTGGATCCTCAAAAGTCTATGGGGTCAGATGGGATCCAACCGAGAGTGCTGAGGGAGCTGGCGGAGGAGCTTGCCAAGCCACTCTCCATCATTTATCAGCAGTCCTGGTCAA
>WAAD01010162.1:4841-18859 GCA_013389945.1 Fregata magnificens | reverse complement strand
TACAAGAAGGACACTGAGGTGCTGGAGCGTGTCCAGAGAAGGGCAACAAAGCTGGTGAAGGGTCTAGAGCACAAGTCTTATGAGGAGAGGCTGAGAGCACTGGGGCTGTTTGGAGAAGAGGAGGCTGAGGGGAGACCTTATTGCTCTCTACAGCTACCTGAAAGGAGGTTGTAGTGAAGCAGGCTTTGGACTCTTCTCCCAAGAAACTAGCGATAGGAGAAGAGGGAATGGCCTCAAGTTGCATCAGGGGAGGTTTATACTGGACATCAGGAAAAATTTCTTTACCAAAAGAGTGGTTAGGCATTGGAACAGGCTGCCCAGAGAGGTGGTGGAGTCGTCAACCCTGGAGGCGTTCAGAAAAGGTATAGACGTGGCACTCCAGGGCGTAGTTTAGGAGTCATGGTGGTGTTAGTTGATGGTTGGACTTGATGATCTTAGGGGTCTTTTCCAACCTTAATGATTCTATGATTCTATGATTTAGACTGGACGTAAGGGAGACATTTTTTTATGATGAGGTTCGTGAGACACTGGCACAGGTTGCTGAGAGAAGTTATGGCTGGCCCGTCATTGGAAGTGTTTAAGGTCAGGTTGGATGGGGCTTTGAACAACCTGATCTAGTGAAAGTCATTCCTGCCCATGGCAGGGGTGTTGGACTAGATGATCTTTAAAGGTCTGTTCCAGCCCGAAACCATTTTATGATTCATTCTATGATTCTATGAAAACAATTCAGGGTTTGGTTTTTGAGTTTTATGGTTTGTTTGGGGTTTTTTTTTTTTTTTGTATCAAGTCTCTAAAAAGTTCCTTTATGTTGGAAATATTTGAGATCTTTATGACAAAATTGAGGCCTCATTTCTGTTAAAGCTGACTGGTTATAAGTACACACTTCTGACTTAGAGAGGTTAACCAGGTGTTTTTATATGCACCTACCAGCTGTGGTATACTACATGGGAAAAATGAGAAATAACAGAATAAATGATGAAATTATCTGCAAAATCATCTAGCAAAACAAAAATGCAGTTCTAACCAGTGGATCAAAGGCCTCTTTTTTGACAGATAACATTCTGAAAAGAAACGTATAGGGAATAGAAGAATGAGGTTTTTTTACCTCTGGAAGCATTCCAAACTGATATATTAGGTCATTTTCAATACCCAAGTTGGATTAATATTTGCCATAATCCTCAGAAGAAAAAGATACTTCAGAGATATGGTAAAAGAAAAATGACAATGGAACTTTGAGAAACAAAAGCACAAAGCAAATCAAAATTACTAATACAAAGCAGATATTTAACAGCCCTTTTGTCTGAATACTGAAGTTTATCAAAACACCAAGCTAAGGAGATGAGGAAAGAATTACAGATGGGGGATCAAACTCTTCCTATGCCTGCCTTTTCTGCTGGATATAGCACTAGTTATGGATTTAGCCTTTAAAGTTTAGGACTACATATGAAAGAAAATGAATTTGGAACAGCTTGTAGATGCAGATAGAAAGTTTTTCTGGCATCTGAAATTTTACTGAAAGAAGAACTTTATCGGTGAACGATTTAATATAAACAGTAAAATGCTTGGAAAAAATATTTGGAAAAATATTTGGAGGAAGCAAGGGGAGCAGGAAGAATAACACTGGAAGTCTGTTTTTAGAAACTGCCACTGTTTTTTTGACAAGTGATTTTTCATAAACTGATATATCAGCCCGGATGAGTAGCCTGAATAAATGACATTCTGCTTCTGACCATGACCAATACCGGTAGAAAAAAATACAAGTGAACCTTACAATTTGAAATACAGTTATGAATAACAGAAAAAACATTCTTCTCTGTCCCCTTTTGAATTCCAGAATTACTCCGAAATTAGTTTACTTAGCTAATGTGATTCAAACTCAGAGCTAAATCTAATGAAAGTAAAAAGAAGAAAAGTAGTTTAGTAAAACAAATTAATAAAGATAGTCATGTTCATTGGAGAGTTTCAAGAAAAATGTTCAATTCCATAAAGCAAGCCCTTAAACTATTTGGCCTCTGTGTTTGGTAACCAGATTTTATGGGGCTGAGAACTGCCAATAACTTAAAAAATCTACTAGCTTTTCCATGAGGGAGAAGAAGAAAGACAAGCTTCTTAGTTTTACTGTGGCATTTCATTTTTTATTTGTTATTTCTTGCTTGATTTAGAATTCACATATTATAGCCTTTGAATTTTATTCTGGGCTTAAGGTGAAATTCAGCTAAACCAAGTTTGCATCGTTTGCAGCTATAAACTTAAATCCTCTAAGAATACAACAAGAAAGGGAATTTTCTCAAATGTCACCTGAAGGCATCTGAAATTGAATAAAAATATCATAAAATCTTTGGATAAAATATTTGATTTTTTTTTAATGCAACTGTCTATAAGGTATTTTTTCAAGTTTCAGAATTATTGCTTTGTAAATATCTGCTCATTAGTATTTTTAATAGTGTGGTTGAATTCAAATGAATAGAGCATGAAAACACTTCAGCATAACAAGCTTTTCAGAAAATAGGAATTCATAGACGTAATCCATATGTCCAATAACATTAGAAAGAAATAGAGAAAGTGTCATTGTCCTCAGATCAGAAGGAGGAAGAAATGTATAAAAGACTTGGAAAAAACATTGTAATAGGTAAGAATTTACCCTGGAAAAAGGTGGAAGGAACAAGGAATTAGTATAGACAGGACAAGACGTAGACTCACAGGGATGTGGTAGAAGCTGCAGAAGTATAGGAGAACTCCTAAGTTTCATGTCCTACAGTCCATCAAAAAAAACCCAAAAAAGTAATCTGAAAAACAAAAAACGTGTTATTAAAAAAGGAAATATGCATTTTTATATCACTGTCCTAGAAATAAACTTAATAAATTTTCCAACTTCATAAGCATATAAGGAAAATAATCTCTGAAATGACCTAAATATTAAGTTGGTGATGTTTTGGGTTTTTGTGTTTTGGGTTTTTTTTTTTCATAAAAGGTCATGGCTAAATCCACTAAACTGATGTTTAACACTAACAAAACTTTGGGACACTGCAGCAGGAGCATTGAGCAGCAAAGAAAGTACATGGCTGTTGTCACACTGGCCTGATGTGTAGTGATTCTATCTGTGTGAAATTTATATGATTCTGTTTATATGCCAGAAAAGTTTTGATTTATGGTAATTTTATTTTTTAAAGTCAAGCCTGTGAGGAAAGGCAATATATATTCAACAAAGAACATATAATTAAAATATGACAATAAATACCAGCTCACAAAGCTTACGTGATTTACAAATAAACTCAGGCACTGGTTACTTTTAACCTCAAGTTCTGTGGGAAACAGAAACCATATTATCACTGAAAATATTGGGTTTATGTTAGTTGAATTTCTAGATGATCAAAAGCCAGATTTAACATTAGTGTCATCCACCATTAATTCAATAAAATGGCTCTATTGCCTCTCCCATCAGAGCACCATATTTTGTAAACATTTTGTCTGATACCTCTTTTCTACCTAGTACAAAACTGTCTGATACTTGAATTCAAATATTGCCACTTTCATGGGTTTTGGGCACTCAGTGTTTCTCCATAATCCTGTAGTTATCATCAGGAATGGAATTCTGTTTCAAGTGTGGGAGGGATGCTTTTGGCATATGCAAGGCACAAGCTGCAGCAACAGCAACAGTGAAGTAACTTTTCCATGTGGTTTGCGCTTTAGTAGGAAAGTTTTACTTTGGATGTAGGTTGTTTTTCAAGATGGCAGGTAAAAAAACTAAGGTACCTTTCAATACTATTTAAAAAAAAAAAGTTGATATAGGTTTTGTTTTGTTGTTATTGTTGGGTTTTCTATGTCACATGAAATAGAGTTGAAACTTACACATATAGTTACAATAAAGAGTGACATTACTCTCTGAGTTAAAACTCTGTAGGTTCAAACAAAGTCTACTCTTGAACTCTCTTATTCTTGAACAGAGTTGTTCAAGTGAAGTCCCAGATACAGACACCATTTAAATTACTGTAGACTTAAACTTTACTTAAGACTGCAGCACCACTTAGTTATCTGAGGGTTTCAAATTCAATGGTAGGTCCTTCTGCTTCCCGACTCCCACTGTAGAGCTTGTTTCATGCAGTGCCTGAAGCTGCTCCCTGCTGACAACACACTTGGCAAAGTAGAGAAGTCTTCTGTGAAGTTACCTGTCTTGCTCTCCAGTCGAGCCTTATGACTGAGAAACACAGGTTAAATGAAAAGAAGTAAAGAGAGACCCTGGGAAAAGGTGAAAAGAACAAGGAATTCGGTATAGACAGAAGACAAGTAGACTCACAGGTATGTGACGGAAGTTGGAGAAGGATAAAGAGAACTTAGAGGGACCTGTAGAAGTTCAACAAAGTGATGGCTGAAGATGAAGGAAAGGTAGGGAAAGAAGAAGATGTTAGTTCACAGGAGTTAATTAAATGAAGATGATATCTACTATTGGGTAGAAGCAGAGGGTAATAATCAAAGGTAGAACTGGCAACTGGATACAGAGACCCATGATGCTATAGGAAAGTTTCACCTATGTTGTTGCAATATGGGCTTTGATTTGATTGGTGACAAACGTTTGGTATATATTCATTGTGAAATGCTTTTTTTTTATATTGTACATGCTACTCATCTTACCTAGTTTCAGAAATCTAAAAGACAATAAAGTATCACTAAGTCATCCAATGTCCAGTTACAGTCAATGAAGAAAAATAATCATGACTGAAGTGTGATTCATATGTTTTATTTTGGATACCTGTCTTAGGATGATACAAGTCACCTTTTGGAAGTCTTAAGCATTTTTAAGTCTAAAATTAGGCCAGAGGAATTTTAGCCAAGGAAACAAGCTGTTTAAACAGGCAAATGACATAGCTAATTTAGTAACTAAGTAAAATTGGATCACATCAACTACCTTAAAAGTAAGGATCACTGTACCTCTTTGCTGGTCAAGCTTTACTATTTAATCTGAGCTGTTGACAAAGACTTATTTCCACAGAAAGTCAGTTTGTATCTCATACTGTGTTTTTATTCCACTGTAAATAAAACTTTAAATATGAAGAACTAAGTAAGCCCAGGTGACCAGCTTTAAGGAGTTTAGAGGCAAGCATAGGACTATGTGACACGGGCAGACTTATTTTTCATGTCCACAGGGAATACTGGTTAAGGACTTTCAAAGTGATTTTTCCGCTCATTGACCTGAACATGTTGAAACCCAGCTAATACTGTAAAAGTGATATGACTAACAGTTTTGCAGACCAGTATAAACAAAGTCAGAATAATAATTATGCTTCTAGAAAAGACTCAACAAAGGTATTATTTCGTTTGCCTCTTTCAAGCCTATATACTGATGTGAACAAAGAATTGACTTGTCATATCAACTATCTAGTGGCAATGCTATGCCAGCTGGAGTCCAAGGTCGGGTCTCTTGAGCTATTTGCAATTTACTATTCTCCTTGAGCCTCAGAGCATGGCCGTGTGAGCAATGGGAACAAATCTGCACTCGTATTTGTAAGCTCCCCAAAGAGCTTACATGAAGAGCCATGCTCTGACCGACTTGGTTGAAAATACATTTTCTCATAACGTGAAACTTTGGAAAGGTTTGTGGGGAAGAAGGAAAGACAGGAAGAACAAAGGGACTGCACAGGAACAGTCCTTCCTATCTTGTACTGTCACAACCTCACTTGCAAAAAGAATGCTTATCCTTTCTCAGTGAGCTGTGCAGCAATAATGCTTGGCTTTGAAGTCAATGTTTCGCTCTCACTGCAGTGATAGTGCTATCAGAGTACCGCAAGTTTATACTGAAGATTCTTGAAGATTCTGGTGGGGTTTTGTTGATGGTTTTTGGTTTGTTGTTGTCATTTTTGTTGTTGGTTTTTCTGTTTCTTCCATTTTAAAATTCTTCCATGATTGTAGTGCAATAATAAAGGAAAAATTTTGGGTCCTTACAAGACAAGATACAAAAACTCTAACAGTAAAAAATAGTTGTAGGAGGTTACCAGCCACTGACAATTGTTGTCTAATCCTCTGCTTATACTAGAACCTTTTGAAAAAAGATGATAAAAGTGTATTCATTGATTCTCTACTCCTATAAAGGAAGCAGAAAGCTGAAGCAAGTGAAAAATGGAAATCCCCTGTGTTTTTCATGCCTCGTTTGTGTAGGAAAAGAAGAAATTTACATTACATGGAAGGACACCACGTGTTTTGACTCTGTTGAAATCCTTCTTTCAAGGAAATTTTTTCCTTGTGAAAACATTGTCGCTGCAATACTGGCAAGGTCAATGTCAGGTTGGATTTTCTGCTATAGAATTATCACTTGGGCAAATTGGTTCTGCCATAGGGACTAGTCTAACCTGGACACCATTTTCTGAAACCTTTTGCTTCCTGAATCAACATTTCCTTTGTTCACATGGCACATCCTATCTGTTTCTGTCCTTTCCTTGCTACTCCCATTTTTTAATCCCATGTCCTCATCTGATTGACATGTAGAAAGAGATCTGCTTTTTTTATTTTTTATTTAAGGTACTTACTTGATTCTCATTGCCCCCATTTAATTTTCCCTTTTAATGCAGTTACCGTCACAACACATCTGTGGAATATGGGCATTGCAATCACGAACTTACAAATGGGAAATTTATGCACAGTGATTACATGCATATAAACAGATCCCTGGGAAAACAACGGAGACCATCTTTTGACTCAATATCACTTAGTGGAACATACAAATACACCAGGTTTTTTCCCTTCCCCCAGCTATATGAGTACAAGGTTTCCATTAAATCCTTAAAAGAATTGAAACTCGCATTTCTAATCAACCAGAAATATACATTAATTAGGGGAAGGTGTATGTGCATTGACTCTTCCAGTCAAAGCTGGCCACATCATGATAAATAGATTGAAGAGTGTTAAAAAGAGAGGGGAAAGAGCATGGCAGTTGTACAAAAATTTGTATAGCAATATTAGGGGAATTCATCTAAGGGAGGGCACCTAAGTTCCTGTTTGCACTTCCATGACAATTTTAGTTTTGTCAGATAATTTTAGTGAAAATAAGTTTGCAATAAACCAAATCTGAGGGGGACTTCTACTTTCTTTAGGTTCAGTTGGCCTGCATTTAGCCAAATAGGTCAGTGAGCCTTCCATTCAGTGAAAAAAAGAGCTCCTATGATGGCAGTAGCTCCTACCATACTTCATGAAGGGGTCCCTGACCATAAAGTTTATAACCATGTTTGCACTAAGCTTGGTACAATTACACATGGCATGGTTCTGGTCCCTCTGTGCATCTTCGGCACAAAGCACACCTAGCCCACTGCATCATCCTTGTGGTGTGTCCTTGGGGAGAAAAGAGAGAAAACTGGAGAACATGCAGGAATAGATATAGTTGGGCTGTTCATTACAGGTTTTTCCAGGCATCTAGTCTTACTGGGTAGTGCTATCATCATACTGTCAATAATAATGTGCTCTGAAATTAAGTTTCTAGTTCTTTCTTAAGATAACTGTTCATAACCTAGTTGTAGATGCTGATGATTAGTAACCTGTTCACAGTGTCTGGCTTCACAAATCTTTCCTCTTGTGTTGTATCCTCTTTCCACCAAAATCCATGCAGTTTGCTATAGGTTTGTTGTGGTTTAACCTGGCAGGCAGCTAAACACCACACAGCTGCTCACTCACCCCCCCACCCACCGCAGTGCAATGGGGGAGAGAATCGGAAGGACAAAAGTAAGAAAACTTGTGGGTTGAGATAAGAACAGTTTAATAACTAAAATAAAATAAAATAATAATAATAATTTTGATAATAATAATAATATTGTAATGAAGAGGAAAACAATGAGAGAGAGAAAGAAAACAAAACAAAAAAAACCAGGTGATGCACCCACTCACCACCCGCTGACCCATGCCCAGCCAGTCCGCGAGCAGCGATCGCTCCCGCGGCCAGCTCCCCACCATTAATACACTGACCATGACCTCATATGGTATGGAATAGCCCTTTGGCCAGTTTGGATCAACTGTTTTAGCTGTGTCCCCTCCCCTTCCAGCTTCTTGTGCACCTGGCAGAGCATGGGAAGCTGAAAAAGTCCTTGACTAGTGTAAGCACTACTCAGCAACAACTAAAACATCCCTGTGTTCTCAACATTATTCTCATACTAAATCCAAAACACAGCACTATACCAGCTACTAGGAAGAAAATTAACTCTATCCCAGCTGAAACCAGGACAATATCTCATTCACTTTAAAATTCTGTCCTTTTCCCAGAACAAGGTGAAACAAACTTTTAAAGCAGTTTTTAAGACCACAGTGTTTCTAAAAGGCTGGGAAAGACTTGCTACCACATTTTTCCTTCCAATTCATAGTTAATGTTTTCTACAAATTACAGCTCTGTGAAGAAAGATGAGTAGATTTTGTGCATATTTTTTATTGGGTTATTCACAGACCTCCTTTCAACCTTCCTTTTGCCATTCCTCCCCATCCTGTATCAAAGTATATAATTATTTATGCTTACTTTTAGTTCTTGAATATCTTGGGTTGACTTAACTTTGTCTTAACTGTAACCTAAGCTCTCACTGTTAGTGTACTGCCCAGCAGTCATTTCCTTTGAAATAGACTTTGTTCTTCTGTGTCTGCTAAGAATCAACATCAACAGTGTGGTGGTGGTGGTCAGCATACTAGAATTGTCACGGTGCTGCCACAGGTATATTTTTTCTCATCTGCGAACACAGTCCACTTTCATTTTCCTCCAGCCTGTGCATACAGATACACATAGGCTCCTTTCTCTTTTAAAGAGATCCTGACTTTGTGTGTTGTTGGGAAGATGCCATTATAGGAAAGGCAGGCTGCAGGCAGGAAACTAGGGTGGCAATCTAGTTGGAGGTAGGACAGCCAGGCCCATCCCACCGCCCCAGCCAGGGGGCACCCACCAGGGACAGCCCCAAACTTTGGGCACCTCCCTGGGGATGGGGACAGGCCAAAGATAGTCCGGGATGTGGGCCCATGGGTGGACCCATCCTGGGGGAGCCCATGACCAGGCAGGGCAGGGCTGTGGGGAGCCAGCCACCAGCCCTGTGGTGGCATCACTGGGGCAGGGGCTGATGGCCCCAGGGGATCCTGGGCCATGGGCAGGGTGGGGGGAGCTCCTGGGAGGCTGGGCAAAGACAGTCAGGCCCATCAGTGCCCTCAGGGCCATGGCAACTTATTCTGTATTGAAAAAAAAATTATATCCAACACACCTCTTGATAATGATGCTCCTGTCTTGTCTGACAGGGTTCTAGGTGCCCCTGCCTGAGCAGACGGGTTGGACCATATGATCTCCAGAGATCCCTTCCAACCTCAGCCCCTCTGTGATTCTGTGATGCTGTTGTTGCTGTTGTCATAATGAAAACCTGGTTAATAGTCTAAAAAATTGTGACTCTAGCTGGTCATTCTGATGATCTAAGGAACAGACTTGCTATTCTTGATGGCCAAAAACAATTCACAAAAAAAAAAAAATCTATATTAGTAGCACTTCCAATCTTCAGGCCCAAGAGCGACCAGCTACAATGCTATCTATGGAAAAAACAATTTATGTCGTAGCACGTCTGTGTGGTTTGGTGACTTGGGCTAATCTGACTTTTTGCTGGGCCACCAGTAACTTATTTTATGAAATCAAAGTTGTCTGTCGTAACGGAGGGCAGTGCACTTGGAGACATTTCTAAACCAGGAAAGTCCTTGTGTATACAAGCTTTGTATAGAATAGCTGGTCAGAGCCTAGCAGAGTGAAAGGGCAGATATACGATGCCTAAAATGAAATATCACTGGCCCTGAGAGGCTGTTCAGGATGTATAATTTATTTAATGAAATAGTCCTCTTTTTGCGCATAAGAAGTTATGCACTCTTTATTTGTTGGTTGAAGTTACCTGTACAGTTCTGTCAGCTAATAACTCCTTGACTACCATTAAGAAACTTCTAATTGCACATATTTGAGGTGCAGGTTAGAAACAACCAAAATGGAAGTTGTGAATGACACATTCTTTGTTCCTGATCTCTGGAAAATGAATTGCAATTTTTGCAATTTATCACTAATAACGTAAAACTGAAACTATGATTACTGCATGTAAAATTCAGATTTTATATTCAAATTCAATTTGTTAATTTTGTAATGTAATATTTGATTTTGGTGGCAGGCCAATTACTTACTTTCTATTTTTATTGTTATATGAATTTTTGAACTAACAAGATTTCTTCAGTAAAGGAATGTAAAATATTTTAACATGGACAAAGCATAATTAAAAAGTGGAAAAGCATCTGCAGAATCATATTTCCAGAGTGCAGGTCATTGAGGGCTAAATATTAAAGATTTGGTTAAAAAGCAAAATTGTTACATATGACAGTAACCTTTTTAATTGAATTAAATGACATGAAATTAGAGAGAATGTTCTCACAGACAGCAATATCTGAGTCATTGACAAAATATTGTTGACTACTACTATGGCATGTTTTCTCTAAGGAGATGAGAGAAAAAAGCATGAAGTATAAGTCTGAAAGGAGTTAGTTAGGATACCTGTTTGAGAAAGGGAACTGGGTTGAGAAAAGTCTGAAGTAAAAGGTCAGGGGACAGAATAAGGAAGGTAGAACCTGGAGGAACCATCCAAAAGAAAAAGTTATTTGGCAAGACAGTAGACAATAATGGGAGTGGGAGAAAAATCAAAGCGTGTACATACTGAGAAAAAAATGCAAAGTTAAAAACAGTGTATTTTGGAATTTTTTAAACTTTAATTATGTATGATATTAAATTACATTTAAGAATGCCTTCTTCCAGCAGAAGACAGGCCTTAGATAACTGTATTTGCTGATCACCCACAGGGAATGTTGTAGATTATATTTTTTTTTTCCCCCTAGATCAACTTGACTAGCCACATATGTGCAGTCATTTTATGCAAATTCAGCTGAAAACATTTTTAGGCCATAAAATGCAATGCCTAATGAAGAGAATTTAAGTATGAGAGCCCTCGGTTATGAGTTTGTGGATTTTATTGAATAAATAATTTCAGTAGGGAAACCATGCAAATGTATCCAGCTTTGATCATTACAGATAAGGATAATTTGCTATATTTGCAAGAAATATTTTTTTTAATGTTTGATGGCAGGTTTCACTTTGGAATCTATGGAAACTGAAAAATGCTGAGATCTAGAGATGCGTTTAATGTTTCTGCGTGATTAAATACATTAACCACAATCATAAATGTCACCATTTATGTAGCTTAAATTTTACAGTCTGTCTGCTTTTCGTGTTGTCTGTGGGTCATATCTAGCCTCTCTAAAGCAAAAGGATTCTTGATAATATACCAAATTAAACGAGTAGCACTTTCTGCAGATGGTTCCCCTGTGGAATTAGGGAAGATACCAAGCCCAAGGATTAGGGGAAATACTGGGACCTAAAAGGTAGTGTATTTCTATGAGAAGGGATCCTCTTGCTAGACCTCACGATTCTTTTGATCGGATGACTCCTATAAGATCTGTTACATAATGAATGATAAAATGTAGTTTGAGTGTCAGGAGCATTATTCCCATGTACGTTCTTTTTAGCAGCATTGGTTTCTACTGGAATTTTTTAAGTACTCTACCAGAGTGGAAGAAAATCATCATCCCCTTCGTCATCAATTTATCTTTCTGAAGCCAAAGTCATTCAATGTCCAGGGTTGCAAAGCAAATTCTGGAGAACCAAGGGCAATACAGTTGCATCGTAAACCTCACTACATCAAAAAAAAAAACCCCAAAACCCCCAAGCAACCCCGCCCCCCAAAAACCCAACTCATAATGTGCAGAGTTCTTGAACAGGGGACCCATTTGGCTAAATATCTTGTTTACCTGCTCTCCTCTTTCCTTCTGTTGCCTTTCTCCCTGTTATGCTGTTGGTAGGCTATATAGGTTTCTGAGCCTGAAACATGGGTACACTGCAATGTTATGTTTGACTGTGTGAGTCCAGTTTCCGCCCTTTTAAACTCATGTCTCACCCATCTACCTGGCTGTGTAGGACTGAGAGAGAGCAATATATCTGAACTCAATTTAAAAATATTAGTTGGTTATCTGAGAGTGTTGAACGGCTGAATCAAATGTAGTTCACCAACTGTTCTACTCTATTGTACACCACTTAAAGTCAGTTTTCATGGGCAGCCTTCTTTATATCTTAGCTCACAAAACCTTGAGTTCAAGTTACAGATTCTCCCAGACTTATAGAATTAAGAAATGTTTACATATAGAAATGAAAAACAACTACCATCTCTTTTAATCCTTGCAAAATCAGGGAAAAAAAAATCATTTTTATTTGTAATGATTCCAAAATATTCTTATGCATGATATAACAAGATAAAATGAAATAGATGAGTATAAACAGATCAAAATTTATGTGTCATAAATCTAAGACAATAAGCCTTAACTGTCAGATTACATTGCACATGTTACATACAGAACATGACAGTTAAGGGTAGATAAAATAAATAATCAAGTCTGAATGTGAGAAACAATGCATGACTACTTTAGAACAAGTAGGAGTTTATATCTTGGCCTAGTGTTGCACCCATGGGCTATAGCCAGTCCTTGATGACTTTTGCTGGCATAATGTATAACTTCAGATGTTGATGTACACCACAAATGTTAGAGCATAACAGAGAAACTAAATTCACTTTTACTATCATTTCTCTGCTTCATTGTTTTCAAAACTCAAGGTAACAGCCAGACGGAAGTGTCTATTCAGTGGGCATCTAACAAGCCATGAACTAAAGGAGACAGCCGTCTGGTTTCCACCCCAGAAACTGACTAACTTCCCAATGGAGTTTATGACAGCCGAGACAAATTAAAATTCCATAACATAGGATTGGGGAGGAGTAGAGAAAAAACTTTTGACTTTGTAAGCCAAGTTGTTTTTGTTAAAAAATGACCTTATAACTTGTACGCTACACTGCTGACCACATGTGTCTGTCATAAGATTAATGCCTATTCTGAAGCCAGCAAAATATTTCTTTCCAGAAAAAAATAAATCAAATCAAGCATGATTAGAATAAAACAACAGTAGCAACAAAAGAAGTTTATAATTGCTTTGAGAAGAGGAAGATTACCAATTGTTTGAAAAACTACCTTAATGAAACATTTCAAAAATAGACATGTAAAAGCCAGGAAATTAAGAAGTCAAGTCAGTCATATGAGCATAATGCATGGTTACATATATTAACAGGAAACAAAAGCTGCTTATTAGTTAGAATGTCAAAAAATATATTAAACAGTTATACTAGACTTAAAATGCATAATGGTATAGCTTTTAAAGAATAAACTTCTTTAAGAGAAACCATATATCTTAAATCTTTGAAAAGATTGTTTCCAGGACTTTCATAATAATATTTATTTATATGTTTTTATTGGAACAATTTTTATTTCCCTCATCTAACTTTCCAGTTCTTGTCAACCAGAAAAAGTCCAAGTTACATTTTAAAAGTAGATAATTTTGTTAATTAATTAAATGTTCAGCCATAAAATTAGTAAACAATGTGGCTATTCTGTATAAACCATGGACATATCATTCTGAAACCATGGGCATATCATTCTTGACATAAAAAAATAAAAAAAACAAAATACAAGTCAGTAAGTTTTCTGGAATTAAAATTTTCAAATTTATTTTCCTTTCAAAGTAAGAGATTCTGTAGACATGACTAAGTAATTCCTTGTTTCTCTGTTTTCTTGTTTTCTTGCTTTGTCTTGCTTGCTTGTTTGTTTTCTTGCTCATTTGCTTTCTTGCTTCCTCCTCTGTATAACTTTGTTAAGAGAGAAGGAGTACTTTAGGAAAACAAATGGCTTTACATTCTGTTTTACTAAAGATTGAGCTAAAAAGTATATTTTCTGTCATATTTCTTTCCAACATATATGACCTAGCTTTCAATGGCATATTTCAGACATCTAGTTTACTTATTTCTGCAGTAACGACTCTATTCCTTCTTCTTAAACCTTTTTAGAGTAAGGATTGTGAATGCTAATTTTCAGATGTTGGTGCATAAATCTATTTTTTGTCT
>WAAD01010150.1:45820-87967 GCA_013389945.1 Fregata magnificens | reverse complement strand
AGTTTTAATTATTTAGTATCATTCTGTGTATTAATGTCCATGTGTAGGTGCGCATTTGGGAAGGGGAGTCAAATTTAGAGCCCATCATACCTGCCAGTGGTTTTATCTGAAGCTCATTATAAGTAATTAATTTCAAAGTTATTCAGTTTCTTATTGAATAAAATAATTCCTCAAAGTTACAATCTAGTTTTCCCTCAAATGGTACTCAAACTGATATTTCGTATACTCTTATCTTGAAGTTACTGTATAAATCAGAGCTGCACTGGTGTGTCTGGAAGGTAGCAAAGGTAGAGATCTGCCACACTGCGGGCAGCTCGTGGAGAAACTCTACCTGCAGAATGCTCAGACAGGCAAAATTGGTGCTGGGAGGCAGCTCCTGTTATTTCCTCTCTCATCTATGGTAACCCCTTTCCATCACGCCATTACTGCCCACGTGGAACAGGGCTCCAGCATGTTCTCTGCTCTCCAGGACATGCATTCTAATGCAGGCATTTACTGACACCCCTTTTGTTCCGACATGGGAAAGGTATACCAGGGCATTGCTGCCCTCTATGCTGGGATCTCAGGGAATGGAAGGAAGAGCTTCTCAGCCCTTCCAGTGACCAATATATGTACTAGCGTAGTACAAGCTACAAGTCCAAGTGTATAATGTTTGGAACAAGGGAATTCATTAATATCATTTATTTGTTGTACAACTTTATGCAATTCAGCTGAGAATAGAGCCCCTAATTGGTTAAGATTTCATAAATAAGGACTCATAAAGTGATTCAGAGAAAAAGCAATTAGGGATCAAGATATACTTTTAGAATTAGTGTTTCAGGATATAGCCTGAAATTCCTCTGTATGCAACAACTGGAGCACTATTTAAATTAACAAAATGAAAGAGACCAGATTTCTCCTACGGATAGCAAATATCAGTAACTTCAACATGTGAACAACTGCTTCACACAACTCCATGCTGGAATTACCGATTCTGCCATTCCTTTCTTTACTTCTAATTTTCAGTTTCAGACACGTAAATTAAAAATTAATTTCCATTGCATTCTTTTTGATAGGAATCCCAAGTGTGAAAAAGTTAGATATATCTGAACTCCATATCTCTTTTTTATGATAATCAATTAGGATAAAAATACATAAAATCCAGTTTAACTGCAGTGTTTCCAAGATAACCCACACATTAGGATGGCTTTCTTTGGCTTTTATGGCTACGTGCTTACCTCTGGTGTCAGTGCATTGTTATCTGAAGTCTGACTTGACAGCAAAATATGTGTGAAACCATCTTCTTTCCGGACTACAATGTCCCTGAACCGGCAGTTACTTTCATTTTGACGCACGCTGTATCTTAGTCTCTTATCGAAGACATAATCTTTCTCCCCATCTAGCTTCCTTTTCACAGTGCTGTGTAGATTCAAGCTTCCATTGGCCAGAGAAGAACCTTTCAGATGGAATCAAAGCATAATTATGTCTATACCTTCAAAGAAATGGAGTGATATTTTCTATTAGCTTAAACATAGCTCAGTATTTACAATAACCTCTACGTGATAAATTTGACACATCAAAAATATGCCTGGCTAGTCAAATGTGGCCTCAAGCCACTCTTATTATTCCATATTCCAACATGCAGNTGCTTACCTCTGGTGTCAGTGCATTGTTATCTGAAGTCTGACTTGACAGCAAAATATGTGTGAAACCATCTTCTTTCCGGACTACAATGTCCCTGAACCGGCAGTTACTTTCATTTTGACGCACGCTGTATCTTAGTCTCTTATCGAAGACATAATCTTTCTCCCCATCTAGCTTCCTTTTCACAGTGCTGTGTAGATTCAAGCTTCCATTGGCCAGAGAAGAACCTTTCAGATGGAATCAAAGCATAATTATGTCTATACCTTCAAAGAAATGGAGTGATATTNTGACATGACAGGTTTAGTCCAAATCCCATCTTTCAAAGTTATATTTTCTTCCTTTTATGGTGACCAAAAAGTCATCATCAGTTTCAAATGACAATCTGAATAGACACTTATTGCACATCTCTATGTGACAGTAAGTTAGGGGAGTTCTTACTAAGCTGACACAACCAGCATTCTCTTCCGTGTATCCTTGTGGTTACTGTTAGAAGTAGCAGTTAGCCATCCTCTTTGCTCTGATCCCAAGCTTCTGCTCATTACCTTTTACAGTAACAATAATTACTGACTTTTGACTAACAGGTATGATATGAATATTGGACTTTGCAGATAGAAAATATATGGCTGATGCCACTTTGGAGGGTATCCAGCAGTAGGGAAAAAAGGGAACTATGACAAGAAAGATGTGCTTCCTCCTTAAAAATAAACGAGAGTAATAGTACGTCAGTTTTAAAAGACAGTTTATTCTGACTTACACTGTGTATGAACTGTCAACTATTACTTTGCTTATGTTTACAGTTCCTCTGTAATAGGCAATATATTATGATTGGTAACAATGCTGAGCTGGAATGTTGAAAATATCTTTACAAGATTTGTATGCAATACTCCTTTTCTAATTACAGATGTTTCACACTATTGCCATTAAAAGTAAAGCAGAGACAGGTTGTTGAGGAACAGAGATTAAAGTCACTCTGTTCACTGAAATAGTTTCCAAATCTGTTTTTTGTTTAAATAGACGTGAGCCCACAATACACCATATTTAAGAAAGGCCAAGAGAGAGCTGAATGAAAACACCCTTGTTTGTTCCGTTCTTTACTCCTGCCAAAGCTGACCTGTTCCAGCTTCTGGTATCAAATAGCCAGGAATTTTTAAAGGGCAGATGACATAAACATTAGAACATAGATTTAAATTTTATAGTTTAAATGACCACTATCCAATTAAAAATGCTCTGTTGGAACAGAATTGAATGGTGAATCCATAACAGATTACTCTCTAAACCAAAATCACTTACCCTCATTTTGGATTAGCTATGTTTCAACTTGATGTTTATGTAGGTAACTGAACTGTCTGATGCCTCTCAGTTGGCAATGGCCTGTGGAATTGTTCACAGTGTATGAAATGCCTGTATATACACTGCAGTTACAATATGTGATGTTAAATACATAGAGTGCTTAATAGTATTTAACTGGTACATCACTTGGCTTCATCATGTAATGTGTGCATGTGTGTACACATACATCTACACACAGAAATGCATGTTTGTTAAAAAGTCTGCTATTTCAGTCAATCATATAAAACTTTTTGTTGTTAAATTAAGAGATACCATATAAAGTATCGCCTATATTATGCTGAATAGAGGACTTAACTGGTGCAATGCAAACATTAACAAATTACATTAGATCATCAATTTGAAAAAAAAGCATTTGAAGCCAGCAGAATTTGAAATTTGTTTTCTTGACAAGAATTATCTACAAGTGTAGAAATCACCATGTGCTTGAATTTAAAAAATTATGAATAATTTCTGATGACATGTACCTTCTTTTTCGTAAGGTTTTGCTACTGCATATATTTTGACATGTATTCTTACAAACAAAAATCAACTTATGAAATTACTAATGGAAAACTAATAGCATTGGGAATAATATACTGAAACAAATTAATTATCTGACTGAGGCAGACTTTTAAATATTGCATTTTTATCTATTCAATCCTTACTATGGTGCTTGACCCAGCAATAAGCTACTAAGATGTGAAGAGTTAAACCTCCCAAAAAAGTGTAAAGAATTTATAAAATCAGAGGCACAAATCAACATTGAATGGAAGATCTGTCAGACTAACTGTACTGATAATCTACCTAGTGTTGAAGATTATGCCACACCGATTTTAAATACAGATGTTAAGAGAACGGTAGAAGATTAATTCACACAGATAACCCAGCTCAACAAAAAGCCTCATGGTAATAATTTTAATTTTTTGTTGTATTCGTCTTTGAGTAACGTATTCAGTTTGTGAATTAAATATATGATGTAAGAAACTATAGATTTTATAAAAATATTTTAACTGTCTGCACACCAGCTGACAGAAATTCAACCAGAGGAAAGAAAGATCTAAATTAAATATGAGAGAAACATAAATGGAAAAGTGTCATTTCCAGGAATGGATGATTAACAGAACAACATATAGTGAGTAAATTGTTGTTTCAGCGTATACTGTGCATCCCCGTAATCTTGCTTATTCTGATAAACTGGAGAAAATCATCAGCAAAATCCAAAGACGACACCCAAGTGAAACCAGGCCAATTTAGCATGTCTGTTGCATGGATGTGATGGAGCTACTGAAGGTTTGCTCTTGAGCCACTAAAGCATCCGGATTGTCTCTGCATAAGGGTTAATAGTTAGCACCTGCTTAATGCACACAAGGGTAACAGTACCTTAATACGTCACGATGAAAAATGACTGTGATGTAGGAAAAAAGAGGCATTCTCAAAGCAATCTATACTGCATGTGAAACAAATTAAGGATGTCACAAATTAACTAAGGAACCTTTAGGTACCTCTAAATGTGGTTTACTGGCTTAGTAACGAGTATTTGATGCTCAATGTGAGTACAAAAAGAAAACAGAACAGGAGATAATATTCCTTCCTGGGAGTTTAATCTAATTACTACCTTGTTTTTAGTCAGCAGTAGAACTTGTGGAATACCTAAAGACACACTGACATTTAGAAGAAGTTTCAATATTTTTTAAGGGAACTTCAGATATTCCCAGTCCATTGGTATATCTAGTAATCCTTCTCCAAGAATGGCAGTAAAGGACGCTATTTAAGGAGAAAATGCAAGCTTGGCTGCTTTCTGCAGTCCTCTCTCCTAGTATTATCCCGAAGAGTTGTATAGCAATATGAGAGCATTCATTCTTCCTGTTTCCTTCAGTATTTGCTTGTGGACCCTTTCATGGATTTCTCTAATCCCCTTTTGAGCCTGTTGATGCTGTCTGTCTCCACAGCCTCCCGTCATACGAGTTTGAGAAGTTGTGTAGCCACTACACACAGAAGAATTTTCTTTCATCTGTGCTTTTATCTGATGTTCTACCAGTTTCAGTGAGTGGTCCCTAGTTCTGCTGTTGAGGGCTTTAGTGAAACACAGTTCTGCATTTACGTTATCTGAGGCCTTGATGATTTTGTAAACTTTGATCACATTCACCCTCAGCCTCCCCCTCTCCTAACTGAAGCCTCTTTTATTCTTGTAATCCTCTTCATTTGAGTTGCCTGTCCCCATATCTTCTCTAGTACTCCACTACTGTCAAAGGAGACAACATGTAACGATGTTACTGCTGCTCCTGTTGGTACTAGAAAGCGCCTAAAGCCTCCAGATTGAGCCTGAGACTGGGACTCCATTATACTAGGCGTTGCAGAAAACACATTAGAAATTTATGGTCTAAAAAGATGAGGCAGAGAAAGAGTAGGAGAGGAAAGAGAGAAAAGATCGCAATGAGCCTCAGGTCATTCAATACTTTAGAGGACTCAGATCTCCCCATCTCCTTCCACTGCTTCTACTCACTAGAACAGGACACCTCAAGCTATTGTTATTTTCAGATATATCTTTTCTTATTGTTTCATCACAGTCAGTTTAATGGAGCAGTCTCTGTGCCACCATCCTATGTAGTGATCCTTGTGCTGGCACAAGCATGCAGGTAGGTAGCTATACTGTGAACTGACCTGATGAACTGTTCTGGCTGGAAACTCACTGTGCAAAACTGTCGTTAATTTTCAAACAGACCAGGTTCACCTTGTAGCCTCAGTACTAAAGTACTAGAGTACTAAAACCGGTGCAGGGAAAGGGATGGGAATAACAATCAGGATATCATGGGATGGAGGGCTGGACTGTTCCTTTTGTTAGCAGCACGCATTTATGCTGAATAAAAAGGATCATGGAGCTAAGGCTTTAATTTTTCTAGGTGAAATAAACCATGCTCCCTTACTCTCCATGGTAAAACAGCTTGGCATTCCTCAGTCTTCCCAACAGCCTTTCTCTGTCGCCTTTCTGTCTTTCTTGTGGGTAATGCTTAATACCATACATACTTAAAGGCAGTGTTCTGTTGATAATTTACTAATAATTTCAGACTTCTCCAGCTAAGGGAGCATCTGTAAGATATCTAAAAGCAATGAGTTTTTATCCAAATTGAGAAAGCAAGCATATTTGATTGTCTTTTACTGCCAGTATTGCTCCAGAATAAATAAAACCGAACAAGCTAAAAAAACCAAGAGGAAGCAGTGACTAAGTTCATAGAGAGTATTTAAATTAAGGGCACCATGAGACCACAAAGATTTTCGTAATGGAGAAAAAGAGTGGTTAGTGATACATGACAAGCAAAAATTCTTCAGCAGATGGTACAGAAATAGAGTGACGTAGAAAAGGGAAAGAGAAAATTAAAAGGGGATGTTTTTTGATGCTGTCAAGAAACTTGACAAAACAATCACTCTCAATTACAATATCTGGAGAGAAACAGAAATGTGGTAACAGAAGACAACAAATATAATCAGAAAGAACAGTACTGTTAGCTCCTGGGAGCATCAGTGGATGTTATCCTGCAGAGTTTTTCAATATTTTCCAGTTTGCAGACCCTTAAATAATTGTCAGTAAGGGTGACTCTACTCTCCTTATGATGGGATGTGTAGAAGGTAGCAGAGAGGTTTTGGTAAGAAAGGTCTGTCCCAACTTCAGCAAGGTTCCAGGCCTCCACTAGGGTGCATATATGATTTTGTGCATACACCGGTAGGTATACAGTCATCTTTTTCGGCTATATAGCTTACTGGTGAGAGTTTTATCTATAGGTTGAGCAGGAAACACTTGTACCCAAGTGTATGTATACACAAAACCAAACACAGACTGGTGCAAGTCCATTCAAGCAGTCATCAAAAACTAGTTTTCAAATAGCTATTATTTCTTTCAACAGAACTGGCATACCACAGACAAACAAAATAGATATTTCTGATTAGTTATAGTTTATAAATTACTAATTATATTGCTTCGTTCAATACACTGGAAGTTAAACATTATTATAATATGAAAGAATATTGGTTAAAGTTGATGGGTTTTGGAGGCCTTCAACCATAGGCCAACACTGGTAGCAGAGCTGGGCCTACAGCTGGGTTTTCAATTGTGGGGAATTTTTGAGTTTTCCAAATCTAGGCTTCATCTCAAGACCAACTTAAAATTTCTATATACGTTTTCTTTGTACTCTTACACTTAGCTGTGAAATGAGTCTGAAGTTCATTTGGGCTTCATACAGGCAATCTCAAAACTGACACTAATGTCTGCTTCATCGGATTCTGCACGGGACTGCCCGGGAACCACAGCTTCTGGGAGCCAAACCTAGGTCCTCCAGGCTCCCTCTTTGTTCTACACATAGTGCCTGGGAGCCCTGCGAGCGTTGATGGGGCACGCCAGGCTTTTGACTTCCAGACTCTGTGGCAGACTGCCTGAAACCTCTGGCATAGCTGGCTGCCTCAAAGCTAAATGTGGGAGTCCTGCCAAGCAGACTGCCACATTGCTCCCAGTCTCAAGGGACAAAGCCTTGGGACCTTGGCTCAGATTTGGAGAAAGTTTTGAAACCCAAGATGTTTGGAACAAAACTTCTGTTATTCAACAAATTGGCATTTTTCTCTGAAACTTTCTCTATTTGTAATTTGTAAAATTTCAGACCAGTTTTACTGGATGTCTATCCTGTTTAAAATGAATTTGCGATACTAACAGGACACATGGCAGAATCACACTGGCATCTTCTGTGCTACTTCCCTGTGAGTGTGAATACTGAGGGAGTTCAGTAAATTGTTGGACTTGTTGAAGAGTAGTGCAAGTTTCTTCAATTTGACATTTCAAATGATGCAAAATCCTGCATCAGGAAATGTGACTTCTCTCAAGCTTGTAGGGCAATATTAGGAAAAAAGCTAGTATTTTTACTTTGACACTTCTTCACCCTTTTCTGTCTGCTCTTACTTTGGTAGTCTCACCTCTCCTTTTTGTAGTTTTCTCCACTATGCATGTGCTGGGTATCACAAAGCAAGACTGGAGGGATTTCTGACCTTGGGAGTGCTGCTGAGTATGAGTTTTTCAGATGAGAACTAGGTAGAGATTTAAAGATCTCTTGCTTTTGCCTACAGGGAGGTCAGAATGCAAGGGAGAAAGGAGAGCAAACTACAGAACAGAAGTGATGGATTTGGAGAATGCAAAAACCATCATAAAGAAATGTTTTAAAGGAGCTGCATATGTTAGGCCAGGAGCCCTCTGTACATGGCAGAACACCTGGCTGCTTAGGCAAAGCAGCTTTCTACTGAAATAGAGCTCTCTTAACACGGATTATTCAAACAGGGGCTGGTGGATGCCATGCATTAGCTCTTGTGGGGACAAATGAAAGGCTCATTTGACCTTACAGTTCTTTGTGGCCCTTTAGTTCTTCATTGAAAAAAAAAAAGAAGACTCTAAAATGTGGGAATTAATGCATTTTAAAGATGCATTTTGCATCAGAACCTCCCCAATGAACAACTCAAAACAAATGATTAAAAAAACTTCATTAGAAACAGTAAGAAAGCAGAGAAAAATAACCTTATATGCATCTGTAATTAGATATGCAAGCCTTTTTAAAGAAGCAGGTAACTTTTTAAACAGTCTTATATGAGCTTAAACTCACCAAAATACAAAAGCCTTCACTCTCAATTTTAAGTGTCATTGACATCATCTGGGCTACTTATGCATTTAAAGCTGACCACACATTTTTCTGGTTTGGGAGTCTTTAACAACATATTCGATGCCTGGATTGAAAGATCCCAGCAGTTACAGGATGTAACCAGTAAAGCTAGGCAAGGACAGTTCTACTTCCCAAATCAAGTAGCATTTGCTAGGTTGCCAGTAGGGTGGAAAATGGAAAGCGGGGTGATATAATTTATGTTGACTTTTGAAAAGTTTTTGGCAGGGCAATTCACAAGAAGCTGCTAAGGAAATGAGTGCTATCATGGGCTACGGAAAGTGGCTAATAAAAATAAATAATTGGAACAAATGGTTACTTTTCATCATGTCAAATGATGAGTAGTTGGCTGCCCCAAGGACCTGCAGAAGGATTAGTTTATTTAATGTACGTATTAATGAACTGGGAAGAGAAGTATGAGAAGAAAATTTGAAGGGAATACAAAACAAGTAGAGTAAAAACTAGGAAAGAATTTGAAGAGCTTCACTGAGTCATAAGAAAAGGGTGAGTTGGCAACAGTAAAGCAGATTAAATGCATAATGAAAAGAATCATACATATAGCTGTGTTCTAAATTAACTGTAACCATCAAGGAAAAAAAAAAAACCTAAGAGCAACTGTGTATGACTCAATGAAAACCTTTATGCAGTGTGTAACAGCAGAAAAAGTAATTCTCAAAAGGTTGTATCACCACTCTATCAGTAAGCAGTAGGAAATCATTTGGAACAGCTCCTGCTGTTTTTAAAAGGTATTAAAAACCCCCCCCCACACCAAAGGCACAAGAGGATACTGAAAACTACCAGGAATCTGGAAAGACTTCCACGTGGTAGGAAGGCTAAAAAGGCTGGGGCTGCCTACAGATTGACAGGACATCTTCCTCTTTATCCTTTCATATAAGGACAAGAGCTTATTCAATGAAAGTAAAGGTCAAAAAAACCCAAACAAAACCCCAAACCCAAACCCCTGATCAAATAAAATGTGTATCTCATTGTTAGCTCCTGTGAATTACTGCCACAAAGCACCATCGAGGCTTTAAGTTTGGTAGGATTAAAAAAAGAAAAAAAAAGATTGGACACATAGATAATGAGAAGCTACTTAGCTGCATTAAACTGCATAGTATTTATAGAGAACATAAACCTTTATTCTTTGAGAACTAAGCCAGTCAGTAACTATGAGGATTAGAAATAAATTTCTCCTATTTCTTCTCGTTCACTTCAAGGCTATTTGTACCTTCCTGTAAAGTATCTCTTTCGACTTCTGATGCATCCAGTCACTGTCAGAGACAAGGACCTGGCAGTTCTGAGTATTCCTGAATATGATGAGCATTAATACTGAGGAACCTGAATGTTATTCAGCCATATGTACCAGGTTACTTTAGCAAGAGTGGTACTGTTTCTAAAATAATCCTGATCTTTCTAGACCATTGGATCTATGCACACATAACTGAGAAGGGATTTGTTACTTGGTGATACACAAAACCAAAGTTGCAGTATTATACATACCTCCGTTGTCATTCCTACTCCGTGCCTTGTCATCATTTCCCCACAAGAACTTTACACTGCAAAGGCATGTAACAAAGCCCACAATGCTTCATGTCACTCCGTGGGAAACGGAAGGAGAGAAGCCAACTGATAAAAAAACGGTATAATATATGGGGAAAGAGCGTGAAACATGTTTATGTGCTTCTCACCATATCACTTGTGTAGCGTGACAATGATTTTTCCACGAGTGGACTCTCTGTTTGTAGTTGCTGCAATTACAACCCCCCCCGCCGCCTCAAAAGACTGTAGTTTAAATCACATACCAATTCCATTCACAACAGGTGAATCATTACTAACTTCCAACACGCTGGGCAAATTTTGTTCTCCTTCATGATCATTTAAATCCATATTTTGCTGTTGTGAGCCATTCCCAAAATGTCTAGAATCTTTTTCATGAGTGCCATCTCCATTCTGCAGACCATTATGTGGCTTTTTCAGTGGCATAATCTGTAAACCGCTGGGAGTAGTTCGGTAAGTCACAGTTTTAGCAGCCCTGTCATTAGCAGATGCTGGCTTTGCTGCGTATCCTCTTTTCTGTTTTTGAAGAGATGGATTAATTCTCTTCCTTTTGTGTGTTGACCCTTTAGACTTCCCAGATTCAGAAGGTCTATGTGATATTTTCTCAACAGATAACCCTCGGCTTTCCCGTAAAAATTTTGGAGCACTGGCCTGTTTCCCATGTCTTGATCGCTTTTCTCTGGTAACATGTAGTCCATTGAACTCATCAATAAATTCCTCACAATGTAGTAGATGATGTTCAGGTTCCCAGGTGTCTTCATTGCTTCCGTAACCTTTCCACCTGATGAGATATTCCCATTTGCCCTTCTTGTTCTTCCTTTTGTCTACAATCCTTTCCACCTAAAAGAAAAAACAAAAAAGTATCATATTAGAAAGAAAAATAGTTTGGTCATGAAAAAGATGTTCTTCATTTACAGCTAGGAAGTCCTCCTTGACATTGTAAAGGCACCTTAGTATTCATGAGATTCTCCTAAAATGTAGTGCCTAAAATATGAACTGACTCTGACACGGAAAGCCACCCAGGCTAGCCAAAATGTAGCAACCTATTTTACAGATTTCAATTTACCTTATTTTCACAGGATGCAGTTCAACACTATATTCCCATTGGATCCTATATAGATCATGCTGACTGCTGATGAGAACCTACTTGGTGCGTGTATAAACTGCTTGACATAACTTTTAGGAGTCAGTGTTACATGTTTCTGTTCGACAAAGAATTCCCATGAACAGACCTGGCAATACAGGAGAGGCATGCAGTAGCCCCAGCAGTATTTTGACAGCAAGGCCATTTCCTCTTCTGAAAACATTAAGAAGAGACATAAACACCTGATCAGATCTGATCTGGGAACCTGCAATAGCCACAATGTGAAGAAACGAGAGAGAGCCTGAATATCATTAATGAAAGCATGATTTCTTTGAAAATCTGGTTGTAAAATGAGACTATTATTGTTACATTCCTCAGCTACCTCTTGTTTGAAAGAGCTAAATAAAGCATATTTTGCTATCTTGTCAGTTACTGATCATTCTCCTGAATCCACACACGCATTATGCCCCTATAAACATCCCCATACTTCTTCATGTCTTGAAACTATCTTGAACAGAGAACTGATTATAACAAATTACAGTATTTTACACCAAAGATATATTTGCAGTAGTGTACATCCACTTTGCTACTTCCAACTTATAAAAATTTGTATTTTTTATGAATGCAATATTTTAGTAAATACAGAAAATCTGTGAGTGCACCAATTTAAAAAAAAAAAAGGCAAATGAAAGGCATAAAGGCAGGATGCTTACGTAGAAGTAATGAATTTCATGAACCTATGCTACGTCAGTTTAAGGAACATTTCTGCACCAAGGGAGAAGGGACTACATTGGGACTGCAAGCTGAATGTGAATTAACAGTGTCATGCTGTTGTGGAAAATGGGCTGTACAACTGAAGAAATCTTTGTGCTATCTCAGCACTGGCAAGATCTCAACTAGAGGGAGAGTGCATATGAAAACCCAAGCACTATCAGTGGACAGCAAGTCATGGGTTTAAGTTGCATCAAGTGAAACTTAAGTTATTAGGAAAAATGTTGTAATGCTAGTAAGAATTAAGCATTAGAATAGGTAATGTTGGCAAGGGTTTTTAGAACAGTTTTTGTTAGACAAACATCTGCCATGAAAAGTCACTGCTGGAAAATTGGGTTATGATCAGAAAACCTTTTTAAGTCTCTCCCAAGTTTTATTTTCTGATTCTTTAATTTTTTCATATTTTAAAAATGTGGCTTATGAGGGATAAAGATGCCACTAATGAAAAAAAAAATCATTATCGTTAACCAAAAGCACTATTGTTAATTTAGAAAAATAAGTAAGTGGCTAGCTAATGTAATAGTTTTCACTGCTCTTCAAAGAAAAATCATCTCATGTGAAGAACAACAGTGGAATCTGTATGGAAAATTTAACCTTGAAGAAGGGCAATCAAAGCAGTGTAAGTAATTGTTCTTTTTAGGTCCCCTGTTAGAGCAAACCAATGGATTAATTCTGTCTGTTCACTGGCTGGAACTGTACATTCATAGAAATCTTGGTGGGTTCCCCAAAGGAGTCTAAATGTAATTAGCAACTAAACATTATACTTCTATCTCAATTCATTTACATGGGAACTGTGCTATGGTATCTGTGTCTGAGTCATAGTGGACAGCTTTCCTCCATCTCCAGGGCACTCAACTGCAGCATCGCAAACAGCTCGTTCCTGTGCTCTCTTATCAAATATCTGCATAGAACCACTGCAGAAACAAAGCAAGGCATCCTCTTTACTCTGAATTCAGCACAGTCCCCTTCAGGATTGCTCAGTGTGACAAAACAATTAACTGAAGCTCAGTCTGGGCAAGTTTGAGATCATTTGTCTGAAAAGAAGAAAAGTCCTCACAAAAAAACCGAACCGGCATTTTTTTTGTCCTCATTTGGGATGCATNGGAACACAAACTCTGTGTCAGGTTGATAGTACCTTGGAGTAACTTCTTTCTTTCGAGGTATTACACCAGTTGCATTCCCCCACTTGCTCACTGAAACTGAACCTCAGAAAGGACAGACAAAGACCTTGCCATTTTCAGAATCATATACAAAAACCATCTTTTCAACCTCACCTCTTTTTCACTCATGCACATATTTTTAAATTTAACTATACCGATTTCTCATTTTCACGTTGTTGCTCTACTACAAGGAGGAAAAGTGAAGGGAAGAGGTTTCGTGGAGAGCATTTTTTAATACGGAAAACACTCAAGTATTTTGGTGATGAGGCATTATGCATTTCAATGAAGAGGATAAAAGGAGAAAACATGAGTGGTCTTTGTTCCTGGGAAACAAAATACTGGCAATGGAGAATGTGATTAACCAGTTCAACACATCATGAAGGGAGAATAAAAGTATTTATGAAATTGGGTCAAATTTAATAAATGGTTTCAGAAAAAAACATTCAGAAAGCAAATATATTTGGGAAAGGCTAAGTATTTCATTACAGCATTTTCAGAACAAAACTATCAACGTTTCACTTCCAATTTAAATAACAAAACTAAAATAAAGAGGGACTAAACTGAAGACAAAATGTTTTGTTTCTGGTCAACCCCCTTCTCAGTTTATTGTTTTGCTGAGAAAATGAAAAAAATGTGAGTTTGTCCAAAATTAGTTGTTTGCCTTGAGTTTTTTGGTTCAGCCATCATACCCACTGGCTTGACTAATGATGCATAAAAAGTCTGAGTAGATATTTGCCTCGTCCTCATTACTGCCTCATTGTTCATTACTGAATGCATTTAAGGGTAGCATCGAACATACTTGACCTCTCAACATGGTCCCTTTTCTTTCTCAGGGCTTTAAGTTCTTCACTGATATTTATCCCCTTCAGAGTGCCACTGTGTTCCTTCACTGCACACAGTGAAGTGCTCCAGTGTAGGCATAAATTTTCAGGTTTTTACTCACACCTGGTACTGTCTGTCCTATTTTCCTTCTATTCACAGTCCACAGTAATAACAAACATCACTATTCTGGTTTTTTTAATGATATATATTTGGTTTAACAGGTAGTATATACAGTAATAAGACCTTCTGCATTTACTTAAGGTTACACAAATTCATATGAGTTTTCTTAATGAGAAATAATTCTGTGACAGCTAGTGATTAATAGAAATAATAATTTCATTCCTTCCCTAGAATAAGCAATACACAGTTCGGAGAATATGCAGAAAATATCTACGGCTTCAATATCTGATTTTCCATTTCACCCCCCAGTTCTGTCTTTAATGAGAACTGAATAACATCTTCCCAAAAGTGACCTTGGTAGTTACAGTTTGCCAAATCCTTGAATTCACTATATTTGGTTTGGAAAACTAAGTAGTTAAATTTAATAAAAGTGAAATGACTGCAAACAAAGTTTGCAGGGGTACCCCAGTTAAGAGAGTGCTAGAATTGACATTTACCATTACTTGCCTGGATTCTCTCTCTCCCTGCCCCTCCTGGCTAATTCTGGATGAATTGAGGTGCTGATATGTTACCATATAAATGTTTAAAGAGAACAAATAGAATGAGACCATGGCATCTGTGCAAATGCATTTGCAACACACTTAGCTTCCAACTAGCCTTAAACCTAGCTCTATACACAGCTGCACAAACTAGGATGAAAGTCATAAATAAAAGCCTTTTTGAAAAAAACCCTGTATTCTAAACGTCATGTGAAATAAAAAAAATACTAATCAATTACAGTACAAACACGTAGAGCTTCATAAACTTAGTTTTGTGATCTGGCAATCAAGTGTTTATATATGCAGAGTACAACACACACATCTTCCTTCACAGAAGATTCAGGGCAAAATCACTCATTTAACAGCGCAGTGTTATTGTCCACTTATCAAAAAAATAATCTAGGCTAAGTTAAAAAAGGGTAATTCCTGTCGAATTATTTCTACAACTGTATAACTGTTGTTCCATATAACTGTACTTCTCTGTAACTGTAAAGTTGGAGCACAGTATACTCATCTCACAGTTCACAGGAGCTCTACAGAGCATAAAGAAAAATCCTTATGTTCCCAGAAAACACCTTCCAGGGGATCACTAAACTTCCAGAAAGGTTTGGAAGATTGCGTATCTACTTAGTGATTTCCAGAATAAGTACATGTCATCTCCTCTTCTAGCTATGCGTATCTATGTAAACAATTTGAGCTGTAATCTGTGATGCTCAGATGCTCTCTGTTAGTGCACTGTACAGACCAGCAGACCGATTTCATGACATACACTAGAAAAACTTGTGTTACAGGACTTGTACTGTTTTATGTGTTTTTTCATTGGAGGTCTTTGTCCCATGTTGTGCCTCAGGGTGTTGGAAGGGTATTTGAAGAAAGTGCCAAGGAAGGAAAGGCATTAAGATTTCTGAGAGAGATAAAGGCCATCTGATTCAACATGTTTGTCTTTAAAAATTCATTATTGCCCTAACTTCCTCCTTTTTGTTACCTTCGCTTTAAGAAATAATGTATTTCATTAGTTGTAAATCTCTTGCTTGCTTGCACTTGTAACTTTTTTGTGTTTCTTTTGTATTTGTATTTAATTTCTCAAAATCTGGTAATTGGAGCATTTGTTCCAGATGTACGAAAAATATGGCACCGTATCTTCTGAAGCAGTCAGTATTCACGTTAGAAAAATAATAGTGGAATGGATGCTGGGTCTCTCTTCAGAATCTGACCCACAGTTTAAAAACAGAGTAGATCCAATCAATGTGCCAGCTATGAACCCCCCCCAGTAGTAAACACCTGGAAGGTCAAAATGAAAGCGAAAGGGCTAGATAGTCATAAAAATGAAAGGGAAGACATTCCTCATCTAAATTATTCACAGGCAAAACATCAAATGACATCTTCCCAGGAAGTTCAGTGAACACCCTGTTAATGTCAAGAAGACACTGCTTTTTATTCAGTTCCTTTTTTCTCTTTTTAAGCGTATGGATTTTTAATTTTCTACAATCTTCTTGGAATCAGAAGAGGTGCTAAACTTGCTAAGGAAATCCTGAAAGTTCTGCATTTTCACTGGAAAAAGCCTATCATCAGCCTCATACTACACATGGTTGCAAACCACTGAATTAGGTATACGTGTCCTCCAACACACACATATGAAGACTTGCAACAGACCAAATAAATGCTGTAAAAACTCCTGCTGCTCCCTGTATGTAAGCCTGCAACTTTGATCTTCCTCTCCTGATAGACAGTAACACCATAGAGGCTTCCTGCTATGTGATTCGATGGTCCAGGTTTATACAGAAAACCAGAAGCGCACTGCAAGTTAGTTGTATTTTACAGTAGTGTTGCGGCAATTAGAAATTACCGCTAAAAGTGGTGTTTTCACATTCCTAAGACTTTTCTGGACCCAGCATTTTGCCTGCATAAGTATACTCTGTTAGTTACCTTCCCTGGCATCCAGGTGTTTTAAAGAAACCGAAAGATAACCCTTGCTCCGTGCTTACACAAGCAACGCGATTTCCTCTTTCTGTAAGGGGTCTACTGGCAGAAAGAGCTTGCCTTTATTACAAGCCCTGGCTGACAGCCTGCAGAAAAACAGCCAACCACAGCTTCCATGTAGACTCATATCTCTAGTGACCTTACGCCATTTTTCTTGGAAGTCCCACCTTTCTCTGAAATTCAGTCTCACTGAAACTGAAATTCTGGTCTGGTCTCTCAGTTGTTCATTTCTGGCTCTTTTGTAAGCCGCCCTGGTGCCACATCTCCAGTTCCACACAAGGGCTGTGTTTCCCCCCTTGATGCCATCTGCCCCCGTTGCTGACTCTACTAACAGAACCCATTTCCGTGCCCTTGTCTTCTCCCGTTTTGTTTACTGCAGCTTTCTCCCGGTTACTTAACTTAAAGTGCTCCAATCTCCCAGCCTGTTAAAGCCATTTCCCTCTCCCACTATAAATTTACAGATGCAATCTAAATCACTTTCTTTTATTAGGACATTTAAGTGTATGTGTATAAACAATACCTGTGGTGGAAGTGCCACAATCATTGTGTTTTTTGAAGCAAACAGGAATAATAATATACACAAGGATCTTGCACTGGAAGAAGGGCATTTTTGTATAGACCAATACTATCCCTTGGGAAAGGACTGGAAAAGGAAAATTGACAGATGACACAGTGACCAGGATGGGACTTCTTGGTCAACATGTGTAGTCCCTGTCATTGTAGGCAATTGCATCATATAAACCCTTTCATATTGGATATGTTCAAGATACAGAACATATTTCTGCCCGGGCTTATTGTTCATAGGTTGCACAGCAAACACCTGGTCATTCTTAAATGTAACCATTTTGTAAAAAATATTTTAGGTTTTCATTTGGAAAGCAAGACAGTTTTCAGAGGTGCAAGAAAAGTGCACTAAAAATAAAGATATTCTTTAGCAGTAGGTTAAGGTAATCACGACAATGTTCTTTATATGGAGGAAGAGCAGGATTTTTTCATTCGCAGTCCAAGTGTGCACCTGTGTCATCAAAAGCACTGTTAAGCAATGTGGGGAGACCTCTTTAGGTCTGTTCCTCTGTAAATGGTTTAAATCCCTTTTACTTACAAACATTAATCAACACATACAACATATGTGAAATCCAAAGAACATGGGGGTTTCTATTTATTTTGAAGCGTAGTGATGCATTTCATTTCTCAAATCCCTGTTTTTCTTTTGTACAATAAACCAATTCATTATTGGATTTCAGTGTTCGTATTTCTTAAGGAAAGCAAGAAGCAGGGCATATCAAATTCTTGATGTACTTTATGTTAAACAGTGAAGTCAGTTCTGAACACACCCTCTACAAACTTGCTAGCACAATTTATTTCAGAATGAATCTGTTAGAATTCTATCTAGAACATTTGAATTTGATGATAAATGCTTACTTTTATTTCAGTAGTAAAGTACAGCTGGTCATTTTTACTCTACTGCTAAATTTGTTTTGTACATTGTAGTGCACACTTTAAGTTTAGAAACAACGGCTATTTTCCTGGTTTGTAGATCAACAAAGGAAAAAATAAATGCTGTTCCCATTTACTATCATAAGCGAGATTTAAAAACACAGTTAGTGTACACTGCTAATCTAAGAGAATTGAGACAGGGATGAAGTTTGCTTTAAGTAGAACTGTTCTTGTACAGTCTATTTCTGTGACAAACACAGATGACTAAAACAGGAATGAGAAATATAAATTCAAGGAGACAAAATATTTTGCCAAGCTCTACAAAGAGCTGGCTGGTTTGGACACATGTATGGCTCTCAGCTTTCTAATACTGTGGATTACTTCCTCAAATGTTTCTCTGCTGAACTAAATAGGATTCTCCAGTTTTATACCATCTGAGAGTATGTGTAGGGGAAATGTGTGTGTTTATCAGAAAAGAAGAGCTCAGCACAACCTTGTAAGGACCTGATTCTGCCTATGATTCCTTTACAGTACTACAAGTCAGTGGAGTTATTTCCAATTTATTTAGATGCAAGTAAACTCAAAGTAGGAATCCCTGGGATTTAAACGATGAGGTTTTTTACTTTTACTTTAAAAGCAGTTTATAGGAACAGGAACAGGACTTGAAGAGACTTCTAAGCAAACCGGTGTTTATGTGAACACATCACAGTTCTTTCAGTAAAACTGCCTGGAATTTGTTAAAAATACTCATGTTTCCAAACAGATGTGGAAATGTGTAAGCGGTCATTAAAAAATAAAAATATGACTATCACTAAAGGTGCTTTTCACCAACATTAAAGCAAGCCCAGAAATGCAGGAAGCAATTATTAATTTACATAAAAGCTGCACCTGAAATCATTAGAAAAAATTAATGCTGTTTTCTTTTATGTTCATTTGCAGTTTGTTCTCTTTTACCTTGTTCAGTCCTAACTTATTTTAGTGTTCTGTTGTACAGTTCATTCAGTCTTTTTCTCTACCGTATGGGCTTCAGTCAGATTCAACTCAAGGCCAGGACTTCAGTTCAACACTTTTACATCCATCCCAAAGCTTAGCCAGAAGTGAAGATTCCACATTAAAAAAATACAAAGGTTCAGCTATAATACAGAGTAAATAAATATTTGAACTACTCTGCTGTACTACCACTCAGTGACTCATTGCTTTACAAATGCTACTGGGACAACTGTCATAAAATAAACCACATGTTCTTGTGTGGTAGGTGGAAAAATATTTTTTTAGCCCTTTTACAGCAAAGTGGTAAACTTGAGCACAAAGAGGTGAAAGCCTAGGTTTTGGGGAGCTGTTCGTCACTCAGTGGTTTTCATAGGTGCTGAGGACTTAGGATTTCAGTGTGAGCATGAGCTTCAGCTGTTCAGAGAGGCTTTACCAACTTCATGTGATGACTGAGAATTGTCCAAGGGCAGCTTGCTGGCTTTGCAAAGCTTATGCACCAGGGAGAAGATGAGAGACAACAGGAGGGTACAGCATATAGCGGGGGGGTACGAGGTGATACTGGTCAGTCTAAGTGGCCATTGTACAACACACTCTTCTTACCAAAGTTTTTCAAGTGAATTTTACAGTGATCTTTGAAAGAGGACAAAGTAATAACTTTGCAGATATTTTCAAGGAACATGCCCCGTATTGAAATGATAGTTTGGTAAAAATTAAGGCTCTGTGTTGGAAAACAGAACAAATGGACAATTAGAGCATATATTAGATAGTTACTCCAAGATATGGGATGCGGAATAGCAATTTTTGCATATGGTGTGTAAAGAATCTCCAGTGACAGTATGTTTTCTAGCTACTGTACACAGGGAGATGCAAGTATTTTTGAAATGATCAATACATATTTGACAGAGCAGCAAGTCAAAAAGAATTCCCAGCTTACAGGCCTGAAAGTGAAGGAGGATGGTAATCTCTCCCCCATCACTGAAACAGGAGGGAGAGGAAAATGAAGAACTCTGTCCGTGTTATATTAATGGCTGGAGAGGGATAAGGAGATGTCAGAAGGATAAATCATATATCCATTTCATGCTTTCTATCCAAACTAGAATAGGAGGCAACTGGTTTGGAGCATCCGTATAGCAAAAGTACTAACAGTCAACTTTGTGAATAATACCATGCAGGGATAGGTTTTAGAAGGTAAGGGCTAAAAATAGATAACTTCATACAATATAGAAGGTTGAGGGGCGATCCTTTGAGTGAAAAGCTGAAGTAGTCATTTGTAAAGTAGTGGGATAAGAAGAGAAGGGAAGTCATGAAACACAAAGGTTTCTTTCAGAATTCAGTAGATTTCTTCATTTTCTTGGTTACACAAATGAAGCTAATGTGATGGCAGAATACAGAAATGAGCCAAAAAGAAAGGTAGGGCAGAAAAAAGGAATAAAGAAACATGCTTTAGGCAACTATAATGGCTTGATGGGAGCACAGAATTTCACAAGTAAGTATCCAAGATACCACTGCAACATCACAGAAAAATGGCACATAAAATTTCAAAAATTATCTGTGAAAGAGTAATCGTCAAAAAGGAAGAATAATACATCATTATCCCCTCAAAAATAGCATTCCAATGAGCAGGGTCAGTAGGCCAAGTTCTGGCCTCAATTATTGCATTGGTTTTCACTGCAGATTTAATTTGTGTTCGAGATCTGAATTCTGTCGAGTGTAAAACCAACTTACTACTGGTGCCTGGAAGGACAAACTATCTTACGGATAGTAGTAAAGGCAGTTATGAAAGCTGTCACTGTTCATCAGACAGATGCATTTTAAATCGTTTGAGAGTACAGCTAGTTAGAAATCTGCGTTTAAAAAGTGGGGACAGTACTCTAAACACGAAGATGCAAAGGCATAAAAGCATATTCATTGATCTTTAACATAAGAGTGTGTTTTGGAGCAATTAGATGGACTCTGTGTGAGGAGGACGTTTGCTTACAGTGTGGATGAAAGGCACTAACACATCTGTTCTTGTACAAATGTCTGCAATGAGTCAGACTGACTATACCACACTGCATGGCAGGCTCCGGCCACATGCTACCAGAAACTCCTCTGGAAATGGCAGTCCCCCGGGAGCTGCTATCAGAGTGGTGTGCTGCAGAGCAGACAATCACAGGTTACTCTTCTGCTGTCCTCAGGCCCTAGGTCCTCTTGAAAGCTGACTTTTGCAACAGATGGTCACCATTCCTTGACCTCAGCAAGTCCTGTTTCAGCCTTGGTAATTCACACAAGCTAAGGAAGTGTTAATTGATGAGTCCCGACTTCTTTTAGACCGTCATTATTCCTGATGATAGGGTTTCAGCCAAGTGTTGGCAGCACTTCCAACCATAGGGGTTGCTATAGACTGGAACGCATTACTCCTTTCAGGGAGGTCCCAAGGAACAACACTGGGGTTTCTCTGGTGGAGAGGTACAGATCTTGCCATCCTGCTCAAAATGCCTGCCAGATCACTCCAAGGGTTACCGTGGAGGCATGTGCCACATTTCTATGCTGACAGCTATCTTCTCTTTCTGTTGATAGATCAGGCAGACGTATGAAGTGTCAGGGTGAGACTGGAACTCTGATGAAGCTGAGGAACCATTTAGAAATGTCTGTGCTCGAAGCAGTATTGAATATGTAAGTAATGAATATATTACTGAGGAAATTTTCCATGTATTTGTTAGTCAGATTCCTCACTTGGCGGTTGTGTTAATACCTCAGCTGCTCCTGGATGCATTTACAGCAATGATGTGCCTCTGTAGAATGGGGCACCATATTGTTATAAATGTTGGGTTTCTGAGTTTTATTCCCTACATTTGTCTCACTGGGATTAGGCTAGTGTATGTTCTCTCCATGGCACTATGCCAGCCACAAACGGAAGCTGTGGAAGGCTGCAGCTGTCCGCTTGTTATTAATAGAGGGTTAGCGCAGAGACCAACATACATTGGTGCTCCAACACCCATACTGTTTTCCAGATACTTTAGGAATGGAAGCTTAAATTCACACTTTAGTATAAGAAACCTCTGGGTCACACTTAATAATAAGATCCCGCTTGCAAATGGTTTATGAAATTACAAAAAGGAGTTTAACAAATGGCTAATAAGTTGTTAGAGACTCTTATGAATCTCACACCTAATTAGTCTTCTAATTCTAATGAGTCCATGATAATCTTCTGAAGTCCTCGCTGTCATCCCTAGCACAAACTATACAAGTAGTCAAATGCTGGAACAGATGTTCAGAGAATATATCCATCTTTGGAGATACTCAGAACTTGACTGAGCAAGACCCTGAGGAACCTAATGAAGTTGGTGCTGCTTTAAGCAAGGGGTTGGATCAAATGATCTCCAAAAGTCCATTCCAACCTAAATTATTCTATGATTCTACGATACCTAAATTTTGCCTAAAATATTTACTAATAATTTACTAATTATTTATTAATTCTTTTCCACGTGGAAAAGCAGCTCCATTTCGAAAACAGAGTTCTATGCAATTCGTGGAAGTGGGTGTATGAACTGCCTCCATTAAGCTGAGTTTAGATTTACCAGGCAGCTGGAAGGGAGTTTCCCACAAGCAGCTCTGAACTTCCTTCTTTCCTCGACCTGATACCATCAGGGTTTGTTGACTTTCAGGTCATATGGCAAGAGCAATCTAATCCCTGAGATGTACAAGGGAAAGATGGGTTGGAGGACCAGAGTCAGTTGATGACAAGGTTAAAAAGATTTTCTTAGTCATTAAATGGACATTTTTTAATACTGAGATACACTGTGAAGTAATTATTCTGTGTACTTGCAGTGTTTGTATGAACATTCTGTATTTATGGTATAAGCAGAACAAGGAATGTGCTAAGTTCGGGTGTGAACATGCAACATGCTCCATGATAGCAGCTATATATTTGCGCTTCATCCAATATGAAGGAATTAAAGACAGGGATAAGAGGGATAAGTTACCATACATTTACCACAAAAATTATAGGAAACATGCTAACAAAAATACACTTGTAGTTCTTCTACCTATCCTAGAGGTTTGTGCAGAGATAGTAACAGAATGCTTCGCATGGCAGGATGCTTAGATGGGGCTTCAAAGTTTGAGTTTCTGTTTCTAGTCCTCCTCACCACCTCAGCTGTTCTCTTCATTTTCATGTGCCTTATCTGAAAAGAACACCCTCTCTGCAGAGTGATTTCAGACCCAGTGTTGAAAATGGGAAAGGTGCATTGAAATAATTTTTATGTACAGCAGTCTACAAAATGAAAATTTCGGTGAAGCAAATCTGTTTTGAAGCCTAGTAAGCAATATGAAAATAGGAAAAAACCCCAAGATGAACTTGTGCTGAATATCTGCATTTAGTATTTGTGCTAGCTGCTGCTTGTATTTAGCAGTTTTGTAGTAGATTATGCCGTATAATGTCCTCACAAGACTAAGAGGTTCCTAGCATACTCAGGATGGGGTAAAAGACTCATAAGATGAATACACATTTCCTTTTGCTGGGAAAATTAATACACCGGGATTAGATGGCTCTGAAATTACTATAAGGAATTTCTGATCACACGTCAACCCTTCTTTTTCTCCGAAGAGCAGTTGTGTACAAAGGCATACACAGGAAAAAAACAATAGAAATAAATAGTAACACACATGATGGAGGAGTGTTATATCCTTACTACTTCAACAGAAATACTGATAAATATTGGGGAAAGTGTTGCTTTTATTATGCTTGCTAGCTGTAGCCTAATGAAGGAACATGAACCTCATCCTTTTGGAATATTTTTAGGGATATTAACTAAACTTGATAAGGTATCTAGAATGCAACTAAACTTGCCTTCTAGATAAGAAGAACAAAGTATTTTATGTTTTGATTGTTTTGAAGATATCAAGATGATACGCACATGGTTGAAGTTTTTAGTTTAATTCCAGGGAATTCAGGTGGTCATGGAAGAAGGACTTAAACAAACTGACAGTTTGTCTTTAAATAATCAGAGAATTTCCCCGGAGAGTATGTATTTCCCCAGTTACTACTCTGAAATGTTATTTTCATAGTTACAAAGCACCATGGAAATCTATCCTACTAAATGGATACTAATGGTCATTACTATTATTTAACAGCATAACAGGTGGAGCTCGGAGCAGTGAGCACTTTCCTTTAACATGTAGTGTGCCATAATGTTTTACTTGTTCTTAAAATTAAATGGTCAGAATATGTTAATCACAAAATCTAGTATAGGATGTCTGTCAGATCAGTGCTAATGATGGCTTAGTGTGCCCCAAAGACAAAGATGTTAGTTTTGCAGTATAAAAATTTGGTTTTATTCCGGAAAAGACCTTGCCCTTGGCTGTTGAATGTCACATGCAGTATTCAGAATATGCACTGTGCAGTACAGGGCAAATACAACACATGCAGTACCGTATGCTACACTATCTTTACGATTTCTGCCTTGTTGATTCTGTTAATGCACACAATTACAAATAGTGCAGATTTTAAAAGGCAAGTTTGCACCTGTGAATTATGTTTAAAGGGAATCTGAGATATTTTACAGCACATGTAAGGATATATGCTAGTTAGATGAGAGCCACTGGGGAAAAATGAATGGGGAATGTTCTTAAATTTCTCTAAATGGCTAGAAAGAGTCTTCTGAAGGTGACAGTAAGGGACAACAAAGTGTATGAATCACCTGTACATCTCCTACATTTTGTTGGAAATTTTTCTTACTCAGATGAGCACTCTGAGGTGTTTAGTAACTTCCTCTGATGGCCATATAATATGAAATCATTTTTATTCAAGATAATCAAAATGTCTGAAATCTTTCCACTTTCAATTGTTTGGTGATGTACTTTCTTATTTTTTTAAACCCTTCATAATACTATACGTATTAACAATGGAGAGTCCTGTCCAAGTAAATCAATAAGCCACTTCAGTTTTATGTAAGGAACATAATTGCCTTTTCTTCTTCAACATAAAAATCTATCTGGCTTCAGTTTTTTTATGGTAGATATTTAGAGAGCAAAGAGATTTTTTGGGCTCTCTTCTACCCCAGCGTTTGTATTTTAGGATCTAGGTTCTTTCCCCTGTCTAATGCCTGTCTAGTTACAGGACTCGTAAGTCAGCAATATGAAATCTAATTATGTAAGTAACTGTGGGCATTGTTCAATGAATGGCATCCTGTGATAATCTAATTATGCTGCGTGTACAGTGAGAAAATTTATAATTCTAAAGAATGTCTGAAATAGTTTGTTATTTGTAAGAGTGTAAAGTACTGAACATTTCTGCTACATGAGAGTGATATGCGCTTTATAGTTTATTCACACACTAGAACTCATTCTCGAACAGTTGGTTACCATGCCTTTCTTAAAACTATAGATTTTTAACCACTGTTTAAAATAAGAAGCTAGTAATATCCTGTTCATCAGATGTTCTAATAATAATGGTGAAAGAGACTCTGTATTTTGAGCTTGAGCTTTCTGGCATTTTAGGTGTTTATTGTGTAGTACAGTCTAAAGATGAAAAATACAAAACCATTAAAACAATAGCAACCTTCCAGAGCGAATGACATATGATACCAAAAAACTTTTTTCAATGTCACCAAAGTTTTCTTTTTTTGAGAAATGATTAGTCTGTGGCTATAAAACTTTTGGGGATGTAGTGTCTTGATAACATTTTGAAAAAAACTAGAATAAAACTGCAATACAGATCTAGAATAAGTTTTATATACCAAGATGCCAAAGAAGTACCAATGCCACTTCCATTTAAGAGCAACCTATGTTCCTTTTCAGTATGATGGCCCAGACTTGATTATTTGTCTGTCACGATATTACTTACAGGCTCACAGATTCACAGAATTGAAGGCCAGAAGGGACAATTATATCCATCTAGCCTGTCTTGGGTTACACAGGAATGTTCTTCATTCAGCAGTTCCGCACCAGGTCCCAAATTCTGATTTAGTTAAACAACATCTATTAGAAAATCATTGCATCTTAATTTGAAGTGATTCACAGAAAGTGCTCCGTTGCTGTTAGTGAATCTTTCTAAGTGCTATAAATAAAATGCTATAACCTTAATGTTAAAAAGTGCGTCTCATTTCTAATTTATGAAGGGTAAACTTCCAGCCACTAGCACCTTTTGTATCTGTATTATTTAATTTCATTTTCCAGACCTTAAATCCTGCAAAGTGGTTTGCAGCTAACTGAACAGACGGTCTCCGTATTTCTTTAAGTGTTGTAAAATTTGGGTGCTAATGTGATGGCTCTGTCTAAAAATCTTGTAGCTGCTTCAGAAGCCATATTCTAAAATTTCATCTTAAGTGTTAGGGTTCATCACTTGTGTTTAAAGTTCAAATTCACATTATTTCATATAATTTTGAGGGAGAACATTTTTATGAAGTGCAGGACTATAATAATGGCATTCACCAGATCAATACAAGTCACTTATTTTCTTTGTTTTATTGCTTAGAAAAATAATGCACCTCTTAAAGAAGGCACAATTTTGACTAAAGAAAAAGGAAAAATTAAATGTAAGGAAGACGTGCAGTGTTCAGTTCTGTGCCCCAGTTTTATTCCTGCTATGCAAAAAGTTTACTACTTATTGTCTTAAATCTGTACCCATGTGTTCAGTCATATGGACAAAGAGAACAGTTTTCCCCGGTGCTATACTGGATCATTGCATACAACTATATAATTACCCACATCTGTCTAGAAACTGCTTTACATCCGCATAAATCTGTACCCCTTCTGAAACAGGACAACAATATCCTCATCCGTTTGTGAAACAGTCAAGTGCTAAATATTTATTTTAATTTATTTAGAGTCATAATACTACATTAGTGCAAAAATCTTAAAAAGAAGTCATATATGAAAGTTACACATGCTGCAAAAATTTAATAATCTACCTTTAAAAAAATCAAATTTTCAGTGTTTGGGTTTTTTAAAACCACATGCTATGAATTAAAAAATGCTAATTAAACAAATTAAAACAGAACACTTCAGGAATGTTCTGAAAGCAGGCATATAAAGCACTAACCAAATGTAAGGAAAGAGTTTAAATACTTTGAGTTTACTTGTTTGTACATTTTTACCATGGTAAAGTACATTCAAGTCTTTTTATCTAAAGGATTGGTATCCTTTGGACACATGTGCCTGAAAATAAGAAAGGAGTTGGTTTTGCTGACCCGAGAAACCATTCACTAGGCACAAGTGATTCACCATAACATGTGTTGTGGGAAATGAAGAAGTAACGGCATTTTCTTCTCAACCTCAAACTTTTAAATAATAATAATAGGTTTTTTAATAACTTTTTAATAGTTTGTTGAGACTGTTGGGGCATGTAAAAGAACTGCTGTCACTTGAGAGCAGACAGAGAACCATACATGATTTTCTCAAATGAAATTCATGACTAGGGGATCAATTTCTACTAAAACAACCCAGTTCTGCATTTCAGAGATGAGGGAACTCCATGGGGTAAATTCAGTCAGTAGTTCGCATTAGTGGTACATGAGCTCACTGGTCCAGGGCAGCCAAGTATGAATGAGATTTTCATTCACTGATGAAAGTACATAAGCTACACTTCCCGGTCCTTATAATACTTTTGTAGCCTACATGGGAGCTGTACATATCGAGCTTAATTTTGAAGCCAAATTTCTGTGGACTCAGCTGTGGACAACCTGTCTCACCTTCCAGGCTTCCCTATGCATGGAGGCAGCAGACAGAGGCAGTGGGGTGCCAGAGCCAGAGATGGGCAGCGGGGGTTGCGGGGCTGCCGGATGACTTCCCAGACAAGGCCAGCAACACCCAGGGAAATTCCACTATGCAGCACAAAGGGAAGGGTGGGATGGGAAAAGCATGGAGCGGGGCTGAGCACAGAGTTCGAAGAAGTGCCTTAGAGCCTTCAGAGTGAAACAAGCAGTTTGGGATTAGGAATGATCTTGAAATCACTGTACATATTGCCTAAATTATACGTCCCCGCTGGTGAAGCGACTGCCTTATCCATATGTCACATGGGAGATTTACTACTTTCTTGAGCTACACACACAAAAAAATGAGCAGCACAGATGTATCATAAGGAAAGGTATAGCAATCCTATTGTGTTCTAGGATGCCTTCATTTTTCTGAAAGAGCACCACAACATTTTGCACCATGAGCATTCTGGAAAGTTGTGAATATTTTCACTTAAGGGCCAGCCCCATAGGTATATTTTGGTTTTAGATAGCTGAAAACCTTTTCAAAAGGCTTCATAAAAAAGGAAGGGAAAGATAGCTTTACTGAGTAGCATAGCATTAATTTTTTTAATACACATAAATTATGTTCCTGTGACAGTAGAACCTAGCATATCAGACGTTTCCCTAATCATCTGAGTCAAAAGCTATAGATTATGTCTTAGTAGAAATCACAAAGCATTACACCACGGGTAGATTCTGATATGTTATTTAAACAGTGCTATACTCCTAGCTATGCACAACCAAATCTCTCCCTCCAGCACTGTAACAAGCAAGGTCAAGTTGGTTAGTTGAAGTTCTGTTTTTTAAATGACTTTTATAAAAATATTTAGCCCCAGGGCTTTTAATTTTCTTGGTATATCCACCATATTTCTCAGCTTTTGGTATTGAAGCACCCTGGAATAATTTTATAAAAGGAATTTTCTAGTTTTTGAGTGTTCCAAAGTAGACTGTCCAAGAATATATAATTTACAATACATGTCCATTAATAAAACTGTACTGTAGCCAGAAAATAGGTGTGATAGTACTTTTCTTTTAAAATGATACCAATTCATCACCCTGAACTGGTTTCTATGGTGAATGTTTTTTCTGCAGAGGAGGCCTGAGAGTTTGCTGGCTGGCTGAGTCCTTCCTCCAGTGTATTTTCAGTCCTAACCACTATGGGAGATAGGTGTTAGAAATCCTTTCCAGAAGCAACCTGTAAGTTTAGGACGAGATGGTGAGAACCCTACTAATTGTAAGATCGAGTCCGATCCAGATATCCATTTCTTTTGATGAGAGTGATTGTATGACATGGCTGACTGTGATGAGGAGTTGATAGCCATGACTGTAGAATTAATAACTTAGGAGATCTCCTTCCATCCTGCTTTGCTAAAAGTGAGATAAATGGTGCTGCAATGAATTTTGCCCTTTGAAGGTCAGTGTCCATACTGCACATGAAACAAATCCTTGCCATTCATGTTTTACAAGAACAATATTGACATTCATGAACATTTCAGCTTTAACCATGTGATGAGTTTGGTTAACAAAAATGCCAAGTCCTTATCTTCTGTGGGTACTTATTTCACAAAGCAAAGCAGTTTGTTTCTACATGAGTATGGACCTCCTGGACTTCTGTGAATGCCTGTGAACATGGTGACCTGGGGCAGTGGAAGCCATTTGCAGTACAATGTCATTTAAGCTCTGTTCAGAGAAGCCTGATCAACTTGATGCTGAAAACAGCTGCTAAAGCGGGTGAGCTACTTACACTAGGGTTGCTGATGTTGCTGAAATTGGTGCAGCATAGAACTGGTGCAGTTTTTTAGAGCTCTACAGTGTACAAGGCTCAAAGGTCAGAGTGAGAGCGTTGCTTTGCAGGACTGAGAACTCCAGAGAAACTCTCAGTCCTATATAGGATTTATTAAGCTCATTAAAATAACACCCAGTCCTAAATGAGCCACAGCTTTACTTGCTCTCTGTTGTGGCTCTTGAAACTCAGAGAGTGTGATTCCCTCACACAATAGCAGTGAGAAGCCACAGATCGAAAGCAGCTGCCACCATGTTTGCAAAGGGGAACGTGCTCCTAACAGTCTGCAGTTTCTGTCCCAGAAGTGCTGCAGCTACTGGTTTACCCCATTCAGAGATGTCTCTGTTTGAGTCAGAGGTTCAAGTAACCTTCTCAGAAATGGAGCTAAAGACTAGTCACTTCAAAAGAAAAAAAAAAAAAAAAACGGACTGTAAAACAGCCTTGGTTTATCCTCTGTCTCCCTCAGTTACACTGTATCTGTCACTACAAAGCCCTATTACACTACTGTATAATCAGAGGGGGAATGAAAAGGTAGGTCTTGCTATCAGTCCTTCTGTGAGATCTAAGGCTTATCACGCAGTTCCTCTGCTAACCCTGAGGCTTACTAGTCAAGCACTTCCCAAATCTTGAATAAGTGATATATCAAATACTAAATATCTGTAGGCAATCCCCAGATATCCCCTCAATGCCTGTAAAAGCATATACATTTAAATACACATCCAAAACATACCTTTGTGATTCTCAGTACTAAGCAACATCCTCAGTGCGTAACCCCGCACTTTGAAAGATCAACTGCCATTAGACTGCAACTTTTGATTACAGGAGATGCTTGTGATCTTGGAATGGCTGCCTTTTGGTGGTAAGAGGAGCAACAGCAGGTGGACACGAAGTAAGAAAGACGTTTAGGGAAAGTTCTGTTAGAGCTGTTCTGAGCTGCACAAAAACCTAGAATTAATAAGGAAATCTAGAAATTTTACAGAAGTGTTAAAGAAGAAATTATTTCAATTACCTAAGGAATTCTGCCTTGTGGCTTGGGGATAAAACAGCATTAAAGAATGTTGTCCTTGGTTTGTGAACTGTACTTTGGACACATACCTTGAAACAGACTGTAGAAAATCAAGGGGTGTATACTCTAAGATATAACAGCAATACAGACTGCATACCCAAAATAAAAGAGTCGTTTACACATCTTAATTGATCAGTAAGCAAGACTTTTTTCCCTGTATACTAACTAGGCTACAAGAGCAGCAGCTAATAGCAGGGGAGGAAAACTGCATCATTCATGGTACAAAAAGAAGGTCCAGTTCACGTTAAAGAGAGACCTGCCTTTGTCTTCTAAACACAGCAGGTTGTCAGTGGTATTTGGTATGAGTGGATGAAGCACAAAAAATAACAGCAGCACAGTTGCGGAACAATTCAAATCACAGCCCACAATAGCTTGTCAATAAGTGGTAACCATGCACACCTGCAATACTTGATACCACTTCTAAGAGTGAGAAATGTGGTATCGCTGGCACTCACTAGAAATACCATAAGTAATGTCATGTCAGAAAGCCAAAGCATAGGATGGTCAAACAATGCAGGAAAAAGATCCAGCATCCTTTGTGGTGCTCATGCAAAGCTAGGGGACATGTTATTCAACTGGGAGAAACAGCAATCTTCCATCAATTCTTCTAGCAATTTCTTGAAGCTTTCTGAGACAGCAAGAACAACAGTTCATACAAGATTATGAACTACAACAGGCAGTCCAGGTGTTGAGCCATGATGTTCTTTGATGAAAGTGCATTCTATCAGTGTAATGAAAGACTGATGAGAATAATAATCCAAAGCTTGTGATGTGTACAATGAAAAAAAAAAAAAAAGGGTGTCTTCCTTGGAGCTTGAAATTTCTGTTATCTTGATCCACTTGATAAATGCCATACAACATACTGTTTGCATAGGCCTTAGTCAGCAGGGAGAGATGACAAGGCCACCTTGGCACTCCTGCTTTAATCTGTCATCTAATGCAAGTGCATGCCAGTACATGGGAAAGGCACTGGAGGTCATGCGCTGCTGGTGAGAAGGCAGTGGGGAAGACGGCAGGAGGGCGGTGGATGGGTCTCCTTCCAAAGGCCTCCGACCGGTCTTTGCTGACTGAGGACACGGGAGGGGCAGAGCGCTCTGATACTCCTTAGCTGCCGTCAGGTCACACAGGCAGCCTGCCCGCCGCGTAGCCTGATGGTGTATTTATACTTCAGCTTCCCTAAAAGTACTAACACATCGGTATTATGTACAAAATAGCTGGTTCTAAATCGAAGGAAAGTCAGAGGAAGGAGCTGATCCAAATCACCTGCGCTCTGAAGGCACTGCTCGGCTCTGTGATGCCGAACAATTTTGCTCTGAGACCCACGATTCCCACAGTTAATTGACAATTGCCATTCTTGACACCAAGAGGCAAATAAAATGCGGCAGTGAGAAGGCCATAAAAGGTGGCCAAGGGCCTCACCCTTTTTATTTTATTAAGAAACATGAGTGTTTCTGTGGGTGTAAAGTAAAAGAGATGCTACTTCCCCGGTATATGTAAAAATACATTATCAAACACGGTTTCTGTTGCATCTTTTGTGTGTCATCAGTGCACAGATGATTGGGGCTTCTATTGTACATAAGACATTATCAGGCCACAAGGGTAACTAACAGGAACATTCAGTGTTACTAAGTTTTGCAGCCTGAATTGTCTATTTTTTTTTTAATTGCCTGTCTCATACTTTTTTACATATACAGAAAAGCAGTCATTTTGCATTTCCATTGTAAAACCTAAAAAAAAAAAAAAAAAAAAAAAAAAAAAGAAAAAAACCTAAAAAACTAAAAAAATATTCACCTCTGCTGCTGCCGAAGAGCTGAAGCTGATACCTATTGCTTCCTTCAGTTTCCTTTTATCACTGTTTCCATACTATGGTGTATTTTGCTGACTATACAAATACTGTATACTGCTATGTACTAATCTGCATATTAGGTATATAATAGTGACTACTTGGATAAAACACTGTCAAGTTTCTCATCATCTCTAGCATCTCCTTTTCTGACTGTTACAGCACATCAGTTCTGATATTTCAGCACAGAAGAAAACGACGAACCAGTGGTAATGTTTAATTACACAAGAGTGGAAAGTGCTTTTCAACTTTTCACATTTTTGGACTGTGAAAATCTTGAGTTTGTGCACCCAGACTCTATTACAGTCTCGCTTCCAGTTACTGCCATCAAATCGCAAAGTTTTAATTGTCCCTCATCAGCCAGTACTTATTCCTTCAAGAACTTCCAGGTTACTTCCCCTGGAGTCATGCGAAGACATTTTAGTACATAAATGTAGTCTTCCCAGTAATTCCTAGTACTTAATTTGGGATCCAGAAAGTCTCCATCCTCCTCCCTGTATGGATTTTGATACTTGAGTCATATTCCTATTTAATTGGAAGCTACACTGTTATGTCATACTGTTGCTGAACCCAAAAGGTTGATACTTCCTCTGCTTAGGTAGAGATAAGTTCAATCACTTCTCATCAAAGAAGGTCTTCCCACAATGTGTCATCCTAAATTCATGCATTCGCATTTGCACTGGAGTCCGCTATTCCTCCCTTACATTAATCACCAAAAAACTTTGTGATCAACACCTTTGCAGTCTAAGAGTCTCAGAATCCATTTATGAGCCCAGTAAGCATTACTGTGCATTTTCTTTCCATGTGAACCGTATTTAGCAGGAATTCCCCAGCATCCTTCCTGTCAGACTTCCTGTGCTAGAACACCTGAAATCTATCGCAAAAACATTTCTGAAAGACAAATTCATCAGGTGTATTAATGTGATAATGGGATTTCCTATTTTGCAAGACAGTCCCTTCTCCAAAAACGGAAATGATTTAACAGTTTCAAAAACATGATTTGAGCAAATTTCAACTGCATAACATTTAAAGGAAAGGACATTAGCATGGTGAAACAAATTTTACAAAGTAGTCTTTTAAAAAACCGTGCAATGTCACACTTTATTTTGTAATCTCTCTCTTATTACTAAGACTAAGATACACAAGCAAAGCTCTCTCCTTCCTAGTTAGCCTGACATCTGAGAACAGTTTACAATACCGCTGCTCATTGCAGTGACTGCAAAGTGATGTACAAAAGAAGTTAATTTTGTACCTGTGAAAGAATTTGACAGGTTGAGCCGGTCAGTTAGAAATTAGACCGTTTATATTTCAGTATATTAGTAATCACCATTTCTGAAAAAAACCCAACACAATAGCAACTTGATGGGTTTCTTAAAACTTAGGGTCTTTTTAATGTATATTCAGGTAAGGCCTTTAAAGATTGATAAATGTGTATTAACAACCCTGTACAGCATTAAGGAAGCCTACCAAGACCATTCAAAAATGTAAATGCAGAAAAGTTGTGGATAAACCCTTTTAGATGCTGAAATGCTTTTCTCATAGAAGTAGGAGAAAGCTGGTTTTGTTCATTAGAAACATATTATTACATTAATGCGACTTTCTAATAATACTGACTTGATCATTTGCCTCATTCCATGCATTTACTCAAATGTTTACTAGTTTATCTTTATCCCTTTTACGCCAGTTATTAGCCAGAGCTATGGCAATGAGCCAAAACTTCATTTTTATTACGCATGTTTGATTCAATGTTACTTCATCAGCTCCTCCCTTCTTCTACTCTTTTTGTTTGCTTCTACCACCTGTTGCATCTTGTTGGAAGTCTAGACTCTGAGGGCTCTACAACAGAAACCGACTTTTTCTGTGTCGGAAACTGAAACCACTATTCTGATTTGTCCCTTAGTTTGCAAGGATACTAACTGACAATGATCAGCAATTAGAATACCAGAATACAACTTGTAAGGCAAGTATGTTTGCAATCTCCACAGACCGTATCAACATCTTAGTCAATACCTATGTTTGTTTAATGACTGTAGTAAGTACAAAACTAAGAACTGCCATACGAGGTCAGACTGAAGGTCCATTTAGCTCAACATTTTGTATATTCTAATAGAAATTAGTACTGGATGCTTAGGAAACAGCTTCTGTAGAGTAAGTGCTGCCCTTGCTCTACCCTCCTAGCTTCTGATGATGAGCAGTTCCAAGATTTTTTTGTGCTGAAAGGTATAAAGGGATCTGTCCTCCAAGAAGCTGTTTTACCACTCTTTCAAACCATTTACAGTTCTGACTTTGACAACATCCCATGGCAATGAGTTCCAAGATTTAAATACTGTGAAGAAGTACTTCCTTTGTCTCAGTCATTTGCCTAATCATTTCATTTGCTGCATGCCTTTTCTTGTGCAATGAGAAATAGCATTCATCACTGAATTAACTAATCATCCCCCATTTGTCTTTTCCATACCATTCTTATCTTCCTCGATCACTTCTTCTGTCAGCCAGAAAGTTGTCATAAGGTGTCTTTTCACTGACAGCCATTCCATACCGTGCAACAGCCTGGTGGCCCTTCCCTGCATTATTTCTAGTTCTATGTTCTTCTTGAAGTGGGTGCAGTACTGCAGATGTGGAAGCACAATGGTATTCCCCAGTGACGTGATGATGATCATCTTCTGTTTCATTCTCAATCGCTTTTTTAATAACACCCAAAATTCTGTTTGCCTGAGGTTTACCTCTGATAAGCAGTAGTCTGGTCCCATGGACTGCACACCCATTGGAAGCTGGAACACATTTTCTCGTTTAGTTTCACCTGACAGGAGTGCGGTCGCTACTCTCCAAGACAGTTCTGTGATGCAAACAGAGGTGTGGTAAATGGGGATCACAGGGAGATTCACTTCAAAAGCACGCACCTGATCCAAATTAAAATACTGATGTGGACACACCCAAAAATTTTCCATGATGATTCCAAGATCTCCTGAATAGTAACGGCTTCTTCAGGGCTCATTGTTATGCAGGTATTGTCAGGATTATTTTTCCTTTGATCATTAGCTTGCATTTATAAACACTGCATTTCAGCTGCTGTCATCCAGCTCTTCACTGTCAACCTTTCTCTTGACAATGCTAATAATAATCTGAAAGTTATCAGCAGTAAATGTGATCATTTCCAAATAACTGATGATACTGTTGTACAACACAGGTCCCAGTACTGATGTTTAGAAACTCTAGCATAGCCACCCTTCATTGCTTCCTCTTCATGAACCAGGTAGTCCAAGAGATGACCAATCCTTCCGGACCACAGCCTTGTTTCATTAGCAGCCGCTCCTGTGGGATCTTACAAGAAGGTTTTTTGAAAATCCATTTACACCAGCCAGAGCCATTCTTATCTGGATATTGACTAAGAGTTCTGCGAGATGTGCCTTTCCTCTAAAAATTCATGTTAACTCTTCTCCAAACCAAGTCATGTTCACATATATCTGCTGATTCTATTTCTTTTTATAGGTGCTACTAATTTGCATGCAATGGAGCTCAGACTTAGTGGTGTGTAGTCCCTTCTTAATCGATTGGGTGCTGAACACATGTAAGCGATTACATTATTATAAGATGATTTCAGATAAACCCCACAAAATCTAAATAAATGCAGTTAAGTGCTTTATGGAAGAAAATATCCTCATTGTTCCTGTTTTGCCCCTCTGAAGGAATGGCTGCGAGTTTTGTGGGTGGTCTGTGAGAAATCTAGCAAAGCCCAAGTGGGGCAACTGCTATTTTCCAAGAAAATTGTCTTTTCGATAAATGTTTTCAATGCTGTTTTTGTTCTAGCATTTTGTTGTAGTCTACTGATCACGCTGCTACCGTTTACAATTTTGCAAGAGTCAACCTATTTCCCCTTCTTTGGTAAGCCACAACAAGAATCATTTTTTCCTACACAGGTCAATCATATCAACTTATTGTGAAAGTTTTGAGACCTAATAGATTTGCAACAATATTTTATATTATGACTCATAATGAGATAGTATTGAAATAGTATTGGAATCTACATTTTCTTTGTGTTATAGAAGAAAACAGACTGAAGTGTATTTCCCCTCAGCTTTGCAATATTACCAGTCTAAAGTTTTGATAATAAACAAAGAGTGTGACATTGTTATTCAACAGGCCAAAAGGATGATTTTCCTCTTGTCAAAACCAGAATATTCTTCTTTGCATGAATGTAAAGCAAGCCAGCATTCACACACCCCACCACTAGTTACCCGACATTGCAAATATTTCACTTTAAATTGTTTGATATATTATATTGTTCTAACGGTTTAAACACAAGGAACAGTTAACTATTTAATTAACCTTTTTTGCCAGTTGTCAGGATGCCAGTGTCATAAAATGTGCTACAGAAATCGTCTGAAAAATATATGGGTAAGGAGGAACAACAAAAAGGGATTGCACTGATGAAAATGTACAGAGCCAAGAAACTGTAATACTGCTAAAAGTCAAATGAATGGACAAAGAAATGCTATTTACAGCATAGCTGGCCATCACAATTACTCCATTGATTTTAAAAAAATAATTAGCCAATTTCTTTCAATATTAGACCACATTTAAATTTTACCATTATTTGAACTGTCTCTCTCTAAATATTTTAGCTTTCAGAAACAATTACTAAACAATGAGTTTATTGCTGGATTTTAATTCTGAATCAAAGACCAACCCAAAGTAAAACACTGTATCTGTCATTCAGCAAGTGTTAGAAAAATTTATGTCATTTTAATTTTCAGAGAGGTATGAACACTGAACCTGGACAACGAAGGGAAGCATGTTCAGTTCAGTGTCTTTGGTGGTGGGAAAATCGTCACTGCATGTGTTTTAGGCTTTTGAGAGTGATACAGAGCATATTTTCAGTAGCCCTTCCAAGCAGGAGTATGCTTATGACATGTTATCTTGAGATAAACTACACTTGATCCAGATAGAACACTTCATCAAGATTGTAACAAAACTGTAACATGCATAAGAAATCGGTTGGTTTTCAGTATCCCAAAATATGCCAAGCAGTTTACAATGTAATGAGGAAGTTGGAATCGTGGTAACAGAGTGACGTCATAGGTAAACAAGACAGTCATTATGTGCATTGTAATGCTCCATGTGCGGCTCGACACTGGAATTTCTTAGGAAGATAATGAATATTGCCAGAGTTATCCAGTTACACTTTTGAAACTCACTCAGTATCTTTAATTTAGGGAACTATGAGACCTGGGCAGAAGGGACCTCAGGTTAACTCTTTGTTATTGCCCTTATACCTCAGTTTAATCTATTGTCCAGATGACTGCCCAGTTTAGGATTGAGGAATACTGCCTGCACTGCAAATCACACCTAATTAGGAAGAGAGTTTGGAAAACTTTCATCAGGCAGCAAGATTACTAGATTTCTACCAACTGAGAGTAATATCGCTCACAGGTTACCTTATTTTGAGGACAGTTGCCTTCTAAAAACTGATTTTGATAATAGATCAATGACAATGTGTAAAGAAACAGCTGATTCTTCAAAACAGTTGTTAGTAAAGCTTTTTCTCTTAAAAGAAAAAAAAAAAACCAACCGAAAAAAAGAGGTGTTACTTACAGATGACCAGATGCTTAGCTGGTGGGAACAAGCCCAGCATTACTGAAGTCGGCATCGTACCCATAGCCTGCCATTGTACAGAAGAGGTAGGCGCTTAACTCTGTTCTATATTCCCCAGATCCTACTTCAAGTAACTGTTTTCTGCTTGTGAAACCAGTCTTGTTCCTTCAACGTGGAACTGTTATATCAACAAAGAGGTTGATTTATGTTGAGAAATAATAAGGTTTACTTAAATATACCATCTTCTTGCAAGTCACCTCTGTCTTACAAGATACATGTGTGAAACACTTTAAAAATAAGATTTCTGCTTTCCAGTTCAATAAGCAGGTTGAAGTATGTGTCTCTCCTAAAAAGTGACTCCATTAAAAGAGATGCAAGATGGAAAGCCCCAATGCTCAAAACCTTGCACTTCCTCACTTTGTAAAACAAAGACTATTTTCTAAACTCTGCATCTGCAAACCAAACTTAGCATCCAAAAGTTCAGCCGTGTTCTCTCCCATTTCATGTCTCCACATGCAATAAGGATTCAGCAGGCCAAGCTGTGCCATTATTATTTTCAAGTTTTGACTTTGCTGGTACCTGAGTGCAGGTATAAATGGGAGATGTTGTAACTCATCTGGAAATACATTATCTTTCTGGTGGATCACGTGAGCTAAAATAAACCGCAGCTCATTCTTCCACAGCTGCATAAACAGACAAAGATTTAATTGAAACCTGTCACTATGGTGGACAAGCCTCCTATCCATGGGCATTGTATCATTTCAGTGAGAAGATGCCATTTTTTAAAACGTCACTTTTCCACACAGAGCAACACTTTAATGCAAAAACTGCTGAGTTTTAAAGACTGATTTTATTATTGTGATCCAGAAATATATGCATGTGACACTCCCTTTCAGAGATCTAGCTATAACCTTTAGATCACTTACCTAAGGTGTTGTAATATAATCTGACACAATGTTAAAATAAGACTTTCGATTTCACCATCATCATCCCTGAATGTCTAATTGTGTTTATTGTATATAAACCCTCAAAATATTAAATAAAAAAAAGAAAAGCATCAAAGTCAGCTTCATGAGCATCTCTATGATACTGATAACTGATTCATATATTCATCAATAAAGTGGAATTTTATTGCAGTAAACGGGATGCTCTGTGCTAGGAAAAATAAAGTTAGGTGCACTGTTCATATTGAATTTTTTTCCCCTCTAAAGCCATCTCATATACTTCTAATATCAGAGCCTTTGTGAGAGAACTATTTGGATTCAGATAATGCGAGAACTAAATTGTACATGGAAAATACAAAATATTACTTCAAATCACTGACAACAACTTTAATGTGAATCAACAAACTTGGTATTTAAGAGTAAATACATTACCCTTTCTGTTTGTTACCTGAATTAACAAGGATTTCCTATCAACACACCCAACAGTGTATTTGAATCATAAAGCAAGACAGGGCTGCCTTACTGAGGGCCACTGTGAATACCCTTTTGTCAGTCCGTTATTTTCAGTTTGTTATTTCCAAGGAATATGCACCATAGCTCTTTAATGCTTCTAGAATAAATTGGTACCTGTTTCACAGTCCTGAAAGAAATATAATAGGAGGTATTTCAGGTGATTAGAAGCCATTTCTAACTAGAAAAAGGCACCTAGTTAACCAAACACTGAGGTTATTTTGTCTGTGATCTTATTTTGCTTCAATATAAAGATATTAATTGAATTTAACTTCAAGTTTAAAAGGCTAAAAAGCCTTTAAAAATAACATGACAGTAGAAAATGAATGAACTGACAGGATAAATATGCACATCTATTTCCAAAACTTAAAATTTTATACTTAAGTTTCTTGAGTGCCACCAAAATATGAGTCGTTAGGACAGATAATGCACACTGTACTTTTTAATGTGCTTTATCATGGCTCCAAGATCATGATTGGCTTTAACAAAAATAATTTTGCAGCCAGTATTAAATACTCCAAATTGCAGAGGTAATTACTGTCTTATTTGCTGAGATTCGGTAAGAACCCTTGAAGGACTCAGATATTACTAATGGAGTCAAAGAGGAATCAGGAATGTAGTATACCTTTGGAATGTCACCAGAAGTCCCAAATTATTTATTTACACCAATAGCCCCAATGTTTTTCAAGCTAAAATCCTGAAACTGTTTAATGATCATCCACATAATGTTTTACTTGTTCAGGAGGACAGAAAAGAATGATGTATCCAAGCAAGAACGGAGGTGTCAGCTCTGAAGGCACAAAGCACTTCATCTCACGTGGTAACTGGTGTGGGACATCATAGCTGTAAGAGCTTCTTTCTAATGAGTCCCTTTGATGCGGTTGGTTTTCTGGGACGGGAAGGAGCTGGGAGGCAAAGCTGAGTCGTTTTTTAGATGAAGCTACTACCATCTACACACTTACTATCTATCAGACATACAAACTCTTCAGCTTTCTAGACATTTCTTCTGACCTCCGTCACGGAGAACTTCACAGTGGAGATGCATAATGTAGATGGATTGATAATCTAAGCCCTGCACATACTTTTTCCCACATGTCCGACACGTAGATGAAGATTTTACACCATCGCCAGCTGAGATGGTCATATTCCAAACGCCTCTCACAAGAAGAAATGAATAGCCATACTTCCACTTACCTGTTCTGGTGGATACAATTATTCCGTATTATACAATGATAAGCAAAAGTAGTTCAAACGGAGTAACAAAGAAAGGAAGTGATTCAGAGGCTTTGAACCACAGTACTAACAATTCACGTTCATCCATGCAAATGCCTGCAAAGTGACTGGGCCTAAAATTGACTGCAAACTGGGTTATAAGTCTGCTCTCTCACAGAACACCTCCATGCCAGGTTACTACTTGAGCAACATCACTCGTATGCCACGCAGTAGTACTCAATGCACAGCCCACATCCAACTGCCAAACATCGTCGTCTTATAATAACACAAAGCTCATAAAAAAGCAGAATTTTTTAACGATGAGTAGGAGCTAAACCAGCATGGCTACCCTTAGCCTAAGAGGTACTAGTTTTATTTCTTTCTAGAACTAATCCAAACATCTAAAGAAAACTTAGACAAGACCAGGCAAAGATCCTCCACGCATCCCAGAAATTACTAATACAAAATCGTGTCACTAACTTTCTTGGGTCAAAGTTGTTCTTCACAGAACTCCCACTGGCTACGCCAGGGTCACAACAGCAATACAGCTGACGTGCAATGTCCCTGAAGTTGCAAAGTAATATGACATATCGCAAAATGGCGGGGAAAAGGTCAATGATACTATTCAAATCATCATGTACTTCCGATAATTTAATACCATGTAGGAGAGCATAAGTGCTGTTCACCTGAAAGGAGGTCTGTGTCCCATGCAGCAAAATAAAGTCCTAATAGAGCAATGTCATCCCTTAACTATGACCTTTGTTAAAGACTTTGAAAGACCATGACAAAGTAAAAACTGTCTACGTGAAACCTGCCAGAGCCTCCACTTCTTGCATGTAAGACCCTACAGCCGATCATCAAGATCATCAAATGGAGGGTAAGTCCAACCATGTCCAACCAACCGCAGCAGCAATTCCACACCCAAGCACACCCTGATGGCTGAGCAGTGCCTAATCATCGGCACACAGTCCCAACTGGAAGGCGATCGTTTCTGTCCTAGCCCTTAAACTATGCGCTCCAGACAACCACGACACAAACGGCCATTTCGCCAGGAAACACGGAGCCTGAGGAGGTGCTCCAGACCAAGAACTGGTGTAGGACGTCCAGTCTCGTTTGGCTTTTTTAGGTGGTAGACTTCCACCCTGGTTCCACCTACAGGAGCCGGATATTTAAGACACCTGGGTCCAGCCTTTCTTATTTTTAATTTCTGCTTTCTCCCTTCTTCTTCTCCGGCACGGGAAGAGTGGCTAGACTTGTTCTCAGTTTGGGCATTAGAACTGGGTGCCTGAGGTCAAAATTTGGCCGGGTCTCGCCGACTGCCTGCCAGCTCCTTTTTCCCTCCCTCCCCCCGACCTGGAAACCGGGCGGCCGTCGCCCGATG
>WAAD01010150.1:5443-44655 GCA_013389945.1 Fregata magnificens | reverse complement strand
ATGGCCGCCGCACCCACCCCGTGGCCATCGCCGAGGAAGCGGAGGTAGCGGGATCCCTGCCGCCAGCCCCCCGAGGAGGGGCGGCCTGGGGATGGCGGTGGGTTTCAGGGCCACCTCTCGCCCACCCTCCGCCAGGCAAGGAAAGGCCTCTCCCGCTCCCTTGCAGCCATTTTGCAAATTAGCCAGCCCTCTCCAGGAAATGGAAGCTGCCCTCCCGCCACCTGGCCTTCACGTGGAGGCACCAGGCAGCCAGCTTTTTGAGGCAGCTGTGGGACGTGGGGTGGCACGAAGCCAGCGGCTGTTGCCACATTAGAGCCTTCTGGGCCTTTTCTCTGAGGAAGAGGGCTGCCCCATAGCCCCTGGCGTCCCCGCGGGGCAGCTTACCTGAGTGAGGGGGACCGTGTGAAGATGGCGCCAAGCAAGCCGGGCAGCATCTCGACCTCCCGCCTGCCTTCATTCACCATTACCGCCGAACACCTCCCGCTCAGGGATTCCCGGGTTGAGGAGGTTTTCTCACACCAACTTGGCCATGAGTGAAGACGAACTAGCTCGTCGCGAGAGGAAGCCGTGCTTTCCACCAGGCATGATGGAGCCTTGAGGAGGCAGGAACTGGTGTGCGGCAAAGGGCCCTTAGTGTGACGCCGTGGCCACCGCGAAGCAAAGGGCTGTGCTCTGTGGAGGCTGCTTGAGTAGCAAGTCATGTTCCTGCAGCTTCACGCTGTGAAGGATTTGTTTCTCCAGGTAAAGTGTTGAGTGTCCTCTCGATAGTATCTTTCTTGGTACGGAAGAGCACCGTTAGGGTTTGCTCTGACCAGCTCTTCAGACCTTGGCTTCGTAGCCAGCCTGGTGTAGTTGTTACCGGCTTTTAGACCCCATGTTCTCATAGCTGACCGCTGGTAGTCGTTGCCCCAGAGTCTGGGAATGATGCTGAGTGCTGCGCGGTCTGGCTTTGCCATGGTCGTGGCTTTCGTTCGTCTTCATTGTGTTGGCATTTTTCATCTCTTGATTTCAGTCCTTTGTGTAACGCTGCACTCCACGTTAGCATGGGACTTGGTGCTGCCCAGACTGTTATCTGAGCAGCAGATTGGAGCCAGTTGTTAAGGATAATACAGTAAGTCTGGGCATGGTTAATAAATGTTGCTGGTGCCGAGCGCTGAATTATTTCTGGAATTTCATTTATGACCAAAAATCCTGGCGCGGTCCAAGTGGGCTGAAGCCGAAGACTCTTCTGACTGAGAGGATTCCTGTTTGAAATATCAGTATTGGGTATTTTGAACATTATCACTTTTTATCGTGAATGTAGGAAGTAAAGTATGAACATCCAGCTCTTGATTGACCCCATCTCCTGAACTGTGAATATTACCTCTGGTGATTATGAACTTGCCAGCTAATCAGTTCAGTACTGACTTACAGTTCAATAAAAACTATCATATGGTAGTTGGGAGCTCAAAGATGTTTATGGTTTGTGTGGTCTGCTGGGTGGTCTGATAATGTTGCATTCCTAAGGACAAGCCACTCTGCTTACGTAAAACATAACTGGTTTTTTATCTAAACTGAAGTAACTGGAGGGTTGTTCTCTGCTTTCCAATTTGCCAGTGATATTTGGATTGTTGGGATTTGATATTTGAAGAGTAAAATGTTGAAAGGATTAAGAAATACTGTAAACTACCCATGCCTTTAGCAATTTTAGTAATTAGTGCAGCAAAAATTTCTTAATTCCCAAGAAATGCATAACTTAATAATCGCACCCCATGGTTTCTTCTTGATAAATCAATTTTTTTGTCTTATTGTAAAGTTACTTTTATTGTCTACGGTAGCAAATCAGCTCTTTGGAGTGCTCATCGAGCAGAATATTTCATCAATAAGTAGACATTTTAATATATTTCTCTTCAAAGTCTGCTTTGCTCCTATTTTGCTGCTTTCCACAGCAGTAAACAAAATGGCAGTCAAATCCAGTGAGTCATTTTTCAGATGCATTCTCAAATATTCCTTCTCTGAAACTGTTGGCTTTCTTCATAGTATCAACTCTCTCCAAAGGTGTCTTGAATGAATTAAAAAATGTTCCTTCCCAAGCTATAGAAGAATATATGTCTTTTCTTTTGAGACAGGTCTAATAATCAGACTGTTCTTTCAGGGCTTTGCTGTTACTCTGCTCTGAGACAGCTTACATTAGAACAACTCACCCTGCACCATATTGGAAGAAATCTCCATCTCTATATTTTAGAAAATTTCATTTACATTGTGTGGTGTTTAGATTACATTAACACTGTCAATATTGTTGCCGTAAGATTTGCAACCCAAACAAATATTAGTTTGGAAGTTTTGAAAGGATGAGTGCTTTAGTGAATACTTTGAAGAGGGGAAACATCTTTTTCCTGATTACTCATTCCTTGTTTTAGAGTACACAGTCCCTTGGGATCCAGTGGTGTGTGAGTCAATAGTGAGGAGCAGAAAGAGGACTTTTGCGATTGTCAAACCCAGGAAAAGTTGATTGTGGTTTCAGTGTATTTCCCTGCCATTTAACAGAAAACAAGGTTTAAAGTTTTAAAAAATCCAAGTGACCTTCATTTGCCCAGCAGGTCTCTATTGTAACTAGTCAAGTCATGCGGTATACCTCTGAGTCTTTCGGAAAAAAATAGAAATATTTAAACTTATTACCATTTTTTTAAAAGTTTCTGGTAACAGATTTTCTGGAAATACTTATTTTCCAATTTTAATTGCCTTTAAATGGAAATATCTTTACTCTGAAATGAAATTGCTGCAAAATCCAGATTTTTGTACAAATTACAAACTCTAAACAATGTTTTTGCTAAATATGTGATTATTCATTACTCTTATTGTTTCGCCGCCTTCTCCTATTTCCCATCCCGAGAGAGCAATGCAAGCAAGGGAGGCATTCCAAGTGCGATACGTCACATTTGAACACTTCTTTTGATTTGGTGGATGCTCTGGTTTCCACCACATTAATTACAGGAATTATCTCTCAGACTGAATAAACTTAAAACCGAAACTATTATATTTCAGAAAGCTAAAATACTGTTGTCATAGCTGTGCCATTGATTTGTTATTGTTTGTTTAGTCAGTCTGTCCAGTGCTATACAAATACTGTAGATACCGTACAGTCAATAATACAGTTCCCCCAAGGAGTGTACAGTCAAATAGTGCATTTTGGCAGCAAGCTCTCTGAAAAGTCACTATAAAGGACTGCATTGTCTCTTGAAGAGGAAGCGGAATGATGGGCAAGAATGATTTGGTAAATGGAGAAATTGAGGGAATTCCTGTGCTAATGTATGAAAATTAAATGAGAAAGGAGTGAAAGCAAGACATGAGTGAGAGGAAGGTGAGAAGGACAAGGAACCAAAGGTGAATGCAAGGAGAAAGCTGTGCAAAGCCTTGGCTGCATGAAAAAATGGGAGGCAAAAGGGACTATTTTAGCAGCAGCAACTGGAAGTGAAAGCAGGGAACAAGGTAACAAGATGTCTTTCTCCAACTGAAGAAGGGAGGATGACCAGAACATGGAAAAAGTCAGTGAGGGTGAAAATGAAAGAAAGTGGTTCAGTGAGTTCATAAAGGAAGAGTTGACAGGAAATGGTGAGGAGCTACAGCAGGAAGAGGAGAGTCACTTATGGCGCCACTGTTCTGGCTGGGTGATAGGCAGGATAATGGATTTTTGGGACTTGGTACTGTAACGGCTGTGTACCCATCTCCTAGGTCTGAGGGAGAGCTAAAATACCCCAGGAAGCCTGTCAGAAAAATTATCCAAGATACAAAGTCAAACAGGGGTTGCAACACAAGATGAGGATGTCCTTAGCATACATATAGCATCTGAAAATTAGAGTATAGATGGACGTGAAAGGAAGATAGGAAGGCACCGGGTTTTTTGATTAATTAATTTACATTACTTTGTGACAAGAAGAAATAGACTTGGGAAAAGCCCAATATACTTTGTGCTGTGCCACGCTGTCTTTGAAAGCAAACAACCAGTTGTGATCGTTTGATTCTGACGCTAAATTAATGTCTTCCTCCAAACCCTTCTTTGGATCTTATAACATGCAATTACTTACCATCAAGAGGAAGCATTTGAAATAGAATCTGCAGTACCACAGTATAATAAAACAAACAATAATATATAAAAAACAAAGTAGTTTATTTGCTGGTGTACAGCATATGCCACGGAATAGAACTTTTCTAGGGGTGAAAGTATATTTTAATGGCAGCTGTTCTGAAAAACATCTTTACTTCTTACAACTTTAGGATTCTGTTCTGTTCTATTAAGAATGGCCAATATAGCTTTGCCTTATTTTGGGAAGGGGAAAAATGAAACCTTGACCAAAGATACATGAAAAAATGGATGCCAAGTAAGATGTATGGAAGACGGTGTTAATACGTGAATACTTCATATGGCAGTCCCTATGATGCAGTTGTATATACGTGTCACTACCCATCTAGACTTAGAAAATAAGGAAGAGGAGACTTCACTGTCAGAACAACGTTCCCTAAACCCATACAAGTAGTCTTCCATAACAGCAGTCACTGAAGAAAACCTGGTAGCAAGTAAGACTTTGCATCAGAATTGGTTTCTGGTGTGAATCAGCAAAGGTATGTTTTCCATAGATTATTTTCACAGCCACCTAACAGCCATTGTAAAAGATGCTTTACCAGGACAGATGCTTGTTCTGGAACATAAATGTAGGGCCTCATTCCACATGGAAATGAGTGGAAGTATCCTTTTGACCTTTGTGAATTTAGGTGCCTTCCACACCTGTTAATCTCTCCTTTTTCTGGTTCCTCTTGCTATACTGTTGTATCATTCACCATCTTATTTTATGAAACTAGAACCATGTCTGGCAGCAAGGGTTGAAGCTAATCATTGTTGCGTCTTTTCTTATGTTGAAAATTAAGCTAGCTTTGTCTTTGTCTGAACACGTTGATTCTTTTGCCAGTACCTCCCCCCAATGACACCAAAAATAACATCTTTCCATATTCTGCTCCCTCTTATTTGCAAATGCCATTTTTCCACCTGACATGTTGTCATAGATAATAGAAAGGTGCCAAAACATTCCTGTTGAAAGATTTGCTAACTTTCCGACTAAGATGAAAAAAATGGGAAAGCGTAGATCATGTAGAAGTCAATTTCATATGGGAACCCTTGTGTATACAGAGCTTGCAAAATTGACGGCTCAACAGTTGAATTTTGAACAGATTTAGGAAATCTTTATATACATCAAGCAGGAGCAAATGGCACACATTGTTTTCTTATATTCCTGTATATCCTGAACATCAGGTAAGGGTCCAGTATTAGACACTTTGGTTTATGGCCTTATTTTTATGTGGGTAGAAATAGAAGTGTGAAGTGGATAGCTCAAGTGGTTTCTTCTGTTAAACAACAAATGACGGTGCGTAAACACCTAAGAATGTTTTAAGTTGTAACACAACACGGGATTTGAAACTTGCACAGTGCCAACTGAAGGAAGTTGGGATAATTTTTTTTAGTACTATTGTATTAGATGTATTAGAATCATTATAAAGAATCCATAAATAGCAAGACAGTAGAAAACACTGTTAGATTTAGCTGACTGAAAGATTCTCTTAAAGGAAGACACCTGGCAAATTCAGTACGGCTTACAGGTAGAGTAGATGTAATATTCAGAGTAATCACAGTGTATTATGGCACATTAGTAAGCTAACGGATTTTTCCCCAGAACTTTGCTCTGTAAAAACTGCACTGAACTAGCGATATCTACTAATACACAAATATGCAGGGTTTTAACATCTAGGTGTATAATTTTATATGTTAAGCAATACTGTGTTTTGTGATTTTTAGTCATGGACTCAGCTTGTACCTCTGTATTTGCCACTCACAAAACACCCTCTGTATAGCTAGGCTACTCATGAGGGTTGCACAATGAAAAGGAGTATCACTGCATGATTATAGCAATAGCTCTGAAACTATGCAAGGACACATAACATTTCAGAAAACTAAAAGAATCATTCCTTACTGAGAGGCAATATGGAGCCTGATCCGTTTGTGAAAAGGATTACAATACTTGTGAGGATGGAGAGCCTGAAGCCAGAAGGTGCCTTCAAGTCCATTTTTTCTGGGCTTACAAGCAAAAACCCATAATACACTGAAAGTGTTTAAAAAATACATACAGTTGTTAGAAAAGCACAGGATAGTGCTGGTTGGAGAAGACCTCTGTAGATCATCTAGTCCAACCCTGCAGCTCAAAGCAGTCATCTAGAGCACATTTGCTCATGACTATCTCCAGCTGGGTTTTGAGTATCTCCAAAGATGGTGATTCCACAACCTCTCTGGGCAACCTGTTCCAGTGTTCAACCACCCTCACAGTAAAAAAAGTTTTTCTTATGTTTAAATGGATATTTAAATTAGATTTCATAAAGATAAATTTAATCAGTTTATTTTTTATGAGATTTTCAAAATACTTGTTAGAAATGTATTAGTATCTTGAACGTGATGATGTGAAAACTGAAGTGTATCACAAATCGATGATTCTCAAGACGATGGCAAGTTGCATAGTCAGGGATGAAAACCATGTACCAACTCTCAAGCCCCTGCTCCAGCAATTGTTTGGATTATCTGTGGCGTTGTTTCTGATTATATTCTCTAAGGAGAGACTTCTTTTTGCAGTTACACGATTCTTGGGCCCTGGGAAATTATGTTAGATTTCACTCAAGAAAATGCATATATATTGTATTTGAGTATCGTAACACAGCTCAAAATATTATTATGAGCCAGTAAAGGATTAGCTACTCTTTGCCTGGAAGTTTAAAGAGCTTTTAGATCTTGACAAAATGGGAAAAGCCTATTGTAGTCCAGGGAGAAGTAGCATTAATTTTGTCTGGTGGGCATTCAGAAATTCTTTCTATGCCTAGTTAGCTAGAGTTACTAATGGCACACTTTTTTAAAGATGTGTGTATTTACAGGAGGTTTGTTTAGGAGAATGGAAGCTGAATGGTAAAGGAATATTTTCTTTATTTTGCTAAGATGTTTTATGATTTCAAATAATATATGTTATATGGTCCCTTATCGCACAGGCTACACTTAAAAAATATGTAAATATATCATGCATGTTAATGATTTGTTATTATAGATGCCTTTAAATACAAGCTAGTGGAACTCTCCATTTACATACAAGGGCTGTTGCTGGGTTTGGTAATGTCTCTGAGAAGAGAATTATACCCACTGTAAATGAATATACAACAGGTTCTACATTACAGTACATACTTAACTATGCTAATCCTTAGGACTACTTTTTAGGGTAAGGGCTATAAACTAGGTCTTATGGGACCTAGTATTTGCATTGCATTTATTTGCGGGAAAAGTATGCTTCAGAAGCATACTTACACATACTTTTGACAAAGAACTTGCAAAACGGTAGTGTCTTGTTCTTAGACATTGTTCTAATTTTTTTATACTCTCATTTTTATTTTTAGACATTAAGCATTCTCAACTTTAGGATTGTCAAGAATTTAACTGTATTTAGTTTTTGCACCAGAGTGACTGTTAAAAATTTTAAATCCATTTGCAATACCGATTTACAAATAATGAACCATTTAACTTTTCTTTATTGTTTCTAATAATAGAGTGTGTCAGTATAGATGAAATGGCTGCCAGCCCACCTGTGGTAGGCATGGACTGGTCCACAGTCTCCATAGTAGGGCTTTCTTAAACCAAAATGGACTGACTTAGAGTGAGACTTAAGAAGTAAATTAAAAAGCCTAGTTTTAATTTGAAAGACTGATTCATTTATCAGTGTGAATCGAGAGTAATTCTTAGAAGATCAGGGAATGTGAAACCTGAGTAGCGATGAGAATCAGATCTGTACCTTTAAAGTCAAACCCAGATTTCCTACACAGTCTGGTTGGAACAAAGCAAGTTGGAGCATATTAAAAGCCACAACCTGAAAGCTGGACTTTCAGTGAATTTAAAGTAATGACTTCAGTATAGCAACAGCAATTCACCTTCCCTGAAATTCTGGCCTGGAGTCTTTAACTGGAGGTAAATCACATATTGGTAGGAACCAAAGGACTTGCTCCCAGCTCACCTCTCACCACTTAGACTTACTCCGTGTTATTTTAGTTCTATAATAATGCATTAATTTTACTTCTTCATCTGCTCTCTTGGCAACATGTTACTTCTGGTTCAGAGTTTCCTGAAAGTAGAAGTTGTGTTTTTGTTTCAGCTTGGCATTCTGGTCAGTTGTAGTTGTAATTCTCATTGACTTGTATTACTGTGTGCTCCCTCTATTGTTAAACAGTTAGACCAAACCAAATAAGCCTATTTAAACTTACTGTATGGAAGTAAGAGCTGGTTTGTTTATTTGTGAGCTCATGCAACATATTGTTTGTAAGTATATGATACAGATAACTTTTCATAGAAGACATAATGCAGAATATTGGTACTGATATAATCAGATAACAGTCTTGGTTTGTTTTTTTAATCTTGGACAGCCTCTCAGTTACACTTTTTTTTGTGCACAAACCAGTCCATTCTCACTCTAATTCTGGCTAATGAAACATATAATTATCTGTTCTAGTTTTAATAACGCGGTTTCAGAGCATGTGTCAACTAAGTATCCCTGTGAAAATGGCTACCCAATTCCTTATCACTGTTGCTGTTCATTTTTCCTCTCTAATGCAGAAATCGTTGACATGTGTTCTCCACCCTGTTAGTCCCCTGAACTGAATTTTAGTTCTGTTCTGGCAGTACAGGCAGATGTCTTAGGTGAGCACCTGGCCTCGCTGAGGCTAGTGCAAATTTTAAATAATTGACTTTACTTAGAGACTGGGACCTTGCACCTGATGTCACTATGTTATGTAGGGATAATTTTCAACCCTTTCAACCTTGTTGATGCAAAGTAGTACAGTGTGTCTACATGCTGAGGGATATGGTATGATAGCGGTTGGGCCATTAAGGTGGTTGGGGGACTGAGAACCTCATGAAAGAAGGGGCTGAGGGCCAAAGGTTTGTTTAGTCTGGAGAAGAGAAGCCTAAGGTGGATCTAATAGTGCTCCTAAGAGGTGGTAATAGGGAGGACGTGCCAGACTTCTCTGAGAGATGCACAGCAAAAGGATGAGGGACAATGGTCACAAGTTGCAAGAAGGGAAATTTTGACTGGACAGAAGGAAAAAAAAAATCACAATGAGAGATGTTAAGCACTGGGACAGATGCCCAGAGAGGTTGTGGAATCTCCATCTTCAGAGATTTTCAAAACTCAACTGGACACGTCCCTGGTCTGCCTTGTCTAACTTTGAAATTAGCCCTTCTTTGAGAAAGAGGTTGGACTGGATGACCTCCAGAGGTCTTTTTCACGCTCAGCTATTCTCTGATTCTATGAAACCAGAGGTAAAGAGCTGAGATTTTTCTGCTTGATCTGTAACTGCCGTTCTAAGGACTTTACTCCTTGAAATTGCAACTGTTAACATCATGTCAGTACGTAGTTATACGAAATAAAGTGTTCAAATTACCTTGCGTGGGTGGAGGTAATCTGTGCAGCCTTGAACTGCAAATAGTAATTAAAAAGGGTGGTAGCAGAATGTATCCTGTGGTAGAGCTCCTGGTATCTGCATTGCTCTATGCTTTTTCCTCGCTGCGTTGTGTGCAAGTACCAGTGCAGCTTCAGCTGAAGGAAGGCAGGAAGCAAGTAAACTTACGAGACAATCATGAACTGCCTGTGGTTGTTGTGATAGTGATGGGCTACTCAAATGTGATTTTCAGCTAGTAAAACACACCTGCAGTTGGGCATTTGTCATTTCTAAGAGGACAGAGTCTGTTTTCTACATCTTTGTGTTCATTCATATGCCTTTATATTTAGGTTTCAGGCTATTTCAAAGTCTGATTCTTGAACTTTTCCAGAATGTTAGCAATACAAGTCTGTTACAGGGCAGTGTAACCCAAGGACATCACAGAATCACAGAATGGTTGGGGTTGGAAGGGACCTCTGAAGATCATCTTGTCCAAACCCCTCCTTGAGCAGGTTCACCTAGAGCAGGGTGCACAGGACTGCGTCCAGGCGGATTTTGAGTATTTCCAGACAAGGAGACTCCACAACCTCTCTGGGCAGCCTGTTCCAATGCTCTGCCACCCTCACAGTAAAGAAGTTTTTTCTCATGTTCAGGTGGAACTTCCTGTGTTCTAATTTGTGCCCATTGCCCCTCGTCCTGTTGTTGGGCACCACTGAAAAGAGTCTGGCCCCATCCTCTTGACACCCACCCTTCAGACGTGATCGTTTGATGGCTACTTGATGATTCTTGTATGTACCTGCGGTAGAGTTGGCGAATGTGCGTGGACAGTCTTTCTGCCTTAGCCATCTTGGCACTGTTTGGTTGGCAGCTGCTGCAATCTGAACAAGAGTTTCTTGGAGAGTTCAATACTCAGTAGGCCTGTTACAAGGGGTAGTTTCCTTGGGTCCTCAAAGCAGCACAGCCAGTGCTTGAACTAAGAGCTGTCCTTACTGCCCCACACAACCTGTACTATACTGTGTGCCACCTTCCCACACATCTGCACAAGGGTTGAGTCGTAGTCGGATGCCAAGAGCCAGGGCTGATTCAGCCATACCTGTGGCAAAGACGCTGCTTTGCTTCTGGCTCAGGGCCATAGCTGAGCACAGTGTCCAGCAGCAGTGGCCAAAACATGGTTGTCTCTTCATGGACATACCATCTGCCCAAAACCCACCTCCTTTCCTGTCTGCAAGTATCATCCCCTTCCTGCCCTGTCTGTGAATCCTGCGCTGACCCACCCATTATGTTCCACCATGGCCAGCAGTGCATGTGGGTGTGGTGCTGCCTGCTGTGATGTACTTCTTGGAGGTCATGGACAAGGTGGGCCGTAGACTCTGCTTAACTCAGTGATTGCTTCAGTGGTTGTGGTGTCACATGGTGGTGACTGCAGCAGAGACAGAACTGCCCTTGCCTCCTGATGCAGCCAGTTGTGCTCAGTAGCTGCCTCCTTGCTGACTCTATCCATGTAATCAATTGAAAGACTGAAAAAGCAGTTAACGTGGAGGAAGGCTCATAAAAAAGGTAATCTGCTCCCAACTAGAAAAGGAAAATATGCCTGTGAAATACATTTAGAGTCTTGAGTTTCAGGTCTAAATGAACTGTTACCCATGTCACAAAACCAGCCACTTTTTCTGGCAGTCTCAAAAGACTAATACTAGTGGATATAAAAACAGAACTTCTCTGTCATCTTAAGTGGTGGTCTGCTTAGCCTGAAGGTTATGTGTATCAGCTGTCTGCTCTTGAGAAATCCATGAATATGCCTCAGCCCTTATGGTTGTTAGCTGTCACCTTTCTGGGATAGTCAAATTCCTAACAGGGCAAATCTTGCCCCTTCTTTCACAGGATTATTAGGAGAGAAGTAACTCAATTCATGAGCTGGCTTTAACAGAACACTGAGAACACGCTACTGATTTTAACTGTGTTGGAAGGCAGCACCCTTATTTCCACTTGACAGTTAGAAAACTTACTTCTACAGAAATGTAGTCAGGAAGATTAATTTCAAATGTAGTAGATATATTGAGCTATCTCCCTTTAGGAAGTCCAGATCAAAGAATATTCTTTTCTCTCAGTGGTATCTCATGAGTGAAGGCAGACATGGAGGAAATTTCATATATGGACAGAGAACATGTAAAGTTACAAAAGAAACTGTATTTCTTGTCAGAGGACAGAGACTACAGGTATCAGGAGTCACTGAGGAGTCACTGTTGGGGCCTGCCGCAAAACTGAGTGATAAAAGATAAAACTTCTAACTCGGAAGGACCTCTAAATCAAATGACTAATCAGCTACGTTAGCAACTGCTCCTTTGACCTGTGATTGGTCTTGAAAGCTACGCAAGACCTGGTGGACTTAAAGGCTCTTGTTACATACTCTCAGCTCTCTTTTCAGTAGAAATTACTCTTTTTCTATTTTTTTATTAAGAGGTAGTTCATTGTTGCAGATTTCAGAACTACCCAAGGAGGGAAGAAAAGTGGGTATATGTTGAAGAGATGTACCAACCTTATCCTTCACCTAGGTTAGTCTCTGGAATGTAATATTTAAGCAACAGCTCTCTTGCTAGGTAAAATGTATTGCTGTTGTCCTACTGTGGTGTCTTCAGAATGTATTTTGTAAAGTTAGGCTGAACCACAGCAGTGACACATTGTACTTGATAAGGCTAGATAGAAAGGATTAATTTTCTAGTTTATGTGTCTTTCTTTGTGTATGTCCGTGATAGATGACATGACAAGAGAGTCCCAAATGCACTCTGAATACTAAATCATTCATAAATGCCATTGATGAATATTCACCTTTCAGGTTGGCAAATGCACTGATTCCCTTGATCTCACTGTCTTTCTCCAATGCTTCTCAGCAATAGACTTAGATGAGAAATGGTGGAACAGTCCTGAGGCTTCTCTCCCTGCTCCAGGGCATCAGATGTGTTCACTATATGAGAAGGAGCTGTGGGGCCTTCCTGATCTATCATCCTGAAATTCTTTTACAGAGGGAAATTCAGGGTAGAATTTATAAGGAAAATTATTGGGTAAAATTTTAAAAAAAAAAAAACAACCAAACCCTGAGAAATAAAAGATAGAAAAGATACAGAATTAAAATTCCTTCTGTCAGATCAACACTGGTTTGTTCATCCAGTGCTTTGTGTTACTAACTTTCAGAGGTTCACTGTTTTGCAGTTTACAGACTTTAACAAATACCATCATTAAGGAGCTTTTTCGACTACTCAAGCTAATGTTCCTTGTGTGTTTTTTTGCATCAAAATCAACATTGAGTCACCAAATGTGATTATATACTCTCTGTTTTTTTCTTTCCCGTCACTGATGCTGTATTTTTCCCACTTCTTTTCCCAGAAGTATGTTTATTGTATCCATCATGAAGTCCATGAGCAATATAATTATGCCAATCTTTATGTAATATGTTGTTGTATAGACATATGTCCCATTACTTCTGTTGTATAGGCTGTCACCAAACTTTTAAAACCTACCTCCCCATCGGACTTGGTTAAAAGCCTTTTGAGAGCTTCTGGAAAATTCAGACTGATTTCAGTGGCTTTTTATTGGACATTTAAGAACCCTTCTTGATGTTTCCTGGTTTTGTTCTTAGATCAAATACTTCAAGGGTTATCAATTTCAAAAGTACCTGAGAAATAAAAAATCTAAGCTTGCACCAGTGCTGTCCTCCTGTTTCCTGGTGGTGGTGAGCTCCAAAAGCAGGACTGTCCTTTTCTTAACTGAAATTATTGATGAATACTCGATGACTGGGGTTAGGAAAGAGTGGTGTGGCAGGTCTAGGTCAGTCATGGGTCCCCAGTAGATTTCAGGAGTTCCCAGTGTGTCGTGTGCCTTTACTTTTGGAGTGATGCAGACCTGGCCCTTTAGGATGCCCATGGACAGTTAATTTTTGCAGTGCTCCTGAAATTTACTCATTAGGGGAATGGAGGACCTGTTTTAGGATATGGAACTAAAAAAGGCTTGGCTTGTTCAGCATGGGCGGAGAAAAACTGAGAGACAATATGAATACATGAAGGAATAAATACAAGACATGGAAAAGAGCTATTTAAGCTAAAGGGCAGTATTTGCTTATGAAAAAATGGGGCTAAACTGGCCGCGAATATATTCTGGCTGGAAATCAGAAGAAGGTTTTTTAATTATATGAGGTTCTGGAACAGCCTACAAATGAAATAGTGGGTTCAGAAAAAGAACAGCTGCTTTTAAGGTGGAGCTCAATACTTTTATGAAAAGGATTATATAACATGGTGCCTACGGACTGCATCTGATGACTCAGGAGATCCCTTCCAGTCCTATGTTCCTAAATTTTCCTGAGCAATTCAAGTAAAATAAGAAAATGTCAATTTTAAACAATTTGTAACTCAGCTCAACCTGAGTACAATTCAACGGGATAAAGAAAAGGCACTTTTTTAGCTTAAGGGCATTCTGCTTTCTGCATTTCAAAGGCCTGTGGCAGCCATGGTAGCTCGTCAAAATAGTCGTAAGAATCTTCTAAAAGACAAGGTTTTAGACATTCTAAATCTGGGACCTGCCAATAGCAATAATGTTTAATGTCTTTTCAAAACTTTTTGAATCCTCCCCCCTAACCTAGGGGAGGAGGAAGAACAAGCTCAAATTTCATCATGTGTAGAGGGAAGGATTGGTATAATCCATTTAAGGGAAAATGATTGTGCTAATGTGAATTATCTATGGCCCAAGACTGGCCTGTAGCAATTACAGTGCAGTACACAAGCGTTGTGGAGACACATAACTGGACAAGAAGTTGTAAGAAATCTTCCTTAATTTGTTGGTAAAATGCTTCATATATTTTACAGAGAAATTTTGTTCTGTTTACTAGGTCCCATCCATTGGTTTAGTAACTAAATTCTCCATGCCCATTACGCAAACTTCCTTTATTGACACACAGCTTGTTACTGATTGGAAATGCTGTAGAAATCTATAGTAAGGCTGCAAAAACTGGGAGACGATAAGATACGTATTAAACCATGTTCTTGTTTGCAAGCTTTTCTTTTAGTATTTGGGATTTTCTTGTGCACTAGGACCACTAGAAACTCTTGCTGTGGCCTAGGTTAATCCCTGCAAGCAGAATACAAATTACTTTATACTTGTGGATTAAGAGTCAGTTAATGAGGACAGTTGGTATTGCCTCTTCAGTTTGGCTGAGTTTCTTGTGAGCCAAAAGCCTCTCCAAGATTGCAGTTCTCACCTGCAATCTTAGCAGCAAAACCTATCTGAGAAATAACTAATCAGTGCATTTTCTTTCTGGCCTAATTGCATTTCTCATGAATCAGCTAAACGCACTCTGGGACTTCGGCAGCTATTTCTGGGTCCCTGAAGGGAGGTGGGGATTGCAGGAAGCTTGCAGCATTGCTCTGCTACTGCTAGAAAATTTATCAGTGTCAATGGTTTCCAGACTCTTAGTCTGAACATTAAAACTAGTAGTTGCAAGTAGGACATTTTTCATCAAATTTTTTTCTTTTTTGCTGGAAAGAAAATGGCTTTTCAATTAAATAGCATTTTTGGGACGGAAGAAGAAGAATTTTTGTTGGTACATTTGTTTCTTAAAATCTGAAAACATACAAATGTTCTCAATTCTGATAATCAAAACCATGTTTTATACAGACCCCCTTCCCGAATTTAATAAAATATTTTTGTCTCTGATTAAAACTTCCCATGGAAGAAAAGATATGGCTTCCCAGCTGCCTCTGCTCTATCCTGTTTGGGTTTTCACAGGTGGAGTTTGTCTGGGAGAATTTTGAATCCCCTACAGCTGCAATAAATAGGATAAAAAGTACTTGTAATATTTGCTGAGAGTCTATCCTTGCTCAGTGTTAGCCAACACTTACAAAGTTGCATTTAAAAAAAAGCAATAGAAATTTAATGTTTCTGTTGTTCTATAGTGTAGTACTGGCATTTTCTATAGTGAAAAGGTTACCCTTTTTGTATGTTACATTTCTATGTGAAGAATATTCCAATTTTCAGCTAAGATGTGCTGAAGGAACTCTGGTGTGTCTTTTAACATCCATTACTAAATATTCGAATTCTCCAAAGTGCAGGAGGATACTTTATGCTGCTAATGACTGACTGACCTTTATATTAACACCACTTCGAAGACAGTTTAGTGGCTTACCTCTTTAGCAAAATTAATAAATTCAGGGGTTCCATTAATAAGTATTTTGATTCATAGTTCTGCTTTAAAACATAATTATATGTTACTCATAATATTGCTTATACTCCACTGTATTCTGTCTCTTCATTCAAAAGCTGGCCTGTGATGTAGCTGCATTTCCATTCTTTCTTTTATCCCTAAAGCCACATCTTGAAATCAGTGGGGCCACATCATTGCAACAGAAAAGTATTTGGCACTGCATTGTCTGAGAGTCTCGTCTCTCCACACATTGTTCTTATTGTAACTGGAAAACATATGTCCCATTACTTCTGTTGTGGAAATATCAAGTAAGATGTAGAACGTCAACTACAGTTGTTGGGGGAGAGCATAATAGCCGGGGAGGCCTCTGGAATAAATGCTGGAACCTGAAGAACAGCTCTCCACATCGCTTGCTCCAGCTTTCCAAATGGTGGTAAAATTTGGAGACCAAATACATGGTGGACATTGTTTGTTTCCTGATACAAAACTTAACACTTTCCATTCTAATATTGTGAGATTTATCTCATCTTTTCTGTTTTAGAAGACTGTTGTTTGAGAATATGCTGCATACCTTTCCTTTTTTTTCTTCTGTTAGCAAGTAAATCTCTCATTGAGCTTTCGGGCAGGCAAGAAGATAGTTATGCACTTAAATATTACCATTATTTTTATGTGAGTAGTACTGGGATAGAAAATTTTAATTCAGCTGCAGCTACTTAACCAAAACAATTTTTTCCCAGGCCTTTCTTTCATACAACTAAACCGAAACAGTCATGAGTCAGCAGTGCATCCTGAATGACTCAGCAGTTTATCTGATTAGGGGTATTCTAGCATAACTGGTGCAGTTAAAAAGAAAAAGCAGCAGAAATGAAAATATATAACTTTGTTATTAGCACTCATTTCCTCAGTGCAGGCAAAATGTCATCCATAAGTTGTTACATTGTCTGCATTCACAAAATACCGAGAGGAATCTGTTATTTGGATGTTTCCAGCTCCGGTCTCACGACACTGAATCTTTGATTGCAATCTGCCATGTTGTATCTCTAGTGACGCTTCCTGCAGCACTGATTTCTGCCAAACGGCTCAACCCGGTTCACACACACAATTTCTCACACACAAATATCAGTCATGTATTTGTGAGCATCATCGTTCATTTGTCTGCACAAGATGGGAAGACTCATGCACCCAAATGGATTTCATGCCTGTTAGTTTAATCACTTGTGTGTGGAGGTTCCAGCACTCCTAGCTTGAAGTGATTTGGCTATCATCAGATGTGTGTATACTTGAATATATTTGTGTGTGGAGTATACTATCTGGGTATGGCCTAGTTGGAAGTTGAAAACTAATTTCGTGACTAGTACCTGTATTTTAATCATTGGTTCCAACAAAGATGTAATTTCTTTTAGATGTATCCTAGTATTTTCTATTCAGAGTTACTTCTCATTACGCAGGCTAAACCAATGATTCTGATCCATGGTGCCTCTCTTTCCTTTTGCGTTTGCTGCGATTATACTACTTGGCATCCAACATCACAAACACTTGCTCTGGAACCTCTAACAATGTCACAAGAAAGGCCAACTGCATTAATCTGTTATGGAACAGAGTTTTTGTTTAAGTCTGTGCCTTTTCATTTTAAAGGTCACATGATGACATCAAAGATCAACAAATAGTTAATGTGTTATATTTCCGTGGTGAGGAAAGAGCAGATTAAGAACTGCTATAAAAAGCAATTGTACTTTTTCAATGGTTACAGCTTTTCAGTTTGACTTGGGGTGTTATTTATGCAATTGCCATATTCCCATGACTCCATCATAAATGAGTTGTGAAATTCAATAGTGTATCCTGGCCAGGTAAATAAATGGGGACGAAATATTATAATGGCTTTCACATTTCGTATCGTATGTGTTTTATCTCAGATAAATAGGCTCAGTAAATGTTACAGTATATGCACTTGTGCCACAAATACTACATTTGATTCCTAATGGGTCATAAAGTGCCTTTAGCAGACCTTCAAAGAAATGTCAGTCTGTTCTATGGAAAATGTATTTCAGTACTAAATTTACTTAATACTATCTTGCCCTACTGAACTTATTCCTGTCTTACATTTCTAAACTATGTAGATAGTAAAATTTATGTTTTGGATTTGATCTGCCTCTTGGTTACAGAGATCTTAATTCCACTGAAGTGAAGTGGTGCAAGCTGGATTCTTTGCATCCTCTTGTGTTGTAATGTGTTCAATATTAACAGAAAAATAATAATATCAAACCCTATTATAAACTACATTAATTTTATTATTTGAACATATAAACCAAAAGTAATTTACAATATTGCATCAGAGTAAGTCTAAATTATGTTACAGAGATCTGTATTGTATAGAATGGATCCTCCGTCGTGTTTAATACAGTTTGACCTTAAGTGATGTGACTGATGGTATAAACTGAAATGATGATGCTAAAATAGAGGATAGATGCAGCATCAGCTATAGTCTTGTGACTTTTGATCACTTAAATTGAGAACACAATTAAAATTTTGTGTTAATATGAGAGTAATTTTAGCTAAAGTTGGTTTAGATCAGTTATCTGACCATAGTCACAGTTTAATACGTTAATGCTTAAGTCAACTTGGGAAGCTACAGAAAAGCTGAAAATCTAACTTTGTAAAGTAATGTTCCATAACTGATAACTTTGAAATAAGATTGTTTCGTCTAAGACCAGAATTTTATAGATGTGGCTCATGAAAAGAGAAGAGCTATTTATTCTAAGTAGAATATGGCACATACTGATATAGCCAAATGTAGAGTTACATCTAGACGATAGTGTTAGTTCCACATTTATTTTAGTATTTAGGATGATGCAGTCCCAGATGATTCCATTTATGTATAATGGGAAGTTCTTGTGTGTTGCAGAGACAAGGCTAATATATCATTTCTCTTAGTTGTTCTATACAGGCTAGTACAAGAATAACTAGTTAATGGTTGCAAGATGTCAGTAAATCTTGGCTGCAGAATATTAAAACTGTAGAATCTAAGTTAATTAAGATTAATCATATTTATACGATTAGATATATGTTACTGAGGATTACGTGTGCATTATAGCTATGGTCTTTGAATTGTTTCTGATCATCATAAATCTTTGAGCTAAAGAAAACGGATGGCTAAAATGGCAGCGTAGTGAAGCTGGAGCTGAAGTCTTCGGCTGCGCTCCACCCAGAATGCCCGGAAACTCCAAGGAAGTTTTCTTTAACTTGTATTAGTTTGTAGAATCGTAGAATCATAGAACCATTAAGGTTGGAAAAGACCTCTAAGATCATCAAGTCCAACCGTCAACCCAACACCACCATGCCTCCAAAACTAGGCCCTGGAGTGCCACATCTATGCCTTTTTTGAATGCCTCCAGGGATGGTGACTCCACCACCTCTCTGGGCAGCCTGTTCCAATGTTTAACCATTCTTTCGGTAAAGAAATTTTTCCTGATATCCAATCTAAACCTCCCCTGTCGCAACTTGAGGCCATTTCCTCTTGTCCTATCGCTAGTTACTTGGGAGAAGAGTCCAACACCCGCTTCACTACAACCTCCTTTCAGGTAGTTGTAGAGAGCGATAACAACCCCAGTTCCCTCCGCCGCTCCTCATAGACTTGTTCTCTAGACCCTTCACCAGCTTTGTTGCCCTTCTCTGGACACGCTCCAGCACTTCAGTGTCCTTCTCGTAGTGAGGGGCCCAAAACTGAACACAGTACTCGAGGTGCGGCCTCACCAGTGCCGAGTACAGGGGCACGATCACTTCCCTACTCCTGCTGGTCACACTATTCCTGATGCAAGCCAGGATTTAATGTTCAGGGTTTGTTGACACTGAGGAAGAATATAAAACATGTAGTAGTACTTGGCTAAATATTTGTGAAAAAAAGTGAAATGACAGCCAGTCAGCATTACCGTGGCTGCCCCTTAGACCTGTTGTTAGTTCAGGGAACCATTAGGAACCCATCCACTTCCAGCAAAGTCTTTGAAAGACTTCCCATCAAATGAGATGGGATTGAGCTAGATCCTTTGGCTGAAATATTTAAGTGTATTCTCCAAGCAGTAAATTTCAATAAGTGACAGGAGAATTACATAGAAAAAAGGCATGGGAGTGTACTTGGGCAGATAAATGTATTCACCTTCAAATTAAAATTTTTGATCAGAAAACTAAAGTCTAAATGAGTTAATTATCCTGCTAAATCAGCTCAGGTATCCAAAAGACTCTCAAAGAAAATCTGTTGAGCAATAAAATTAAAACAGTAAAAAAGATCCATAAGCAAACACCGACAACGGAGCCTACCTTGAACCTGTTCACCTGTTTTCTGTCCCCCAGGAGCTCTCAAAGGAAGGTTTACAGGGTAGCTGCCATCACTATTGCTCTTTAGGCCAAATGGTGATTTACTGGACTGGCTGTTGCTAGATGTGATCTATTCCACCACACAAGAGTAATCTGTTTAAAGCCTGTCAGAAGTTCACCATTTTAATAAGAGGGAGATTCCTGTAATCTGCAGTAATAGTAATTAAAGATTTAAGTGTTACACACTTTTATATGTCTTACGCACATATTCTAGAAATAATTTATGTACAAAAAAGTGTTTCAAACTGATTCCCCTGAGGCCAGTGACGTATGTCCCATTCCCTTAGCAAGGTTAAGACTTGGTAAGAGAGAGTGATTAAAATCAGAATTAAAATGTGAATCGTAGAGAGACTTGTGTCCTCTCCAGAGGTAATGTAGTAACTGTTGCTCTGTGAACGGAAGAGTAGAATGATCCTCAGAGACACTGATATTTTTCTAAAAAGTGGAAGTAACATTTTTTTTCCCCTGTTTAAAATTAACAAACTTTTTTCAGTTGTGAAGTGTTGGAGAGACTCTGTTGCTTTTTCTTCAGAAAACAAACAGGTCTTTCATCTTAGTCTACATGCCTCTGCATGTGATGCTTCACAAAATGTCATGTACATATGTGTCCAAACGGACACTGTGCCTGGGAAGAACAGGAGGTCTTACACAAAGCTGTTTATGAGTAGGCATAAGCCATGTGAATGGAGTGGCAGACCTTTCATCGCAGCAGCAATCCACTGGGCATGCTTTTATGTTCTTAACAAGTCCTGAAAAAGTCAGTGACTCAAAATCTTTTGTGTAGAATACTCTGACTGAAAGAGTTTATGAGGTGTATAATGTCCCATGCTCTGTGCTTCCTAACTACCAGATTGACTTTTGCAGCTCAAATAAAATCTGACATGCTGGGTCTTCTGATACATCAGCAGCTAAACATCTCTCACGGGCTGAGACCAATGCGTTTCCAAACCCTGCCCCACCTTTGTATAGCTTAAGTGCATAATGAACAGGGAGGTCATGGAACACCAAGTTTTAAAAAGCAAGTTTAGAAGCCTGTTCAGTTTGCTTAATTTGATTGTACTTTCTTCTTCTGTTTTAATAGGCAAAATACAGGCTGTTGTCTTGAATTTTCTGATCGGATAGGCAAGCAATTTGTTGCTAATAGAACAATTACTGCTTTAGTGCTGTGAACATTTGTCACATCTCCTTAGAAAGATTTAGCAACTGTAATTTCTAAGTCATTAATCATTTTTTTGAAGAGCTGTATTTCTCTGGGCTTGCCTTTCTTTTTCAGTATAGACAGTTCTGAGAGATTTGAAGTTTTTCCTAACTCCTTGTTAAGAGTTTTATCCCGAGTTGGTGGAAAGCCTATCTCTTACTTGTTGCTATAGCTAATAGTTTCAAACTGCATATGTTGCATTTGAGATAGACGTGGATGGAGAAATTTCAAAAGTGTCATATTCCATTACAGTGTGAAAATCGATGAAAACTAAAGCACATTGAAAAATTGCATTGTATTCCCCATCATTTAGTTTCAAGAAAGAGCGAGCTCACGAAAATGTCAAAACTCAGTAAACTCCATAGTAAATATAATGAGCTTTTGGCTTTGGTACTGCCAGAATCACTGGCAGATGGAAATGTTGTTTAAAACCTTCATAGAACCTTTCTCCTGTTTTCTAGTTTGAATTTTTTCAAGAATGGTTAATACACCGGTACAGTTTGTTGTTAATTCCATGCTGTCATATAGCTTAAATAGACATTCACAGTATTTAGCTCTCTAATGTACTTCAGACATCAATCATAAACCTTTTCAGGCTTCAGTCTGCTAGGCTGAACCTAAGTTCATTTAGTTTTCTTGTGGAAGATAAGCTCTGCCTTTCCCATTTATCTTAGTAATGATTTTCTGTGCTTGATCCAGTTTGCATTCATTTTTCTTGAATAGGGGTTGCTGAGGCTGTGCATAACACTGGGACAGGAGTGATTCCAGTATCTTGTGCAGTGGCAAAATAGAAATATTTCACCTGCTGTCCTCTAAGCTTGAATCACAGGCTCACTGAATTGTTGAAATGGGAAGAGTCATCTAGAGAAATTGTACTCCAACCCCCCTGCTCAAAGCAGGGTCAGAATATCAGTCAGTTGAATATCAGTCAGCTCAGTATGTCAGCTTAATACTCAGTAGTGGTCCAAAAAAAAAAAAAGAAAATTGGATATTGAGAAAAATCAGGAAAAAACAGAAACAAAACAGACAGCATTATAATGTCACTGCATGTTGTGTGCTTTAATCCATAACACTGTATATAAAGTTTTGGTTCTGTGCCTCAAAGGAAATGCACTAGAACTCCAGAAGGTGGAAAATCATGGAAACAGCATGCCAAATCAAAGGAATGAAACTGCTTCCTCTTGGAGAATGAATGAAGAGCAGGACTTTTTAGCCTGTAAGTGAAGGATACGCTAGAAATCCATAAAATCAGAGTGGCATGGAAGAAGTGAGGAGGAGATTGCTCACTGTCTCTTCCAACAAGATCTGGGGCATGGAATGAAGGTAGCAGCAGGCAGGTTCAGAAAAGCAAAAGAAGATGCTCCTTTAAACCTGTGGGATTCAGCTGTGGAACTCTCTGCCACAGGATGCTGTGGATAACAAAAGTTTTCGTAGGATCAAAAAGCAACTGGATAAATTTATGAAAGAAGAATCAATTAACAGCTTTTTAATAAGAGACACAATCTCTGGCTTAGGAGTCTGAAAGAGTAAAGAGTATTCTGGGGAAATATCATTCCCTACTAGCCCTGTTCTTTGCACTCTTTGTGTGATAGTGTGCACAGCTTTTAAAAGCTTTTGTTTTTAATTTAGAATGAAGTTAAATTTCAAAATTACATGTTTATGTAATGCAAGAGTATAATGGGCCTGCTACTTGTTCTCTTTCACCATTATTATTTTATTGAATTAATAAGGGTACTTCTAATTTATATGAGGGGAAAAGGAAGAGACCACTATTATTAATTCTATTAATTGCACAAGCGGTCAGATATACCTCTGGTCACCCAGTCTTTTCAGAGAAAGAGTTCACTCAGACCACGCTCTGAGACTGGACAGGAGCACTGGCTTGCTCATTCACATTGCAATAGCTCCTAATCATAGCCATTTTCCTACTAGTAACTTGATATCTAACCTCACAGAAATGATATTTTCAGCAAATCCTTATGCCTTATACTTTTGTAAATTTAGGGGAGTAATGTCTTCAGCTTTAACCTCTTGATAATCTTGTGGGACAGAATAGCATTTTTTTTACTAAAACCAGTATAATACAATCTGATCCTCCTGCTCTTTCTCAAAGAAATGTCCTACTCAACTGTACTTATAATTATCAAGCTGAGTAAATACCTACTTCTGTTTAAAGACAGCTATTCTAAAAGTTTGCCTTTAAAGCTAATGGGAATACTTTTTGATTTTATTTTGTAAAAAAATAAAACGTAAACAGTGAAAACCCAAAAATGTTCAGTCAAAAGGTTTTGTTTTAAAACCTCAAGTTTTGAATTTCGAAATGCTTCCAGGGCACCTTATTTCTGCTATTGCCTTCGTAGCATTACGCTTCAGTTTTTCTCTCATGGAAGTACAAGACTCTCAAACTACAGCTCTGATCCAGAACCACAATAAAACTTAAAGCCCTCTGTGTATTTCTCAGTGATAAGTTTTGGTTTTTTTTTTTTTTTAAATGAATCAGCATTTTTCCAAGGAAAGCCAACACTTCATGGAAAACTTTTTTTTTTAGTAGGAAAAAAAATACTCCTTTTAAAACCAGATGCAGCCATCCACTTTATGGAAGGATGGAGGAAAGAAATCTTTTGCTTCCGTTCTAGATATTTTAATGTCACCCTTTGACTTAGGCAGATTCATTCTTACCAAGTTAATTTGTGATTCTTTGGGTGCAATGTTTCCTATAGCTCATCGGATCAGACCATTGTAGTATTACATCTCACAATGAGCAGGGGTCTGTCCCTTAATTTCTGTTTTCACTGTTTTCTGTTAACCTGCATCACCAATGGAAATTGTCCAGAGCCAGTCCAGCAGCTTCTCCCAAGTCATCTCGCTTGTTTCCTGCCGAGGGTCTTATAATAATGGCTTTTCACTGTTTGCCTGTTCCAGCAATTATTTCCTGGTTTCTAGCCAGACAGTGATTCACACAGCGTATAAAGGTTTCATTCCACTTCTGTTTTCAGTTTCCAGCTTTCTGGTGTTTTCCTGCAATTTCACTTCTAGAAGACATACTACCTTTTTTCTTCCCTTATAACCTCCTACTTCATTCAATTTACCGTCATTTGTCTACTTCTCCACCTCTTTCTTTCATGCTGTTAGAACAGAGCTTTGCTGGAGAGTTTAGAGGCTGCAGCAGCTTGCATTTAGTTCTTCTTTGCTCTTGAAGATTTTTCACATTTATCATGGAGTTTTAAGTTTCCCGTATTCTCTTCTGTATGGAAAAGCGTTTTGCCTTCCAGCAGAAGACATTCTGACACGGGACTGTCTTTTGATGTGTGGTCTTAACTGTGCAGAAGAACACAAAGAATAGCTCAGCTTTGCAAGATCTCTTTTATGAGGCCTTGTACCCAGCAATGAAGGTTGGAACTGGTGTTCACAAGTAACAATACTACGTACTTTTTTACTTCTTTCCTTTGCTTAAGAAGCAGAACTCACTCGTATGCAAATAGCAGCAAGGTATTTTCAAGTGAAAAGCAATGAATAATGATGCTGTTTTGTTCAGGAAACAAAATTGTTTTCTAGAGTTGATAATGAATCACAGAAGATATCTTAATAAACACATCTGCTTTGGTGTAAGGCCAGACCTTTTAAATGCTATGACCTTGCATTCAGAAGTAACATTTGATTGTTAAATATAATTTTTACCATGAGCTAATTTTGTCACACTTCCTTGATGACTCAAAAATGCAATATCAATCTCCTTTCCATAACCTGTGAGAAATACAATATAAGTAAACTGATTAGAAGTGCTTATTTAACCAAACCATCTGACGTTAAATTGCACAGTCTATGGTGGAATAGCTGAACTTGACTCATTCTGAGTCTGTAAAATATTGAAAGAGGTAGGTAGAGAAGCAACGTGAAAACTTTAATCTACAGTTTATATCCAGCACTGGGGAGAAAAGACATTTAAATAAATTAGTAAATGAGGGAGAAACATTAGNGAAGCCAGATATCTTCCTGGAGACGTATATAAAGAAGAATTTATTTACTCTCTAAAAGTTTTTGGGTTACAGTTTTTAAAATCCTCTTCAAAGGATTTCTTATGTAGACTCCCATATCAGTCTGCATGAATGATTTTGTGTGGTTGTTGCATGCATATTAAACTGGAGTCTCTTTGAGTAGTGGTACCCTTAAAGGCTGCATTCCTTTAGCTTTTTTCACCTCCAGCGTCATTGTAACGTGTGATAATTTTTCACCCCCATGTCTAATAAATATACAACATGCATGTACAAATATATATCCAGTTGTATGTATTATAGTTCATGACTCTTCGTTCCAGTCTTAGAGAGACAGAATTCATAGCAAAATCCAGATCCCCAGGACCCAGCAGTTACCCATCGTGTGACTGGGCTTTCCTGCTGTTTTGTGTCATTGGGAGAAAGTAAATAACAGAATGTTGCTCTGCCCATCGCTGTTTCTTGAAACTAGGAATTCTTAGAACCAGAATCTTGTTCTGGAGAAGTACCACATCTGTGTGATTTCACAGACATCTGGAGTGATTTCTTTCCCCCACTTCAGAAATTTTGGTAGTGGCACTGGCTTTCAGTGGAACCCACTTCATTGCTGCAAAAGTAACTTCTGAGGGGAGGAAGAAGCATCACTAAAAAGTGGGTCCAGATGAGCACTGCCTCTTCTGAGTGAGAGGGTCACAACTTTGAGTCTTATTTACCAAAGCTCAGTACTGAGGCCTGTTCTGGTACTCCAGCATTAATACTTCCGCATTAATTTAAAAAATCTCTCCCCTCCCCCCCGTTGGATCAGTGCCCCTGCATGTCCTACCTCACTGTAATGACTCACCTCAATTCTCATCGTTCTAGTCAGATTGCATCACTGGATGTGCTAGAATCAGATATTGCAACATGTGGGCTGATTGATAACAGAAATTAGACCTACTTTACCTACAGGAGCTGGATAGTCAATAACAAAACCTGTTAGTACCTTTGGCACTTTTGCAATTACTTATTTCTTTGCAGTAAATATTTTTGTGTGTAGTAACTTCAGTAAAATATTTACATTGTAGACCACTTCTTGTTTTGATTTCTTACCACCTTTGGAAACTGTGATCCTGATATCTGAAGAAGAGTACTGTAAACCAGCAGTTACTTTCATCATATTTTTGTTTAAATGCTTATTGGAAATGTTGAATATATATGTTCAGTATCAAAAACCTGTCAGTTGTACTACACGTGGTGGCACTCCTGGGTTATTTTGCCATTCTGTGATCACTGCAAAGCAGATTACATGTAATGCCTATAAGTTGGGCTTTATCTAGTTACTTTACTGTTAATAATAATGAATGTATATGAATTTTGCCTTCACTTCTTGAAGTAGTGAATTAGTTCAAAATGTGAATCCTGAGTTGACTTTCATAACCTCTTGCTGCTTGCCACAGTATTTTCATAGTATCTTCCCACCTGCCACTTGAGACTCTTTGGGTCAGTCCCCTTATGATGCTCATATGCCAGGGAAGAGAATCCTGTAAATGGTCTTGAGGCAGGGATGGAGCTGATTAAACAACGATTAACAACCTGATCAAAGAGGTTGGAGAAGATTTTAAATACTCTCATCAAATATACAGCCATCTGCATGAAAGGGAGCAAGCACAGAGGGAATACGTCTTTTCTCATCTGGTACATATTTTTCAAGTCTCACAGTCCAACATAAGCCCGGTGAATTCCAATCAGCAGGTACACTTTTCTCACTCTTTGAGAAGATGTTTGTTGTGAAGTTGCCTGAAATGCAAAGCAATGGTGATAGAATAATGCTGTAACGGAAGATCAGACTCATTCTTTCTGCTACATTAGTCTAATTTTTGTAATGCCCTCCCATGAGCATATAAGATCCTTGATGCATGGAGCAATGCTGGCATAAGTTATTAGCTCTCTGCCCCAATTTGTTTGCTCATCCTGGATAGTCATAAAATGTGTTTGTTTCAGACTAAAGTCTCTGCTTTCGAATTAGATAACAGTAAACTATTTTCTGTTTGCTTGGGTTTTTTCTATGAGAATATTTGAGGGAAGAAGCTGAATTATTTGGACTTTTAAAATTACCTTTTCAAGAATAAGGATTTAGGATCCATTGCAAATACCTAGCTATCTATATCAGCACGGAATTGTTGAGATTGCTTGTTTGTGATAGCAAACCGGTTAGTAAAAGACTTGGAGCGTAAGCTTTGTGATAGATATTTCCAAAACTGTGGTGATCAGTATTTACTGTTAAGTCTGGCAATGTGTTATAAATTAATGATGACTCAATTTTCCCTTTAAATTCATTCATCAGAATGTCCAAATTAGATTATAGTGACTCCAGGCTTTTGCTTTAACAGACTGTGCAAACCCCTTTGGAAAAATGCTATGAGATTTAATAGGAACAAGAATAGTAGCATTCTACAAGAATTCAATAAAGTCCCACGGAAACTTTTAAAATTACCCCTAGAACTGAACAGTAAGTGATACCTTAGATAGACTTTTGAAATAGCTCATAAAATTGTACAGCAGTGATACAACTTTCTAGAAAATTATGTAGGATTTTTCGGGGAAAAAAAACTCTCAAAGCATCGAAAGGCTATCATTTTTTAATTTCCAAAAGAATGTTTCCATACCGGAATATTCGAGTCTAACCTACCATTAAGATGTCAGATCTATAATGGAAAAAACCCAGGTACAATACAGCGTCTTTTAGTCTGTGTCAGTTATTTTTACATTCCAAGCATTGCCATCTAGTCTAAAATGGGTGCCACACCTTGTGGCCAGCTTGAAGCGTTGAACTAACTTCTGGCTTCAGCTGAGCCCTCAGAAAAAAATTTTGATGCTTATCACTTCTGTTTGATATATTTCCCCGTATGCAGGAAGACTCCATTACCCAGCCCATCGTTTACATAAGATTGGGACAATTAAGTTAGAAGTTGTTCAAGGAGTAAGATTTCAATAGGAAAAGAAAGAAGGAGCTGCACTGTGAGAAAGTTACTTACCTAGAAAGGGTCCGCTCCAAAGAAATATGGAAAAACGTTTGTACCTTCCATTGCTGGGGTAGTTTATAGTGCAGACTACACCAGTAAAATGATGTTTAGTCATCAGCGTTCCACCCCTCGGCTGAAATCTAATACAACAAAGAATCACTTCTCTCTAGCTGAGCACATATTGCACATTGTGATACGAGAAGCACTGAAGACATGAATAAGAAAGCAAAACAAAAAACTTTCTATTGCCTGGTGGAGCTGGGATGAATCACACAGCTGGGTGTGGAAAACTGCCTCTGACCTTACACCCAAGCACAATTTCTGATTAACTGAGAAGCTCTGTGAAGTTGTTTCTATAAGCGAATTACAGAGTTTGATCATCCAAAACACTTTCAAAACATAGTCATTTTGAACTTGACTTCTAAAATTTTGCTTTCAGTGTTTGATGGGAATGATTGGTAATATGGTTTTGGGGTTTGACTTAAGGCATCTTTTTGGCATTACAGGAATCATAAATGTGCTGATTTTTTTTAGCCTCATCTCCTGAGTTTTGTATACAAACATTGCTCATATGAGATGAATTTTGCCATTACGTTTTTAGCTTGCAAGACGATCATGCTGTGGTTTAGAACGTGAATGTTATTTCCCATTTCGTTCCATATCCCTACTTTGAAAGGTGTTTGAACAACTGTTCCGAACTCCTTTTTGTATAACCCTAATCACCTTTTCCTTTCCCTTGGTATGATTTTTGGATTTTTCCACTCTTTCTCTGAACAGTTTCAATTCTAAGGAAGTGTTAGTGCATTTTAATTTGCCCGTGTTATTTTTATATTGGAGTACTTCAATAGGGCTGTGGTTTTTTAGTTTCTAAATAATAGCTAGTTCTATTGTTAATATTCAGAGAAGATGGTTTGACCTATAAGCTTGACTTTTGTGACCATTTCTGGAAACTTGTGAGCCATCTGCTAGGTGTTTTAAAGAAAAATAGATGTCCATAAAACTTAGGGAGGCATCACTGATGTGTGCAAATCTGTTCCTTAACTTTTCTACCTTAAAGAACAAATGATTCAATATTCTGTATTTCTTAAACGAGAAGCTGTACCTGCACTTAAAATTTAACTTAAAGCAAATGCAGCAAAAATTCATGAGGTTCATTATGAAAACAGAAGGTGTTTTGATAAAATCACTGTGTTGCCAACTGGAATGTGATTGAGTTACTTTAAGAAAGGTTAGCCTTTGGTGCAGTTGGTTTTAAAAGGTAGCTCTTACTTTGCAGACTCTGGTAGCAATAAAAGCTATTCTCATCTGTTTTGCCTAATGCTTTTATACTTTGGAGAACGTTACACCGTAACCACGGTTTATGCAGTAATTGCCTTCCTTGGGATACTCCCAGTATATGAAGCACATTGCTCACAAATAAGGGTTTTCACATGCTGAGAGGAAATTGGCAAATAGTTTGAATACATAATAGGAACTATACTAAGGTTTCCATTAACTACTCCAGTAGAAAAATGTTGCAATGGTCGAATATTTTGCTATTAAAGAGCTGGCTAACAACAAGGAATGTGATTCTGCTAGATATGACAGCTATTTATAACCGATTAAAAAAAATGAGATGCCTGCTCAAAACCAAGCATAGGGGATGGCATTTGCCAAAAATATTGGTTTTGGTTTAATTTTCCCCATCTAAGTCAATACACAGTGACTTCAGTGTTAGCAGAATGCGTCCAAACACGGAATTCCTTTAAAAAAGTTGCCAAGAGAAAATGTTAACTCCCCCAAAATACGCAGCCAGTCTAAAATTACGTTTAATATTAGACTAACTTTGTAAGGAAAATTATTGAGCTTAAGAAAAACCGTATCTTGTGTAGATAATTATTAATTTGAAAAGGTGAAAATAAATTTAAATTACTGAAAATATCATTAACAGGTTAGTAAGTAAGGCACTCGAGAAAAGTGGTGAAATAATCAAGTTATCACACATACTGAGAATAGTATTATTGACATTTCTAAAAACTTGGTAGAAATTAATATTTAATTATGCATGACCTATTCTTTTATCTTGACTCTGCTGCAGTCCTGCTGCTTGAAACTAGAAAAGCAACCTCAGTGGAGGAAGTAAAGTAGGCTCTTTCATACTTATTCTCCAGCAAAGCCCAAAGCCTTCATATAAATGCCATCAGCATTTATGAAACGTAAAAATGAGTCTCCTTGTTAACTGATATCTGGCACAATTCTTGGAATGGATTCTGACATTCTGGTCTGTATGTTCCATTATACAAAGGGCATGGGGTTTGGCCACAGCCAGCTAGCAGAGAAATCCTTTACTGTAGGAGGACTCCCTGCTGGGGCTTCAAAGCTGGACCTCAGCCCAGGAGCTCTATCCTTACTAATATCTCTGTCTTCTGCACCAAGCAGAGCTCTAACGAAGGAGAAAATCTGTTTCTGTCTAATAGTTTCCTTACTGTGTTTCTGGGTCTCCAATACAATCGCAAATCTATAAAAAGGGAAAAGCAGGGTTCCGAACAGTATGTCTCCTATGACCTTATTTCTTTGTCCAGTTGTGACTATTAAATATCTTATCCAGAATTCTGATGCCAAGGTTAAAATAATTTCTTCTTGAACTAGTTTGCTGTGATGAAGTAGGATTGTTCAGGAGACAGATTGCTCTGAGAGTGGAAGATTATTAAGTGCAATTCACTTTGTTAAACTGAGCAATATGCATTGCTAAATTGAGCTTTTCTCAGTGCTGGTGGTCATTCTTCTAGTTGCATGGTGAAGTGAGAGGATTGGAACCAAAATCCGTGCTTGGATCCAATCATCATACCAAGTCCTGACATCTGAGCTCCTAATTATGATTTATTAAGAACTTGGCATGCAGCCCAGATCTGTTAAGGAACCAGAATTCAGTATCCCCACTGGAATCATGACAATTCACGTCAGACCATGTAGCAGTTGTGGATCCCAGGGTGTTACCCTGCCGGGTTCTGTGACAGCAACGCTTAATCACATCATGACCAACTGTGGCTATGCCAGGTGGCATGGCAGGGAAGGCCTACACCAACAGCCTATTGCTAGGATGTATGGTACCCTGCTTGGGTGCACTGCCACAGCCACCCTCCTGCTGCAGAACCCCATATACCAAATGCGGCTGATAACTAAAAAAAGATCCAGCCGTTTGTGGCTGAATTATGGGATCCTGGAGCAGGAAAGGGGCAGTGACACTGACCTGAAAGTGTACATAGCAGTGAGATTGCAACAAGGAAGCATGAGACAAAGCCCAAAACGTGAACTTTATATTCAGTGCATGAAAATTGATGTCTAAAAACATTGTAACAAGACCAGTTTCTGCTGTTTGTACTAGCAATGGAAATGTTTGTCTAAATATTTCGTTTTGGCAGCTTTCTGGAAAAAGTGAGAGAGATTGCTAAATTTTATTGCATTATCTGGTAACAATATTGATGTCAGTCAACTTGTCACTCTTCTTCCCAGTAAGCTGAAGCAACGTGGTACTTTCTGGAGAATTTTTTGGTTTGTAGTTAATTGTAAACGGCAAGGTAGGATGGTTTTCAAAATAGTCCTCAGTTAGATACCTAGCAGCTCATAGAACTAAAGAGTCATTGTCTCCATTAGTTATTAAATACTCAGTTACTATATTTTAAAAAGCAGATAAAAATTCCTTCCTTCACTGGTATAATGCTGTTCATCTAAGTGCCCTGGAAGTTACTTTGTAGACAGCACCATTAATGTGAATCTTCCAACCTGTATTAAGCTATCAGTTTTTCCAGTTAAACATACTTTAAAATTTCTGATGGCACTATTAGCATGTATTTGGAGAGGGTAAAACGCAAAGCTTACCTTAATATCCTTTATCAGAAAGAAATACCAGGGTTCATTTAGGCCTAGTGTTGACAGAATGAGATGACTCCATTTGAAGGAGTGACTCCTTTTGAGTCAGTCTCATAATTTATATCAGTAGAGGATGTATCCTTTTCCATGGGTATTTGCTGTTGTAAATATTAACTTACAAGAATTTGGCGGCACAATGAGACCATTCCGCTGACTGATGCAGGACTGATATCCTCCATTGAACAAATGGAGAATCATCGTGTATTTGAGGTATCTCATGGATTTTGCCATCATTTAACTTCCTCAGCCTTTAAAATAATAAAATAATTTTACTTGCCAGAAAATGTCTGTATGGACAAAGCTTGCTAAAATTTCTAAATGCCTGCCTTCTTTTATGGTTATATATTAGTTCTTCTGGAAGACTGTCTATTCAAAGACTGGCACCTTCAGATTTATAAACGTATGGAATAACTTCAATATAATTATGTATTAAGTATCTAGAAGCTGAGGAAAAATCAGATTAAATGTTAGAGGTATTTTCTTTTCCTACCACAGGGCCAGTTCTGCCCTTTATGTGAAATACAGGTGACCTCTATGCAGCTGTAGAGGAATTTGACCTTCAGACAGTATTTTCTCAGCAATGACTAGGCACCTTCTTTTGTTTTTAATACAGTCATATTAAATTATCACCTTAATTAAAAAAAAAAATGTAAGCACTTGCTCTTCTGCTTAAATTTCAGGACCCTCTTGTTCCTTGGTTTGTTGGATGAAGATACTGTGTTTTCTTTCACACTGCAGTATACTCTGTTTAGTAACCCTTCCCATTCCTTCAGACTGGAATTACTCATCACAGTCAGAATTAGGGCTCGCTCATCAGTAAACACGGATTTTATAAATTCATTACACTTCCTTCCTTTAGATATGATTGCATACTTCTTTCTTAAGGAAGAACTGGCTTCAAATTCCATCTATAGAAACTGTTTTAATTGTAATCTGTTACTGACAGCTATACAAAAAGCAACATTTAACGTGATTGTAAAAGTCCCAGGATTGAAATGCCATAAGTCAGGGACAAATAGTCTTGGGAAAGGTTAGTGGTGATGCCTACAAAAAAAGATACCAGAACTGCACGGTACTTTTGCTATCAATAATTACGAGCCTTTTTGTAGAAAATTCGTTTAACCAGACCTTTCTCTCTGTTGCTCTTGTGAGATTAAATGTGGTAAATGGGCTGAAGTTAAAAGATTAGCTAACAGGAGTAGACTAAATTTTTGAAGCTTAACAAATAAAAAAGAGAGGGTGAATTGTATTGACACTACTAACAACGACAGTTTGGGCATTGGCTGCTAAAGAAGCTATAATTTAGTATTTCAATTTCTGCACAAGAAACTTAAGGAGTTTCCTGCATTCTTAAATGCAGGTTCCTCTATTAATTTTCAGAGCCACTCTCCTCTTTTACAAAATGCTGTCCTCCTCCTACACAATTTAGTTGTTTCACAATTATATTGCACAGCAGACAGAGTTCCTGTAAACTGACAAATAATGCAGGTCTTTGGTGTAATTTAGAAAGCAGTCTTGAAGTCTGAACTTTTAGCCCCTGTTTGGCAATGAGATGATCAAGTAGATTGTATTATAAAACCAGCAACCTTAGAAATAGTTTACTTCACCCATTTAATTGCATTTCTTTAAACATACTTGCGGGGAAAGTCTGCGTTTGGGGCTTTGAACAGGTAAAGATTAAAATCATGCAGGATGATCATACATTTCTTTTTTTTTTTTTTTTTTTTTTTTGTTTTTGAGCAGGGGTGTGTCAGAAATGTCAGCACTTGAAATCAGACATGAATGTATCTCCTTTTCTGACCAGGAGTGGAGTCATGGTCACTGCCAGGTGGAGAGCCTGTATCAGCGGTAGACTTTCCTCCGTCTCCACCACGCTGACTCAGCCGTGCGGGCTGGTGTGCTGGAGGAAGCAGGCAGAGCCAGCGGCGTGACCCAGCCTTCTATAATTAGATCCTGATGTAAACGACGGAGTTAAGCCCTAACTACTCAACTTTCATAAAACTGCTTTTGTCATTGCTTGATGTGTGCTAGTCTATTGAGCAAGCAGGTATCAGAGCTAATCCTAAAAATGCATCGTTATTTTTACAGTGACCTTTCTAGATAACCTGAAAGTGGTGTCATTTGGATCAAATCAGAGCTGTTGGTAGTTCGTTAGGCTCGTGTCACTGTGCGTTTGCCTCCAAAACATTTAATCAAATATCCCCAGTACTCATTTGATGCACTTAATCTAACATGAAACTATCTTCTTTCCCATTTAAAATAAAATCATAATATGTTTTGGCTTTGGCATGAAAAAAAGAAAGGAAATGTTTAGTTATTTTGATTTTGTAAGGATTGAAATGACAAGGTCTGTCTTAATCAGAATGGAAAAATCACTGTTTAGTTGTCACTTAAACTTTATCCTTTAAATATCCCAGTGTTACTTTTCTGATGCTGTAGTTATTTTCAAATTACTTTTGTGGGAGTTGAAAAGCATGTAGTAAAAACATGTATTAGTTACAGAAATAACATAAACCTAATAGTATTCTGAAAAAAACCCGAGCTATCCTGCACTTGAAAGCAGTTTGATAATTAAACTGAACAATTTAAAAAGTAAAAAAAGCAAAGCAATTTGGAAAGGAAGTAATTTGTATAACTAGAAAATATTTAAATAGAACAGGACTATTTCCTGCAGTGTAGGATTCTTTGCAGAGTGTTTCAAACAGTTGATCTCACAACAGGAAGTAATTTGCTGTTGAAAATAAGATCACATGAAACTCACTGCCTATAGTGATAAAAGGGAAGTACTTCACTTGGTAAAACTGCTAGTTAATGTGAAGGCATCAGAGCAGTTTAATGACACTGTGTGTTTTAAATTAGTTTGGAATGTTAGACACAGGAGTAGAGAACGCATGACAATCACATGTAACAAGCATTAAATGAAAATGGGTCCCACCGGACAACAGATTACATGAAATGGCTGTTTGAAAACATCAAAATCTTTATCATGGGTGCCTAGAAGTGTGAAACCGATTAAAAAGGGATGTTTTAGATCTCTGCACAGTCACACACACAGAGAAATAATTGATGACAGTGAATAAAATTCATTCAAAATTCCTATGCAGGCCAAGGTGTGAGTATGGACCTGTAAGTCGAAAATTAAGCACCTCGAAAACCAATTTGCATATTTCCTCTAAAGTGCCCATGGGAAGGATCATGTTTGACGATATTGGATTTTGCACTTGGAGACAATAAACCATGATACTTTTCATTCTGAAGTATCGCCCTTTCAGGTGGCAATGGGGCAATCTTTTTCAGAGGTTGAGGAAAAAAGTCAATTCTTAGTATTAAACAATGCAGAAGGATTAAAAATTTTCTGGAGTTGGTGCACAAAGTCACTCCTCTCAGCTGTATCAGCTACTATCTGTGTCCAATGTACTAATGACTTTCATAAGACAGAGTATTTTTATATACCTCTTTATATTTGATTTTGTGCCCGTTTTATTGTTCTTTTACCATGTTGTCACCCTTGAAGGACCTCTGAGACTTTGAACACTGAAGCTGCTGCTTCACCCACCGTCCTTATATTCTTAAAATACTTAAGGCAGGGCCACCACTTTTCCAAAGCAACCTCTTTTCTTAGGGCCTAATGCCAAAATTAATAGGAATTGTTCAGTTGACTTGGGTAGCCCTTGCATCTAGTTTTAGAAACATTAGATCTGTTGAGTACATCTTTGTAAGGAATCATTCTTAGAAAATATTTATGCTTACTCATTCCTTCTGTGGTACTGCCAGGCAGCATTCACTGTATTTGGATGGTAGCTTGGCCATTCAATAGCAATATGGTCATCTGCTCCAATGTGCACTTAGTTCACAAATGTGATAGTATGGCGTATTCCTGACCTGTGCATCTGTGCTAACCTACCCTTTTTAGTTTGTAACAAAAGAAATTTAGTTCTATGCTTCAGTGTTAAATTATTATTATCTGAATTTTAATTAAATCTTTGCTATATAAACATGGCATTATAATGCTCTCAGTAATAAAATAGTATTTTATTTTAAGTAAGTCACTAGAAAGATGTTATAATACTTGAGATCAAATGTATTTACACTCATTCTAGGGGGAAAAATGATCTTGTTTCCAGTTATAACACAGTGGCATGATTTATCAGTTTTTCTGTACTATGTCCAACTATGGCCATACATATGTAAAAATAATTTGCATTTCTAAATTAGTCACAAGTGCTTTCTCAGTGGAAGTGTTGTTGCTTAGTGTCATGTGTGTCATTTTGCCAGGAGTTACACAGTGTCTTCCTTCCTCTCACCGAGATTGGTTGGACTTTGGTAATGAAGTCAGTTGGAATTACTTGACCCTTGATTAGTTGCTCCCTGTATTTGTACAGCGTGTTATGACAGGAGGGAGATTCATCTGCTTTCTCGGGATATTGCAATGTAAATGTCCCGTATACCCGTATACCAGGATTGCACTGCTAGGAACTATGGCAGCTCTAAAAGATGGGTAGTCCACAATGTAAGTGGACTGCAGGCCAGATGTGAATAGTTTGTGCAATGTAGGAAGTTTGGTTCTTTTTGTTGCTCTGCCCCAGAATCACAAAAGAACAGGCTTGGATTCCGCTGAAATCAGCTCAAAATACGCATGATGTAATTATTTCATTCCCCAGGTTCCTGTACAGTTGGGACTCTCGCTAAGGTGAAGATTACCAGTAGAGTGAAACTTCTCGAAGTTTTATTTCCCACAACATTGTTAATCTTGCAGTTTCTACTCAAAATCATAGTCTTCCAAATACTCTCCTGTAATCACAACATGCTATGTTGACACAAGTTATTTACTTAGTAAGCATGTCATACCTCAACATTTATGCATATTCATGGAAACACAGAAAAGATTATGGTATAAAAGTTGCTTCAGACCCAATGCAATCACATACCCACTGATAATTTACATGTGTGTTACACAACTATTTATTCAGCCTTTAAAAGGGGAAAAATCAGTTACCAAAGCAACTGCTATATTGTGTGTTACTAATGCTATTTTTAAGATAAAGAACATTGGTAAGGCATGCATCTCAGTATCTCTTAGGAACAAGTACACGCTTTGCAAAGGGGAAAAACACCAGAAGTATTATAATCACTGAATTTGTAAAAAAAGTAGTTCAGACCTGTTTGCTAAGTATTTATTTATAAGTGAGTTTTGTCACCATTTTTACAGCATTGTAAACTATTCTCACAAGACTTTTAGGTAATATTCAGGAAAAAACCAAAAGGAAATAATGATATGCGACAGCAAGGAGTAAGTGAAATATGTTTGCATTTGCAATCCAGTGTGCAGCAAATGTGCTTATATCATTACAGAAGACGACTCTACATAAATACAAGATACTGATGATAGTTTTCTTCCTTTCTGTTCTGCTCAGCCAGTAGAACACTCCCCTGTCGTTGCTCTGAGAGTTGAGAACATAATGTGCTCTGTATTCCTTGCCACAGAGCAAATGCTTGGGATGGAAGATGTTTGCATATCACTGTTATGGGCCGAACAACTATGATTCTGTGTCATAGTGGAAAATAATAGCACCTGACATAAGCTTCAGTAAATCATTTTTGTTCTAAGTGCACTCATAACCAAATTACAGACTTTTTAAATGCCTGTTTATGCTCTTTTTGCTGGCAGTCCAAAGGACACAGAAGAATATGGTCAGTTTAGGAAGAGTTGGGTTTTATTAACAATATTTTAACTTTTTCTGTTAACAGCCCGTTCATGAATAGACTGACATTTCCTTGATTCTAGTTGCACTTCAGAATTTTTTACAAGTTAATAGTTTCCAAAAAAATCCGGGTCCATGGCTCACTCTAGCCAATGCATTTTGAGTGCCTAATGTTGATCAAAGTCCTTCAGATGGGATAAGTCAAGTGATGCTATCCTGAATATTATGGTATGTTTCAAATGCTTTTTGTAAACCTGTATGGTTATTAATATGAATATAGCTTTCTGTCAGTATTAGACAAAGATCTGTTTTTAGAAACCCTGGAAAATTTAATTTGAAGAATGCCTGTGACATCACTTGTTCCCTGCAAAACCTTACATCTTTGACCAGCCAAGATAAAGCAATAGTCAAACTGGAACTAGTGGAGCTACTCTGATGGTCTAAATGAAAATTAAGATGTTCTGGAACAAGTATTTTGCCTGTGGGGAGAAAGGGAGTTGTTACGTACATTTTGCCCAAAATCAGTTCTGCTTCGTACTTGCAGAAAGTGCTCATGCACCTCTTTGAAAGACCGGACCATTCACACTCTGGATTACTCACTTAAATAAAGTTACCTGTGTGATTTTGTAGCTGAAGAGCAGGGCCCAAAATGAGCACCCAAGAAATGTTGAAATGATGCAACATAAGCCCCTCCCCCCTAAAGTTTTCTGGATTTTGTTGTAAAGGAGCGTTTGCCCAGCTCTGGGGCAGATTTTCAGAGTTGTGTAATTAAGACAACTTGCAATGACAGAAGAGCGGCTGGGTTTTCCTACAACTTGTCGTGATCTAGTCTGTTCTCTTAGAAAAAGAATTGATTTATGTGATATTATTAATGTATCCAGTAACTTCTTCAGTCATTTATGTTGCTGGCTGAATAAGGCTTCAAATTGTCTGCTGTCCTATTTGATGAATAACAGCAATGTCTGAGTCCATTGCTAATCCAGTATTAGTCATTTCTCTGCTCAGGTGCAGCATCAGTGTCTCGGTTACTTCATTCAGGGGTAATCATCTCTGGATAGGTATTTTGGGAGAAGCATGAGCCATGGATCAGTGCACGCATCCTCTTTGTGTCTCAGCTCTGCAGAATACTGCAGGAGAACTTTTGTCTCTGATATCAGGATTGAAACGCACAGCAGGCAGGTCATCCAAGTCCATGCAGAGCTCTCCATTTTCTCTATAAATTGTATAAATCCTGTTGGTCTCTGATGGAAAGTAAGTCTGAAACACTGAAAGATACTTCATTGCATTTATTATGCCTCTGCAGTAGTGAAAGTGGATAATCTGTATCGGGAATCCAGGAGTGTGTCACTTTCAACAGAGATGAAGACGGGA
>WAAD01010142.1:61162-95999 GCA_013389945.1 Fregata magnificens | reverse complement strand
ATGATTCTATGATTCTATGATTCTATGATCTGTAAGCAACAGACAAAAGTGGTGTTCAGCTGGGACCTTGCAGGTCCATGCTGAACTACAGTTTAAATGCCTTCTCCTGCATGTGGACAGGCACATGGAGCCTGACCTCTCTCACTGCTGGTGGTGAGAGATGGGCTGGAGATGTGCTGCATGCTGCATGTGTGCACAATGATGCACTGAGCTGGAAACTACAGCCTTTGTGGCTGAGAGATTAGGAGAAAGGAGGGAAAGTGAAACAGGTATGGCATAGGAAGTAGAAAAAGCAAGATGTTGAAAGTTAGGGAAGAACCAAAGGTAAGGAGGGAGCTATGGCTGCAGTTCCTCTTCTCAGACCATATGGGCCACTTGGAACTGGGAATTACTTTCCTTGCTCTTAACCCCAAATGTCTGTGTTTGTGTAAAGTATCATTTATGGGGTAATTCCATCATTTTTGTAAAGATGGTGTAATTTGCATATCACATTTGCATTATATTACTTATTTGCATTCCAATCCCACGTAGTTTCTCCTCCTGCATTTAAAAATTTCAGATATGTTATAGCTGTAAGCAAATACTGAACATTTAGTAAGTACTAGCTTTGCTAAAAACCCCATTTAATCATGGGACCACATGTTATTTGTTCAAGGCAGGCATATTAGCAAATGCTTGAAGGATGTGCAGAAATAGTAGAAGGCATCAGGAAAAGTTTTCAGAGTGAAAACTAGGTACTGGTTTTAGGGTCTTCAAAAAGAGCGTGTTGGCAGTGGATAACAGTTGGTGTTGAAGAAGAGGAGAATTGCTACGATATCATTAGTCCCTCTGCTTCAGAAGCTACTGGCTGGGGGCAGTGAGAGGGCAGGGAAAGAAGCAGGTTTAAGGAATTTCTTCCCACAGGAAAAGGGAGCTTCAGTCTTGAAGGGGAACCAGGGAGTGGAGTAGGGTAAGGAAGACTTATTTCTGCTTATGGGGATGATGACCAGCCCAAAGAGGGGAAATGAAGATACTGTCACAGATTTGTGTGTGTGGAGGGAGAGTGCTGCTGGCTTGAGGGGTGGAAGGGCCTCCAAGGAGCTCTAGATAGTAGGCGGGACTTGATCAAGAATGGTATATTCGTGGCTGTAGAAGAACTGTATATCCTGAATTTATTCAAATTGTTCTTTGTTTTAATCTTGCAGCACTGCTGAAAGCAGTATCCACTCTTGGGGTTGCTTTCTGCCTCAGAAAAGAGAGCAGGCTGTTGAACAGAAGAGACGTGGTTATCTCAGGTGGGACTAGGAAGCCCCTCCATGAATCACTCCATTTCCTGCTTGGAACTGGGGCACATGATCGCAAAGGATGCTCTGATGAGAAATGTAGAGATATACCTTCTCTCTTACTATCGACGTCGTCCTCTCTCACCAACCTTCCCCACCCCTGCTCTCTTTGCCAGTTACTCTGTTGCTTATTTTACCCCCTCTATTGTCCCTATCCCAGGTCTCACACAGGAAGCCTGATTGTAAAAAGGGATTGGAGTAACAAGGGGTTTGAAGAAGCGAAATACAAGCCAGAGAAAAAAATACTCAGTTGAAGAAGGAGTGCATTATTAGTTGTCTTGTGTAGTGTTCTTGTTCAATGAAATTAACTGTACATTCCCATAATTAATTCCTTTTCCTTGCAGTTACATCAATTAGCATATAACACAGATAAAGCGAAGAGGCAGTGGTTGGTATTTTGCCTTCAGCAGCCGGCAGTGCAATATGTTAAGCCATCAAATTGTCTACGTGCTGCAGATCATTTCTCCCTTTGAACAAAAAGTGCCCACCATTAAGGCACTAGAAAAGAAAAATGAGCCAGAAGTTTAAGGCAAAGGGGCAGTGCTTCAAATGTACATTTTATGCTGCTAAAGAGATCCACAGTACTGTGACCAAAATCCCATTAAATGGAACACTTTCTATTTAAATCTTCCCATGACATGTTTCTGGTATTACTGTACCAGGGACGCATGTAACTGTCAGGCTTAAAGGCTGCTCTTCTTTCCTTCCTTGAATGGCTTTGCAGACTCAGGCTGTCACTTCCAGTTCAGGATCTCAGGCTAAGTGCCAAAATTCTGGGCTGAACAACGCCTTACCTCTGACTGCCACTGAACCCCTTCGCTTGCGTACCTTACCCAGCAAGACATTAGCAACTTAGTGCTCAGGTCAGAAAACTCAATGCCTCAGAAAGGAAACTGCAATGCCACTGCCCCTTCCCCGAGCCTCCGTGGGCCATCAGCTTTGCCATGTCCCTCACGGGATGAACTCCAGCATAGTGTCCTTGGCGGGTGCATTGCCTGTCCTTCCTCGCTGGCAGAAAGGCCTCTGCAGTGTTAACCTGGTCAACGCTGAGTGGTCAGCAATAACTCAAACGAGAAGTTTTTGGTTGCTGCTTTTGCAGTCACCCTTTGGGCATTCGAGGCATGCTGTGGCTTCTGACCTGCACAGACAAGAGTTTGTCACCACGCAAGGCAGCAAACTGCACTGAGTTACAATCAAAGTCTGCGTTCACCCACTATTAGCATCTGACATTATCTGAAATACCACACTTAGCTTTCTTTCAAAGGCCAATCACAGCATCTTGGATACACTTAACGCTGGCTTACACTAAACACTTGTTAAACGCTTTTAGTAACTCCAAGTGCAGTGTATTCAGACTGGACTGCAGGAGTTGGTTCAGAGGAGCAGAGAAACACTTGCTTAACTGAATCTTAATAGATTGTCACCCCACGCTCCCCAATTATTGATGATGTTACAAACAGTAGTATAAGAGAAAGAAGGAATAGAAATGATAAACTAAAGTCTAGGGGTCTTACTTTGGCCACTGAGAGGCTAAAATATTCCTCCTTTTTTACATTCTGTATAGGAAGGACAGCTTTTTTGCTCCCAGTTCAAGTGCTTTGATACAATCGTCATTTCTACAATGTGGAAAGCTATAGCACTGTTTTCATATTTACTTAGTTTGTAAAGTATGTAGAAAACTCATTAGATTTGGAATTTCTCCTAGAAACAACTAGCGGTAGCCAGTAGCTCAACCAGAGTTGTTATTTTACTTAGGAATAGTTTTCATTTTTGCATGTTGGTTTTGGTTTTTCATGTCTTGTACTTGGATGTTAAATGTTAATTTTTGTCACGGCTTGATCAGTTGTCTTAGCCTTGGTTTTCTTGCTTCATCCCAGCACGCTGCAATACTGCAAAAGGGAATAACTTTCAGGTAGCTATTCAGTGTCTATCTAAAGTGATTTTACTCCCTTCTTGCAGTTTACAGTGGACATCACAGTTACTGGCAACAGGTAAGTACTAGCTCCAAGGTGGCTGATTTTCCATATCAGTCCTTAGTCGCATTGGGCAATGCAGAAGTCTGAATTAATGTTCTCCTCTTCTGTGGGTGAACAGGACTCTAGCATCCTTCCTAGTGCTTTGCTACATGAGAAGTAAGGTCAGCTAAAATCCCCCAAAACCCACAATCCCAAATAAGCTAAGAGAAATTATATATTTAAAGGGAAGAGCATGTTAAAATGTGGTATCTGTCAGGTAACTAAGTCCATACTTTCTTGCAAATATTTTTTAATAATTTTCCTGGCCAATATTACTATTTATCAAAGCTCTCTTGTTTAAGCAAGAGGCTTGCTGCCTCTCAGCCTGTCTGCTTGGTCCTGCTGTGCAGCCATTATGCTGAATTTATGACACAACAGTAATTACTGTGCCAAACCCAACCAGCTGCTGTTTAAAAAAGACCCCCCCCAAAATCCAAGAAACAAAACCACTGGATTGTGCCTAACAATGCAGAATTAGATGGTAGAGGACAGGGAAGCTTTATTCAAGCGCTAATGTTCACTGAACTAGCAGGGACACTGGAAATGAATGGCAGAGTAAGTAGCACGTTGAATAAATGTCTCCTCCAAGTTTGCTCCATTGTAAGAGCCCTTCTCAGTGTACAGTGTTGCCACAGTATAAGGCACACAGAGAGCCAAATGCTCACTTAGAGTGAACAAAAGCCTGTCTCCCGCTGTTGCTTAATGCTGTAACTTTTATTAGCAGCAAGTGACAGCAGTTTAGCCTCCCTTCCTTTTTCTAGATGATTACATTCTTAAGCCGATTGACTGTGTTGACTAAAGGCAGCTGTTGATCCACACTCTTTCCTCTTACACACACAATGGCACACGAAGAAAAGAAACGCCAGATTTTGTGTGTTCAGGATAAGCTTAAGATTTTGATTGCCTGAACAGAGGTGAAAAATTGGTTGCTGTATCAGGAGCCTGGGATCCCAAAGGGCACAGTTTCCACGTGCCTAGAAAAAGCAGGTGGGGCTGTTCTGAGTTTGGGAGCCCAGAGCTGAGCCTCCATCCTAAGGTCCCCTTCCCTTCCCTCTTGCCCTAGACATGGGGGGAAGTATGGGGAAGGGGAGCACAGTAATAGTGTGCATTTGGTTGGTTTTGGGCCACGAAGTCACTAACCTTTTAAAGGGGAAACCCTACCAAGAAGCATGAGGATTAGTGAATCAAATATAAATGCAGCCTGCAGTCTTTACACACAGTTAAATGTAGAGGTATAAATGGAATTTGTTTTCTTTCTCTTGTGTGTAGTGGTTGTTAATACCTAGATCTGTTTCCACCACCAAGTCCAGGCAGGTACTTTACTCCACGCTCAGAGGACCCTCAGGCCATCGAAAGTGGTAGCTGTCTTTTTTGCTAAGGCTTAGGGATGCAATGCCAGTACATGGGGCTGTGGATGGTGTTGAACGTTCAGTTCACTGAACTTGCAAGCCATCCTTTGAATTTGTAAATAGCACTACTGTAGGGGATGGCATTGGGAAAGGATTCCTCATAACCACAAGATAGCTGAAAAGCTGGTTCTTGGAGAGGTACTCCCTTTTAAGTAACTTGTTTGTGTGACTTGGCACAAAATTTTACCCAGGAGGAAAGATGACAGTGGAAGTGGCATTGCAGCTATAATTATCCAATTAAGCTTTTTTCAAGGAAAAACATGTCTTAGATATCACCTTATCTGGTGTAAATTAATGGAAAAAACCAGGCTCCTTCTGCAAAGATTTAGGAGACATTTCCTGGCTCAGCCTCTGTTGGCTGCAATGCACAGTAAATACATCAGTTAAGGTCTCAGGAGAGGTTGATCTAACAAGGAGGCTCCTGCCACAGTCTTATCTCAGGTGAGAGGTAATTTGCTGTTGAAAGGAACATCCAAGAGCAAGTCCTCATTTGCAAAAACAAAATACAAGTGAAGAAAGTGGGTTTTTTCTCATGCACAAACCAGTGAGGCAACGTGGCTGCAGTTAAAAGGGATCTAACCACAAAATTCAGGTCTGCACTTTCCTCGTGACAAAACTGAGGGGTATCTGCTTAGGAGCCTCTCTAGCTAATACGAAAACACACACTGAAAAATTGTTCCAGGTGAAATCCAACTGAATGCAGCCAAAATACAATCACAGCTTTTAAAGGGAAGGTCATGTGGGAAAAAATATTTTGACATCTTAAACTGGAGTTTTCAAAAATGGTTAAAGCAAAAGCTACTTTTCCTACTGGGAAACTGCCATCTGGTTTACTGCTTTTGGAAGCTGCAATAGGAAAAAGTTCCTTTTGTTGTGCTCCTTCTTCCTAGAAGGAAAGACCAAAAAACAAACATCCTTACTATCTTTTGCTCCTCTTTCTCTACATATACCTAAGCTCCCATTCATATTTGTGTGACATAAGATGATTTATGCAGCTGAAGTATTGGCCAGACATACCACTTGTAAACTGCTGTAAAAGCTGCTTGATTCTGCCTTGTGCAGTGTGAAAATGGATTTATGCATAGTGGAAGAACTTAACAGGGATGACAATTTGATAACTGACATTGTTACAGTAATATAATAAGAGGAGGAAACCTAGACTAGATCTCAAAAGCTCGAGTAGACATAGATAATAGCTCGCTGGTAAACCATACCCTGAGGAATGAAAGTGCTGCCAGTGTGCTGTCAAATAGGGAAATTCTATTCAATAATGAAACAAGACACATTAGGGAAGCAGGTGGCTTTCAAGGTGGTAACAGAAGTATGAGTGTGGATCTGAGTTGGAATAAAATGGTTGAAAGGGTTGGAGTCCAATGGCGTTAGTACTGAGGAATGGAAAGATGCTTTATTTTTGTGAACTTTCCAAAAAGTTGCTTGTTTTAGAAACATTTTGGAAAATTCTGCACCCATTGATGGAGTGCTATGGTAAAATATGGTGTTTTAATTTCAAGCCACCAGTGCCTGATTATAATTCATACAAATCTGTTTTCTGTATTTGTTCATATGGGTATTTTTGCTCCAACAAAGGACAGATGATATAAGGTGAGAAGGTCTGTAAGTCAAAAAAACCTCCAACAATGACAACCATACAAAAGGGTTTAAAGCTCAGTTCTCAGTTCTACTGCTTCTCTTCACAGCACCTTCAATCCATCCCTAGTGTCTTCAGAATAGTCCATCAACTGGTACGCTACTTCAATTAAAAGAAACTCAAGGTTACCTACAGCAACCCGTGTAGAATACATCTGTTAAAGCTGCTTCTCAGTGATGAGCTATTGCTTTCCAAAAACCTAGGCTAAACTAGCAGCTATACTTTTCAGGTAGGGATGGTGCCTTTTAGATGATTGCTCTGCTCTCTTAACTAGGAGAAACTAGAAATGAATTATAGCTTCAACAGAAGCTAAAACCCAAAATGAAGTGGCTTGTCTGGACTCCAGGGCACAGGAGCTGAGTATGCAATACTTACCTGGGCTACACCGATCTGGGATGCACCCGCCTCTTGCAGACGCTGTTGTGTTTGAACACACCACCTCCCTTTCCTCTTCCCCCCTTTCCGAGCCGCAGTGATTGTGCTGCCCGTGTGAATGTACATACATCAGTATCTACTTCAATGTGAAACAAAAATCCCAATGAAGACAGAAACATCTATTTCATCATTCAGAAAGAGCTGCATCTATTTATTTGGTTATCTTTACCAGTAGGTGTCATGATACAGCAACCTGTGAAAATTCTTGGTGTAGTAGGAGATAAAGTGGTTAAACACTAATAATTATGGAATTTTATTTAAATTATTGGATGTCAGTGGTTAAAAGGTGGTTAATTTTGCTAGATGGTACCACCCAGACATTAGACTCCTTGTTTTTGGTGCACTGCAAATAAAAACCTCTGTCACCACCCAATTGATTTTTGTTTTTTTTTTTTTTACAACTGTGTAATATACCCGATTCCCTTCTTCCAGGAACAGTAACTGCCCTTCAGTGGGACACACCAATAATAGGGTGGGTAAGTGACTGAGGAGTGACATCCTCTGAAGAAATTAATGATAACCTCTCCTTTGAAGAAAGAGGTTCAAAACAAATGCCACACACATTTGCTACATCTAAGAGCAGTCCGCTTAGCTGTTTTTGTCACACATCAAAGCACACTCACAGCCATGTCCATTTTTGTGATTATGCTGATTTCATCCTTCTGACAAAAAAAAAAAAAAGCTGTCTGGTGTGGGAAATTAATTAAAAGTAATGGTACTATGTCAGGTGGCTGCACTAACTAGGATCATCCCCGTTCAGTAATGTTGTGCCCCAATGAAGTTGCAGTTATAAATGTAAAAACATCATGGCAAAGTATGACTATAACTGCATGTCGCACATTTTCCCTGCTCTTCCCTCCTGCTAGGAGGATGATGAAACATAAAAATACTTTAAATAAGCATGGAAGAATGTCCTATTAATATCCACATGCCAGAGTGGGGTAAATGACCAGAGAGCAAGGAAAATGTTTTAGCATAGGCACACCTGTATTCACGGATATGAGCTGCTGCAAATTACAGTATGACACATGCTTTCTCTCACCTTCACCATACCAAGCCTGCAGAGCAGTAGGCACTCTCAGCTCTCATGGACATCCATGCAAGCTGAGGGTACAAATGCCGGATAGGGTGTTTAGTTTTCAAGCCTTTGCCTGTACAGACATGTTGCAATTTAAGAAGACTAAAGTAGCAGTGTTTTTAAGTTTGATCTGATTGCTGGTCTGTTGACTTCTCCTGAATTTGTCTCCTGCCCCCATTGAAAGCACCTGTTAAAATGTTTTGAGTTTGGGGGGTTTTGGGTTTTTTGTATTTATCTTAGCCCTTAAAGGTTATGGTTGCAAAAAAAAAAACCAACCAAACCCAAAACAAAACCCACCACGATACATGAAAGGGCCTGTTACTGTTCAGTAAGGGAAGAAAAACTGGGGCATAACATCTTATTAGGAATCTATAAACCCTCCTTTGTCTACCCTTGCTTCGTGTTCTCAGCAAAGTTCTTGCCCTAAGCTCCAGGGATCATGTAAATCCATTCTAGGTACTTTTAATGTTTTTTACAACCCATATTTTGAAGCTACTACTGTGTTTTTAAGGCATTTGTGTTTACAACTGAATTTCTAGATTCTTAAAGAGTTAATATGAGAAAATAGATGGAGTTTTATTAAATGGATTCCTCAAGACAGATGGAAGCAAAAATATTTAAGAATATGCATTTCCTTTTAGTGAAAAACCCCAACCCTACAAACTCAGTAAAGGAGCCAAACGAGAGTGAGAACAAATACAGCATGGTTAAGGCGGCACCATGGAAGTATACAGGGTTAACCACAAGTTGCCCGCCTCTAGTCAGGCAAGACTTGACTGACCTCTTTTTGTTCAAACTCACCAACTACCCACAGAGGAACCCTTCTGCGCCTCTGACTTGGAGGGGCTGATCACCCAAGTCTTGCTTGAGTGTTGGATGTAACACAACACTGCAATAAGCACTGCCATCTGCACAACAGAATCAAAACTGCTTAATGGTTAATAAAACTTCGTTAGTTTGACAAGTAGGAGTTTTACACAGCACACTTCCACCACGTCATATTGTCATTCTTGAAGGAAATGAGACAAGATCACTACATTATTTTGGTATCTCAAAATCCTACTCAAAATGTTACTTTGGAGGGAAGTCCAGTCTCGGTTGGATTCCTACCATGAATACACTTACTTTAAATACACTTTGGGAAAAGAGAAGGCAGTGACACAGGAGCCAGTATTGGAAATACTTACCTTAAATCCTGTTCCTAATTACCCAAGTTTTTCTCAAACATAGAGAAAAGCAGCTACCCTCTTCTGGGAACCTTTCTGGGGACTGATTTTCAAAACTGCTGCTGCTCAACAGCTTGCAAGAACACAGGTCTGGTTGGTTGGTGACAGACTGGGACAGTTTTTCATTTATCTTTACTTTGGCCTCAGTTTCAAAGCAATATTCTCTCATAAACCAAAAGTGAAATATTCACAAGGAGAAGCTACCACAGCTTACCTGCTTGTCATGAGTAACAACCACTTCAGTGGGGTTTACCACTTATTAGTGGAGTCACGTGGAGTCTATTACTTGGGAACTAAATTTTACAAGTGAACATTAGCAAATTAGCTAGCAGGTTTCAGTGGATGAACATAGGGTCTCTGGCACCCAAACCAAATTCTTACCCTTTTTTGAATTGGAGGATAATCAGTCAGTGATGAAAGAGCTTTTTACCTTCATCTTACAGCTGTCAGCTTTCTAGAAAACAACACCTAGTCGGAGCGTTTGTATGGGCCTCCCAGCTCAGCTGTGATCACTGGAGGAACTATTACGAGAGACGTGTAATCAACTCTGCACTTCATCCAGATACATAATGTGATTGTTTTAATTGAATATCTTTCTTACTGTTTTAGTTGCAGTTACGACTGAAATTCCACCTTGTCATACTGGCATCCTGTTCCTGAGATTTGCCAAAGCCTGAACTGGGTAAAGCTATGGCTTAGGTGAATGCTTCTCATTTTTATAAAGATCTTCTAAGCTCTTAGCCTGAGAGCTGCTCTCTGTTTAACAAGTGCCCTCTCTTTTCCCATTCAAGAGAGGCCCCAATAGCTGTTATTCACAGCCTGGGACAGGATCTGCAATGTTTGAACTGTAGGTAAGCCTTTCTAATAGTTCACCAATATAAATTTAGTGAACCAAATTTTGACGAGTAAACTGTGCCCACTCAAAATGTGTTGAGTCTTGACTCAAGTAACTTAAGACAAACAGATCTGGGTCTGCAGAGTCCTTTCAGGGCTTGGTGCTCATCAGGGCACCTAATGCCTACTGCGTTCTTTCATTGTATTGTGTCATTCACAATGTATTACCATAGCAATGACATCCTCCGGTGGGGAGCAATAGAAGGCTAATAAAAAATCAGTATCCCTGTTAGTATTCTTATTCTCCCTTCCAGAAGAAAAGAAGAAAGTCACCTTTTATAGTGTCTAGGATGGGCTGATGACCCTTTTTAAGCAAAGAAGATTCATTTTCACTTCTTTACATCATAGAAATGTACCATTTAGCATGATGTACAGGGTGACAGCTAATAACCACGTTTCTCTCTCAGTTTCTTGACAATGCAATTCTCTTTCAAGTTCTAAAATATCAGTATGAAGTTCCAGTGACAGTGAAACTGTGCCACTGGAAGGTTTTCTGAAACACTACTGAAACATCCCCAGACTGCCCATAGGACGTGAGCTATAGCATTTCACAGAGATTTTCCACAAACTCTTCCACCCAAAAATATTGGGAATGCAATGAACAGCCGAAAGGCCATTGGGAATGAGAGCTTTTCAATAGCATCATTCAGTAATCATAACAGCATACTCCTACGTATACTGTAGTAATGGGTCAAGACATTGATGCCTCTGGGATGCCATCTAGAGGGACCCTGACAGGCTGGAGAAGTGGGCCAATGTGAACCTCATGGAGTTCAACAAGGCCAAGTCCTGCACCTGGGTCAGGGCAATCCCAATATCAGTACAGACTGGGGGATGAATAGAGTGAGAGCAGAAAAGGACTTGGGGGTACTGGTAGATGAAAAATTGGATGTGAACGAGCAATGTGCACTCACAGCCCAGAAAGCCAACCCTATCCTCGGCTGCCTAAAAAGAAGTGTGGCGAGCAGGCCAAGGGAGGTGATTCTGCCCCTCTGCTCTCATGAGACCCCACCTGGAGTACCGCATCCAGCTCTGGAGTCCTCAGTATAAGACAGACAGGGACCTGTTGGAGCAGGTCCAGAGGTGGGTCACAAAAACGACCAGAAGCTGGAACACCTCTCCTGTGAAGAAAGGCTGAGAGCGTTGGGCTTGTTCAGCCTGGAGAAGAGGCTCTGGGGAGACCTTAATGCAGACTTGCAATATGTAAGAAAGACTGAAAGAGACTTTTTACCAAGGCCTGTAGTGACAGGATAAGGGGCAATGGTTTGAAACTGAAAGAGGGTAGATTTAGATTGGGTATAAGGAAGAAATTTTTTACGACGCAGTTGGTGAGACACTGGAACAGGTTGCCCCAAGAAGTTGTGGATGCCCCATCGTTGAAAGTGTTCCAGGTCAGGTTGGACGGGGCTTTGAGCAACCTGATCTATTGAAAGATGTCCCTGCCCCTGGCAGGGGGGTTGGACTAGGTGATATTTAAAGGTCCCTTCCAACCCAAACCATCCTATGATTCTACCAGGGTCTAAATGATTTGGTGTTTAAAACACTAAACTTTCGTCAATAACCATGTGGCAGCTTTTTAATTGAGCATGATTTCAAGCCCTTCTTCAGCAATGTTCGTAAGGTAACAGAGTGACAAAGAACTTGGCAGGGAGGATAGACAGGGGTACGCCACCTTCTTTGATACCTTAGTCCAAAGAAGAGGGTGGACTTCCACTGTAGTGATTTTCCCACATAGCAGAACAAATCTGGACTCCATACACTGTTAACAAACACTATTAATACTAATTTTAAAAAAAGGAGCCATGATATGATTTTGTACTTTAGCACTGAGACTATTAAAGTTTTCCAAATGTGGACCTCAACTGTATGCTGGATATTAAAGATTTATATAATTTTCTTTTCTGTGTTTCTTTATAGTTTAATGTTTGCATTGAAAAGAAAAAAAAAGATTGTACAAACATTAAAAAAAATTATCCTGTGCCTCTAATTATTAGAGAACAGATCTGCAAGTTAATTGTGCCTTGTAGCTTGTAATTTTCAAATATCAGGGGCAGCAAATGAACGCTGGTAAGGCTGCCTGCTGGCTAGGGCAGTAAGAGCTTTTCTCAGCTAGAAGCTATTCCTCCACATAGCAAATCCTTCCCTCCCTGCTACAGAATATGAGAGGAAATAAATAGGTCAAGCTTGTGGTGCTAAAGCACTCTGAGTTTGCAACCACAAATAAAATTAATTTAAAACAGTTAAAGAGACATGTTTGAAAAATTAATAATACTTATCCCTCCTATTTTTCCAGTTTTTCTTAGTGCTTTTCCTGCTATGAGTGCTTCACCGTGTTGTGACTGAGTATAAAAAAGAAACCAGCACCAAGAACTGATTAGCAACCCTCAGTAACAAAAGAGCAGCCTTGCAGGAAAAAGGGAAAAATTATCTGATTTAAGTTTCCAGGGGAGCATTAGGGAAAACTTCAATTAAAATTATTTTCTAAAACCCTTGAAAATTCAGAAACACTGTTTCTTTCTAATTAGCTACTGTGATCCACCCCCCTGCTAAGTCAACGGTTGCCTAGACTCTCAGGGAAAACGAGGACAATCCTATCTGTGTGCAATTGGTAGACTGGATCTTTCTCCCAACTCTCCTTACACCATAATTTCATAGTTGGCTTACCACAGCAAAGGTGTACTTACAAAACAAATTATATAGAGAGAGTCACAATAATTGGAACCTTTTTCCATTGTGTTTCCAGACATTATTAGAAAAGGGAACAAAAAACTTTGCATAAAATATCTTTCTCCACACTCAGAGAAATTAACTGAATTAGGTGGCACAACATAAAGTTTCTAGTCACAAAGCAGTTACTAATTTTACAGCCTTTCCAGCTCCTTTGTGCTCTTTTTTTCAGTGGTGAAAAAGAGATTTAAGCAGGTTATTTGGGTTAGAGTAAAAAACTATTTCTGCACTCTCTTTCACAACATTTGATCCAGTCCTGAGGACAGCTTAGCAGAAAAAGAGTCCGATTTTTGGACTTTACGTACTGCACTTGGCACATTTGGAGTGCGCTCTACTGGGACAGGACATTGGAAAGGACCTGGCTCCGGCATTCAGAGATTGCAGGGCTTCAAGCAACTCATTTGCCTTTTGTGCCCGATATTTTTTTTATGATATACCATACCATATGATGTCATTCTCAGCAATAAAACGTGGGGTGGGCTGGAGTGGGGTGTGTGTCCAAAGTAGCCATTGCTCAGGGATCGGCTGGGCATCAGTCTGCTGGTGGCAGATGGTGAGTCATTGCCTTTGCATCACTTTTTCTTTTTTTATTCTTCACTTAACAAACTTGAGCCCCTTTTTTCCTTTCTTTAGCCCTTCCGATTGTCTCCCTGTACCACTGTGGGGTGTGACTGAGCGACAGGGTGGGGGCTTTCCTGCCAGGCAGGGACAACCCACCACAGCCTCAAACTGTTGTAGACCACGGATGTGCATTTAGAAAGCATTGCTATATACTTGCTCTATTCTTCTGGTCTGCTATACCAGCTACATGCTTATCTGTTTTACTTATTATCAGAGCCAGGATACGGGCTACATGAACGATTGGTCTTGCCCGGTAGAGCCATTCCATATTCTTACAAATTTACTCCAGTGACCATCTGTGTGACATTGCTTGATTTCTGCCATTATTTCACAATTCATTTTCATGTGCTGGTACCTGTTTTTCAATAGTGGTTGGAGTCAGGGCTAGATCCTGACCCCAGGATCTACTGAGATCAGCTCTTCTTTATATAGAAAAACATATGTCTTCCTTATGAATGCCTCACAAGCTGCTCAAAGCCAAACTGAGAGGGGTTTTAACAAATTTACAGGAAGTTTTTAGCACAGTGCTAGGAACTTGAGAGAAATGAAATTGCTCCTTGTTTCAATGGAGTTTTACCAACAAAACTTACCTCCACTGTAGTCAGCAGGGACTCAGGTCATTGCAGCAAGAATATCCAATCCCTTCAGTATAATTCTGTTTTCCATTTAGTTTTATAGCTATGGTCATGTACATGTTCATCTGCTTTTCCTCATTCAGAAAATTCATTCTCCATACAGGATGGGCAGCTTTTGAACTGTCAAATACTTGCTTACCTATGCGCTTGTTTTCTGTAGCTTTTAATACTCATTGTGGTCAATATGGTGGTGTTCTCCTTGATGACAGGCAGCAAGGTGCCAATCTGGAAGAAAACATTTGACCCCAGATCTCTTTTCATGTATTCTGACTCTGGTTTCCCAGCTGATATTGAAAGCAGTAAAGAAATCTGGTCAGTTGCTGAGCAGGTTGGCTTGTCCACACCCACAACCTAAGGTTGCATCTAAAGCTGCTGCCCACAGTTGCTTGCCCTATCAATGAAAACCACCCTGGAAATCAGGAAGAGAAGAGAGAAGTATGGATAAATGACTTGTCTTCCCAGTGTGGATGTAAGCCTAAAGAGACTTAACCCGCTGAGACCACGGCCAAGTTTGGTACTTAACTCTGGATGGGAATTTAGGGATATCATAGGACATTCTCCCACCATCCCTCCCTTTCCAGCAACCCCCTGAAGACTGAAGGTCTTACAGGACCACTCCCAAGGAAACTCCCCGATAGTTGGGAAGACGTAAGGCTGTCTCAAGGAAGACCAGCACCTGCCAGCCGGCACTGATGAGGTTCTGTAGTGAGACATCCATCAACTTGAAGCACTGGTATAATAAAGATACTGGATATAAGGATAATGGTTTTCTGAAGGCAGCCTTAAGCAAGTATACTCAGGGGACATGCCCATGCTGGAAGGGACTGGCCTTATCCTAACAGCAATATTTAGGCTGAGGTGATCAGGCATTGATTACAGAAGATGTGGATAAGAGAAGTTATTTCTGGATAGCTGACTCAGTCTACGGCTGGAGCAAGATCTTCTCCACCTGTGCCTTTACTGCCTCAGGAGGTTCAAAGCAGGCAGAAAGTAGGTCACTCTGACACATATAATGGATCCAAGAGCGCAAATTTAATTGTGATGCTTGGATCTAGATTTGCACACACAAAATTGGACTGAGATTTACGGTCTCTCCTTCACAGGATGGGCCTGAATTTCAGTACCCTCTTAGAAGAAAAGGAAGTTAAAACTATAGTTGAATCTATGATTGTTCCAAAGAAGAGATGAATAAACCCAATACTTAGAGGTGGAAACAGCTACAGAGTAAAAACCCCATCAAGCTGCTGGAATTTGGCACAGATAAACCACTTGAGGACTGAAAGCTAAGTATCTGCATGAGCCTTTAGAGAAGGACATCAATTGCTCCTGTAATTGAAGAAGGCCCTAAATATTTCAGAGAAGGCAGCCAGAAGAAGAGGATGTGTGTGCTGTAGAAGACATACTTGGAGAACTATCAAAGTAGGCTGGGGGTGGAGCAGGAAAAAGGGGAGACTAGCCATAGGCCTTGAAGGTCATATGGTGGCCCCCAACTTTCCTACTTTTCCCTCAAGAAAGAAAAGGAGAGGGAAAGGAAAGAGGAGGCAGAGGGTAGAACACTGAAGTAAATCTCTTCCCTCCTCATCCTCTAGCCGCTTGTCCTTATCTGGATTTAGCAAGACAGCTTGAAAAGCAGTGAGGCTGCTCAGCTGGGAAGCATTCCTGGCTGGCAAACAGCCTCTTACACAAACTGCTGGTTGCTGCTTAGTCAGCAGTTTGAGGCACACTGACCTGCAAAACAAGACTAAGGAAACTTTGAAAGCTAGGCACAGTTGTCACTCTTCTTCTTTGTGGAAAATGTATGCCAGAGCTTTTCTTTGGATGAGGACAAGGTAGTAACATGGCACAAGGTACCTGCTTCATCCCCTCCTGGCATGCAAGAGAAAGAAGAAGCTGTAGACATTGGAAAGTGGGACAGAAGAAAAAGGCACTTGGTTCCCAAAAAGACTTTTGAATGTCTGGTGAGACAAAAGCTGAGGGAACCACACATCTATGGTACAGGCAAGCTATAGGCTTTCACAGAAATGGTGAGAAGGTGTTAGGACCAAATGCATCTCTCAAGTGACAGGTAGCAACTAGTAAGAATTTGGAACAACATTCTCATACCCAAGAATAAGTGCCTTTAAAAAGATATCCAATAGATTTTTAAGAATAAATGTAGAGTGGCAAAATGGTGATGCCTCCAGCCGATTTAAAATTATAAAATGCTAGTCACTCGTATTTCATGATTTATGGACCACCCGCTTTTACTCTTATTGATGAAATTATTCATTAAAACAAAGCTCCAGTTAGATCAGCCTACAGGATTTACTCAATAATTTTGAGAAATGAGGTTTGGGTGTCTGCAGGAATTGGACTAGAAGTCCCTTTTCCCTGTTTAAAGAGCATATTTATAGCTTTAAATGCTATGTCAATTTAAATGTTATAATGTAATTGTGAAAATCATGTATTTAAACACAGAAATCTGTTTATTTACCCAAACAAAACAGAGGAAATTATTCCAGCCCTCAGGTTTTGAATTCTCATTTAAATGTGTGAACATCAGTCCACAACTTAGAGATGTTTGTGTATCTATGTACCTCCAAAATACTCATATTTCATAGGCTTTTTCACATTAATATTCACCAACAGTATCACAAAAGTTCTTTTTCTTTTACATAACTGTAAGCAACAGTAATTCTAGAAACACTAGAGAAAAAAAAAGCATAGCAATGTCCACAGTTACAAGAAAAAGTGCACATTACTTGGTCACAATCACAGTCATTACTTGGAAAACTATATGTAACAAGTAGATATAAAATATCACTGATGCCTTAAACTCATTGTCAAAAATGGAATTACATAAAATTTTGTACATGAAATAAGGCAAATTTAGGAATGCACAAGAAACTTGTTATTCAACAAAAGCTAAACAACAGAACAGATAGTACAGTAAGCATAAACTAAAGTACTTTTTTCTATATACTTAAAAATAAGCCTGCCGTAGTGCACAAAGAAAACACCATTAATGTGTAATCAATATTACAAAATAAGAAATAGAGGGGTTGGGAAGAGTGGGGGAGGGGAGAGAAGAGTTTTATTATAGTTGCAGCTGCATCCATTTACAGTTTTGTACAGGTTTTAGCTAGGCCTGGGGATTACACAAATCATACCAGAAGTGTCAATGACCTTCCTCCATAAGAATTTTGTTTAAATTAAGGAAAACAAATTAAATACACACAAGAGTGCAAATTTTCAGATTGTCACTTGCAACCTCTTAACATTCATCATCTACATCCAATCACAACTAGAGGGACTTGTATAGGACAGCAGCAGTGATCATGGAGTTAGATGAGCTCACCGTAAGAAATCAATTTATCTTTTTTTTTTTTTTCTCAATGATATGTCTTTTTTAAAAAACCCTCAACTCTTTATTAATTGCTAATAAAGCTGCAATATATTACAGAATGGAGTTCAGAATGGTACGAATGCAGGAAATGCATGCCTCCTTTGGAAGGTATTCCATAGATGACAATTTACAGTACGCAGGGGAAGAATTATCCAGCATCAAGAGTTACTCGTTGTAGAAAGAATATGAAGTTGGGGAGAAGGGCACAGTCAGGGGTTCAAGAGAGGAAGGGGGACTTACAATAGCTCCTCAAAACATTTTCAGGACCAGTGAAAAAGTTTACCAAAGTAAAAATGAAAAATCTTGAATGAAAAGAAAAATCTTCTGTTTTGTTTTTTATAAAAATTACATTTTTTTAAAATACAAGATCCTTTTAATTGCAATTGTGCCCTGTAGCAACAGGACATTTGGCAACGTTTTGCCATATACTGCAGCTTTAAGTCCAATGAGTCAGTATCACATTCCACTAATATTGCACTTGGATCTTGAACCTTTTTTTTTTTAAACCATCACAGCATCTTCCGTTTCCTCCACTTGTTAGAACGAGTTAATTTCTAGCCACTTTTTCGATATTTATGCTGACACACTAAAACAAAAGCAATAGGCTGGACACAGTAAAGTACCTCGGAAATACCAGAGGTCGAAGTTCACTTGAAGCACCTTAACACATCACTTTATGGATCAAGAACAGTGTGGCATTATGGTAATTAACTCTCCTAAAAGACTGTGCAGTAACTGAAGTGTGTGCTCTGGGAAATCAAAATGTCATTAGTGGAAACTCTGAGATAAGACCAGGCCAGTGTGAAGGTCACATGACTCAGTTCTGCTGCAAAATAAGGTTTTCCAGTTCATCTGCAGAACGCAATAAAAATGCGGCTGATTCTCGATACCCTGCCACAAGCTGCCTCACTGCATTTATTTCAGTTGGACTCAGCTGGGGTCTAGAGCTTGAACTACTGGAGGATCCAGAGCTGGTTGCTAACTGCCTCTTCATACTGAGATCTGTTGGACCTGCAGATAACAAAGGAAAAGGAAAGAAGCTTCAGATCCACTGCCACAGATGTTTCACAGGTTTGTAGCTACAAATGCAGAGTAGCAAAATCTGCTCTCAGCTCAGTGCCAGTGAGAGGCGGCAGAAACAAGTAATAACTGTTCAGTTACCAATTACCTTGACAGGAACCACAGCGATTTATATTTATATATGACAGACACCCTTGAAGTTCTACTTACGCAACACGAGGGGCAAGTGCACTGCCAGCAGAAAATTAGCCTCTGGGGGGTATCCCAACAGTGTAAGCCACTGGCACCCCAACATTGCCCTGGCATCTGACACTGGTGAGCAGGCAGAAGGTTCATCTCCCGTGCCTCCCCCCGTTCCAGCTGCCATCGTAGCCTTCATGGCAATCTGCACACTTGCAGTTTTTATCACAGAATATCAAACTTACGTTCTCTAGATATCTATTTTCACATTTTATGCTTCAATCAGCATGCGGCCAGATTGTGAATCCCTTACAGACGTAGATAAATGGTCATTCACTGGACTAGCCCTGATGCCATGTGATCACTTATATAAATAGCTGGGCATGAATGAGATTAGGCTGGTGACAATCTGGCTGCTACAGTGAGGAGTACACTATCATCTGTGGGGGCTGCATACAGCTGGCAATATATTGCAAGGATCTTGTAAGGCCTGAACACTGACAAGAGAATTTGCAGCAATCACCATGTTGCAGTGGCAGCTTATACCAATATGCTTAGCACTTTTCATCAAAGAATATTCTCAAGACCATGTATGCTGCATGCAGAAGACAGCACTCCTGAGGGCAGTCTGCAGGTTACTGCGATCGGCAAAACCATCTGCCATCATGAAGTTCAGCTTTGTGTGGAATTTCCCTGGTTGTTTGACCATAGCTACTAATCAGCTAAGATGTATGGTGCTTTGATGACATGTTTTGTGTTTTCCACTTAACACAATACATGTTTTTCTTCCTGGAGTGTAAATTGGGACAGGTAGAATTGGACTGAGGAGTTTTTTAACATAGAAAGATACAGACGGCCAGTATACTTATCAAGCAGTTTTATTATGTGCCAGTCTGGAAAAATACTGCTCATTCATTTTGACAGTGTAGCAAATCTATATTTCTGGCAGGCAGAAGATCAGACTAGCCTGATCTTAATCTTAATACTCTCCTGGAAATTGGGATCAAGTTATCCAAAGCAATTTATCTTGCTTTCCTATGAGAAAAATGCTACTGTTCAATTTCATCTGGACAATGTATGTCAATGCCAAGGCTTTCTCAGCATTGGCTCACTGGATGGACCTTGCTTCCTAAAAAGACTGGAATAATTTTAAAATTCAGCATATTCAACAGCAGAGTACAGAACACCAATTCATATTCTAGAGGTTCTCCTAAATAATCCCACCAGAACCACAAGATTCAAAACCAGACTTGCTATCTCAAACACTAATGGAAAGAGAGGTACTGACTTCCAGAAGCTGAAGATCTGGTCATAAACCTTACTTATTTTTCCTTCTTTTATGTTTATGCAGAGATACGGCTGAGACCACAAAGACTGTGGAGATTGCCATGCCCCCACAGTCACTAAAATTAATGAAAATCTCCCCTTGAGTGAATGAAAGCAGAGCTGGGACTATGAAAAGGAACTACTCAAACAGAAAGGGTCCTATTAGATCTTATTTCCTACTATGCAACTTGCATGAACGGCACTTAGTCTTACAACTGTATTATCCAGTTTTACACTGGCATAAATGAACTGACTTTTAAATGACTTCCAGTGTACAAAGGATAAATAAAAGGACAATTAGCTCAGTGAATTTGTTTCAGTGTGACCGCACGCTGCAGGGAAACGATGACAGTGTGAAGAAGCTCAGAGGATATTTCTAAGTAAAATCTTAACCTAGCACAGAGAAGAAGGGTATACAAATCATAAAGCCAGCTAGACTGAATGGTTGTAAGAAGCCGTTAAAGACTTCTATATTTATTGAGGCGGTAGTGAAAAAGCTACCACTGACATATTGAGGGCATTGTGCTCCATATGAACCTACTTTAACTTTTATGTTCTTTCCTTGACTCTTATTCATGTCACAGCCAAAAACACACACACAATATATGGCAGAACAGAGCTTCTGTGGCAGGGCACGTCTTTTTCTGAAACGAAACTGAAGGGCTTTTCTCATTGGTAATCCAGATTTTTAAGTGATTGAATAGGATACTAAATTTATTTCACTCATAAGTAGAAAATACATAGAAATGTGCTTGCTTACATCTCTGAGGTTTTCCTTACAAAAATTGATGGCACAAAGTAAAAGCACCGCACTGAAAGGAAAACTAGGAGAAGACCAGGTGTCCAGCATGCATAAATCAGTATAACTCCTCACAAGTCTATAGGGTCACAGTGATTTACACAAACTGAAGATCTGGCCCTGTATTCCTAGATGTCCGGATTAACTATCATGAGGAAAGTTTTTTAACTCTTCAGAATATGTATCTTTGAATCCCTGAAGGTACCAGAAATAAAGTTTTGTGCAAGTGCAAATCTGCAGTCTGCACACACAAGAAACCGTCAGGACCCAAAACTCCTCTTGGTCTGGGAGACTTCTGTTGTATACAGTTCTTGTATACAAAGGCAATAAGAAATCTTGGATTTTAACTTACCCCAGCTACTTCAAACTACTTGATTTTTTTTTTATTTCTATATACTAGGAAAATAGGATTTTACTTCACTCCTCAACTCTTGCTTTGTACTTAACAAGTCACAGTGCTGTCCTCCTTCCCCTCAAAGAAAAGCCCCCTGCACAAAAAAGCAAAGAAATCCACACACAGAGAAAAGCGTTCATGGCTATGGTTTCAGGACAGTGAGTACACCCGTGCCTTTTCAGGAAGGGAAGCTGCATGGGCTGGTAGACAGCTGAACAGAAAGAGAACAAGCCATGCTTGATGTGGGAATAAGGATTTTAGTTCTTCTTTTAATTATGTTATGTGACCCCTACACCTCACCTCCAAAGCTTGCCTGTGACAGCCCAAGTTTTATATCTGGGAGAATACCTCACTTAGAGACTAGCCCCAGGATGTATTGTACCGGTCTCAGCTTTTAATAGCTATGATAGACACTCACTGGCAGTATTATTGATTCTTAAAGGTTGTCGAGGCTGCTATATGCTAAAAATGCTATAACTTATCTGTAGCTTCATCAGTCATACCTGGTCGTTCAGAAAATAAGGAATAAATGCATCTTATTCTTATAGCGTAGATTTTTCCCGTGTAATTTTATGCATATCAGCTATTGAAACACGGGAACCTAAATCTTACTCACCAATATCCACCACATTTCTTTAACCAGACAAATAAATCACAGATACACTGAAGGCTTAAAATAGCTGGTTAAAATAGACACTTCATGTATCTCCATCTCCAGAAGCCATCACTACAGATGACTAAATCTGGAGAAAGCTGAACAGCTTCACCACCATTTCTTTTAATAACTATCCTGACTTTAAATAGAACTATTTCTTTAGTGTACTTAACGTTATTTATTAAGCTGCCAGTCTTCACAGGAACAAGGAAGTGTATCCTTATACAGAGAGAAATCTGAATATTTTTGCAATTAATTTTGCAGTGTCCAGTTCCTCCAAGGTGATACTGCACGTTTTAGCATACTGCTTCCTATCCTGGAGTACTTCAGGACAATTAAAAATATTATCAAGTTCCACAATGTCTGTGTGTGCAAGCAAAGATTAAGCATATATCGCAGAGATGAAGACAGGATACTTATTTTTATTTATTTATTTCTCTTAGTGCATACTATTATAACTCACAATTGTCACCTCCCATGTTTTCATAACAGCACAACATTCTCTTAAGCAGTGGGTTAAACAAATTGCTGACACAGATCCTTTCTTTTATACTCTTTCAGAAGACTGAAGTATTGTTCCTCTGCCTCTTGCCGAGGCCACCTGATTGACATTTTAACACAGGAATATTTTTGATTTACCACCTCAGTCCAGTTACATAGACCCAATTTCCCCTGTGAGATGAAATTGTTCTTATTGGAACCACACCAAGCTGAACACGAGAACTCTGAAAACCCACTCTTCATGTGCTAGACAATCATTTATCAAATTAGCTGCTAGGAATATCTGCCATTAAATACACTGTGGGACAAATGGCTTTTCTGTAAATTGCAAGACTGAAATGAAACTAGTTATTGGCTCATGCGCTACTCATTAGCAACATGATTTATATCAAATTCCAAAATATGGGTCAGATGTAGATGTGCTGTTACTGATTGCTTAGACACTATCAACTGTCTCAGCAAAAATCCCTTAAGAATTGTATGCTGTCACTGGGTAGCTACCAATCTTATAATTAACAACTACTGAAAGAATAATAAATGTGTCAATGGCTCTCAAAATGGTTATCACTATCACAGATAATAATATAGAATAACAAAAATAATTTTAAAAAGCTATACGTGCTTAAGCATCTCTGCTTCTACATTTTCATTAATAGTTAAGCTACCTTTTTCATCAGTGAAGATGTAAAAAGCAGTGGCACTTATTTATAGAAAAATACATTTGCCCATGCTTTGAAATCTCTCTTGTGTATCTTTTCTATTGCACCTATTCTCCTCTCCCCTTTTTTTCCCCAAGAGTGGCTTTAGAAGTATGTGCTAGATTCTCATATACTTCAATAAAATTAAATAGAAACAGCTATCAAAGTATGCTACTTTTCCAAATCAGATGTATTTATCATTGCAAGAATGTTTTATTGTGATATTATGCATCTGTCAATGTTTCTTTTCCTCCTGCCTTCAAACAGAGAGCAGATGTACCTAAAAATATTGTTTCAAGTGCCAGGAGATCTCAGATCAAGAAAGCAGGGACTAATGAATTGGACCTTTTAAGCTTCTTTCTCCCTTCTACACCTTTCCCTCTGGAAAACATACCTTCGGCTAGTTTAGATAGCACAAAAAACTGCTGTGTTGCCTGAGGAAAGAGATGTGAAAACACAGAACTGCCTATAGCCACTGAACATCATGCATTTTCAACAATCAGCAAACACACTGGTTTGTGATGAAATGATTATGTGAGGTCCTCCAGTAATGTTTCCTGTCCACCATAGGGGATTAATTATGTGGCATACACCTGTCTTGCCTTTATGGCTGTCTCCTGAGCTTTGTGCAAAGGTAGAAAAGTAGAACACTGCCTAATATATCCACAGACATTCCACCTCCATTCCTATGGTGGGAGCAGAGTAATACTTGCATATGCCATGTATCCAATAATTTGAAGAGGAGGAGGAAGAGGGAAGAGAAATGTGGGGATGATCTTAATATAGAATTCAGCCAGCATTTCCCAGCGAGAAATTCCCACCTTTGCCACAACATAGGTCAAACTATTCTCCCAACCCCACACTTTGCCTTTTTTAAATGGAACTAAACACACTCTCCCAGGTTCCTAACTCTATCACTCTTGTTCTGTGTCTCTTCATGCCCCAGGCTCCAGTTGTGTCAGAGACAAGCTGTTTTGTCTTTCCTCTTTCTCTCCACTTTGATGTCATCAAGGTAGCACTGAGAACACAGAAGACTGTGCAAGAACAGAGGTATAAAGAAGAGCTGGAGAGAGCAACCACAGCAAAAATCCCATTCAACCCCTACATCATGGCCAGCCATGCTGCGGGTAACCCAGTCAGCACTTTAAGAATTAGCTACATTCTGGATATTGTCAGCTGGACTTTTTTTTTTCCTAGTTTATTGCCACTGATGCTACTCACGCTACTGATCATGCAAATGCCAAGATTTTACAGAAGGTTACAACTTCACCAAATTTGAGGGTGCAGAAATAAGGCACCCTCCCTACTGTCACCTGCAAGAGTGGACAAGAGTGCTCGGCCCTCCTCTCCCTGCCCCAGGGCAGCACAGTCATGCTGATCGCTGGGGCTCAGCAGCATCAGCTCCAGGAGCTTCCCCCAGCTACCCCGTCGTCTTCAGCAGGGCTGCACTGCCTGAAGGACCAGAAGGCAGAAGGACCAGGAAGGCTAATTTGCACGTGGCTAAGAGGCCTGGTTAAAGCAGGGAATGGCTGGGAGAGCACAGCCCTTCTGGGCCTCTGGAAGGGAGCAGCAGGGAGAGGTGAGTGGTGTGGTGGGAGTCCGGCAGCTACTGGCTGGACCACGAGGCCATTGGTCATGGTCTGCAGGCCCACCTGTAGGAGAGGAGGCTGAAAGAGAAGCCTGCCAGGGCTCAGGATTTGCTTGTGGTGTGAACGTATTCAGATTCGGCGGGAGGACTCACCTGAGCTGGAGGGGGACTGGACGTTTGTGGTGCCTGGGATGCAGTGCTGAGTTGTGGCTGTGGTGGAGGTAGGCTGCAGATCTGTGTAGAGAAACGGAAACACAACAGCTGCTTTGTCTTACCATGACATGAGGGCATGTCCTGCGTGGCCAGCCTGCCAATGAGTCTGAAACACCCTCTCTTTTTACACACACAAAGGGAAATGACTGACATTTCTGCCTAGAAAACCAGGCAACGATGCAGAAGAAACAGCCCCAAATCACCTCCAGGAAACCCAGCAATGGCAGCAGAAACACTCTCCACATCTCTTAGGGAAAATGAACTTCAGGAAACGAAGTGGCTATGGAGAGCAAGGCTCCGACAAACCCGCCTTGGCTTCAGAGAGTGCGGACAGCTGACAGTCATCGGGAGAGGGTGGACAGTGACCCACTGGACAGAAACATGTGAGGAGATGGGGCAATCCCACTCTGTCAGGAGAGGCTCAGGCAGCATCCAAGGACTTCAACAGCTTCTGGTGGCAGCAAGAGATTTTGCTCCCAACAGAGCAGCCTGTCTCCTGTCCTCACCCTCCTGCCTTCAAGCTGGGCGTCCCTCCAAGCTCGGTCCAGGTGTGATGGAGCCGGGCCAGCTGAAGCCTTTGTGGCTGGCTAGGAGCTGGCAAGCAAATTTTGTTTACACCCACTGGGCTACCCCACCTTGGAGATTCTCCGTTCAGTTCTGTAGTAGGAACTGCACTAGCCTTAAAAAAGAGCTGTGGAAATCCACCCTTCTCAAAGAGCAGGTCTCCTTTAACATCTACAAGAATCAAGGACAACATGCCTAAAGTCCAGGTACAGGCTGACAGAGGCTCTGTCAACCCTCAGATTGCTTGGTGATGGGGTGAAGCTTTCCAGCCGAGCTGGCTTAGCCTAAAGGGTTTAAAAGCAGGGGAAAAAGCGACCTTGGTGCTGTAAGCCCAAGCCTTTTCCTGCTGTGCTTTTTTCCTGCTCACAATAAAGGAGGGGTCACTGTACAAGCTGTTGCGTTCTGCTCGCTCATATTGAGCAGCTGCATGAAGGCTTGCCCCATACAGTTGTGTAAGGGGCTAATTATGGTTCTGTAATTAGCCATGTGGAAGGACAGGCTGAGGAGGGAAGCACTGCAACAGCAGGCACAGAGAGGTCCCTGAGCCAGAGCCACCGAACAGTTGGGCAAGCAGATAGCTAAGTCTGTAAGATGGGATCAGAGTAGGGATGAACTTTATAATATAACCAAACTTTATTATATAACCAAATTAATTGAGTCACAGCATACAAAATAGATGCATCAGTTGGACTACTAGATAGGAGATCAAATTGGACATAGTCATTATATTACTGTGAGGGAAGGTCCAGATATAGGTATCAAGCAGTGAGTTTTAGCTAGCTTTTCCAACTTCTTCTTTTTTCTGTTTTAGCAGATACACAAAAACAGACTATATTTGTTTATACACACATCCTGACTGAGGTATATATTTATTTTTACACTAGGAGAACATTTGTAAACGTGACAAGAACATTTGATGGGATACTAAATTGAAAAGGAAATGCATTCTTAAATTACTTCTTAGGTCCTGAAAACAATTCACAAGCAAATATCCTGTTCTCCAGAGAGGGAACTCATTAACCATTGTAACAGCCTTGCATACGTTTGGAAAAAGAGTCCTTGAAACAGAATAATGATTGCAAACAACTGTCCTGTGAGGTCTGTCAGGAGGGCAATGGTTACCCCTCTCAACTGCAACTCCATCCACTCTTCTTAGTCTACAAATGAAAAAGCAAATATCCATGGACACATCAGAGAGGATTGACAGATCCCAAAGAACTGGCGTCTAAGTCCTCCCATTTCTCCTGTAGGGAAACCAGCTAAGGGAGCCAGAGCACTTTACCCTCAATAGCCTCAATAGAAATCTAGGTCAATAGCCAAGAGATAATTAGGTTGGCTACTAATTGCTTTTGTGTCAATGAAACTAAGAAATTGATGGAGTTGCCTTTCCACAGCTTTCCTAATGACCTTCCTGAAATGGCAGGTGGGTCACAAATCAGCAGCCAGCTAGACTGTTAGCATCAACAACTGGTTTCCAAGTGCTGGCACACAGACTTTTAGTTCATGGAGCTTATGTGCTTTGGATCCTGTAGGATCCCTGTGGAGAAGACAGACACCTTTGCACAACGCTCCAACTATGCACAACCATCTGGGAGAGATGCAATGGTTTACTAGTCTTCCAAAGTAAGAGGACATACAGACAAAGTTTTCCAGTGCAAGTAAGGAAAGGCAAGAAAGAAGAAATGTTTGAGCATATGCCAGTATGCAAACCATAAGCATCCACTGGTCCCTTCACCCCAGCGATGCTACGCAGGGAAATGCAGTGCACTGCACAGTTCCCTGGCTGCATTAGCTGTGCAGCATCTGGCAGTTCCTGAATAACCACTGTTTGTCCTGCAAAACCCATCTTGATGTTTAATTGTGAAAAAACACTGGAGTCCTCTATGGTAAAGGTACAAAGAAAATGTTGCTTCTAATCAGAAAGCAACACTAATTTATGATGTTGAAATTGTACCTCGTTTTTTAAAATTGCATGCTAAAGTGACATAGAATACTTTTGCCTAAATCCCACAATTCACTGAAAAATGGGAGTTATGAAAATGTATCCTATTACAAGAGGTATGAAGAGAAGAACAAGTACACAAAACAGTTGTCACTCCTCACAGTTTAAGATTATGTAAAACAGGACAATTCTGATGGCTTCTGCTGACAAATAACACATGGAGAGTTTAATCCTACTCTTAGTTGGGTGAAAGAGCAAATGCCAACTGTTTTCAGTGGGAACTGGCTCGGATCTTCGCTGGCCACAATGTAAAAGACAATTTTAAAGTTCTTGTGCATTTTCCCAAGAAACCAGATTTCCACAGCCTGTCTTACTCTTATGAAAATATTTGATGAGAGATCATATTCAGTACCTCAGATGTGTTTTTCATGCATATGGAAACAATTGTAATCATCATTCACTCTCTTGAAGTCAAAGACTTTTGACAACTAAAATATTATCTTTTTGAAGCCTTTTGAAAACTTAATGCAAATCATTCACGGACCTTTGAGGATTTTGGGGTTGGGGGGTGAGTATGCAGACATGACTGAAGGTCGCCAGGACACCACATACCAATAACTCCTTGCAGGCTGCAGCCCTGATGGTGTTTTGAAAATTGCTTAGCATGTTGAATACAGAGGCTGTAGCTGAACAATTACCATCTTGCCTAAGTCAGCCCTTGTACCTGAAGCAGCACTCTCCTCAGCCAGAGAGGGATCAGCCAGGACAAAACCCCAGGGATTTCTCCATTCTGTCAGACATTTTTTAAATACCATCCTTGGAGGCAAGAGACCCTCAGTCTTCCAGAGTAATCACTTCTCTCTGACAGACAGACAATACCCTTGTTACCAGCATGGGCAAACCGTTTCCTTTGCTCTGAATTTGTAGTAAGTCAATATGGGGGACTATTTAAAACAAATAATACAATTAACTTACATTTGTTTCTTACAGATGCTCGCTAATGTAAGAAAAAAGGAATGTTGTCTAAACAAATTACACCACTGTTTTTTTCAGAGGGGCATACAACGTTATGGTGACACATAATTACCTGCATCATTTTTAGTTTAGAGTATAGATAGATGTGCTGATTTTTCATTTAACACTTGTTATGCCAGATTGTTATCTGCAGTAAATTAAAGTAGCCAGAGAGGCCATTTGAGAAATCTAGGTCAATTCATTTCTGTTATAAAATATAGAGTTCAGTGTTTTCAAACTCCAGCCACAAAGATACTAAAGGCCTCATTTTGTGATCAGTATAGGAGAGGACAACAACGACAGGGCAGGTCCTCATAAAGCCATGCAAATCGACTGAAGATCTAACCCAGCATTTTTTTACTCAGCTTTGTTAGACACTTCAGGTTCAGTCTTGCCCTATTGTGAATTAGTCCCTTGAAACAGAAAGGAGACTAGCATGCAGTGAGCAAGTATTTTGCTCAGCAGTAGCTGTTTGTGGGATTGTGTTCCTGCTCATTATCTGGTAATAGCCTATGGATGTTGAACCCCTTGGACTAGCTTTCTGTACAGCAGGGGGAAACGTACACATGAGCACATATACACACAGACACATTTTGTAAGGAAACTCACCACTGCTAGAAGCATCGCTGAGATTTAGCAGCCCACCTCCGAGCCCTCTGTAACTATGGTAACTGTAGGTCCCATTGCCATTGATGTACAACACCTCCTGTGTGCTGGAAACAGCTGATGTTGAGTAAGTGACCTGGGCTGGCTCCTGTTTGTACTGTTTGTCAGCTGGAGCAGCCTCATCCTGCAAAAACAAGGAAAGGTTTTGAATTATCGTTACGTTTCACCTTGCACAAGAGGGTCTTTTCCACTGCTAAGATTCCACAACTATCACTTTTAGAAAAGTATAATACATGTTAAACAAGCACAGATGTGTTTCTGATTGACCAAATATCAGCTGAAAAGAAACAATGGAAATAAGCAAGAATACAGGTTTCCTACAAATCAGAGAATATGCATTTATTTGTGCTCCACAAGCCAACCATACTGTTTCTCAAATGAGAAGATGCATCCTCTCACCCTGAGGAGCTCACAGTCGCCTGCAAAACCCAACTCTGTCCAGAAATAGCATGGGAAAGGATAGGAAAAAGCCATTACTTTCTGACTGCAGGAGTGACTCTTCCGAGCCAGGGAATCATATCTTTCTTGATAAGACAAACCAATACAGAATGCACCAACTACTTCTTTTGATGTATCAGCCTCAGAAATGACAGAAGGAATACAGGAATGGAATAAAACAACATTTACTGTGTTTGCAGAGGGCTGAGTGAGTGTCCATCCACACAAGAGCCAAGTGGTAAGGATGCCTCTACAAACATGACTTGAAAGCATTTGTGATCTGTGTATGAGCAGTGACTGTTTGTACACCATGAGTTCACCTCAATGCTCCCTGTTTGTCTCTTAGACGCTCGCATAATATTTAACAGGATTTAGCACAACAGCCCTCCAACTTTCACCTACAAGAGGTGAAAGTGTATTTTTCCCCACCTGCACTTACCATAGCTATTGCTTAGAGCACCTCACCTCCACTCATGATCACAGAATGCTCCCGTGGCAACTTTAGTAATGACAGAGGTGAAAAAAAGAAAAGCATTAAGAGAAGACTTAATGTATTTTAGTAGTTGGAAACAAGGAAAACTATCAGTGAGTGACTGCTCAGCCCACCACAGGGACCTGAGTGCCGGTACCTCTGATTTAGTTTGCAAATGTATTTGAACTTTTTCTTTGTTTCTTTTATCTTGTAGACTTTTTTAATGGGCCTGATTTTACACTCTTATCTGATGAAAATACATTTCAGTGTTTTCAAATAAAATGGATTTATGGAAGATCAGTATTTAAAAAAATAGAGGTGAGAATGTTTGCAGACCTTTTCAGAGCAGTTAACTGAAAAATGATCTGTTTGTTAGAATTATCTCCCCTTTGTGTAAGATTTTGTCCATTTCATGCCTCTCTCTTCTGCACAACCCTTTTATGGTTGCTAAATATACCAAACTTATTAAGAATGTTATGAAATATCTCAAACATTTTTTACAGTGTTTACTTAAAAATAAGAATGCATATACCAGGCCTGAGGGATCAAATAGTTCAAACAGTGTCCAGTCTCTGTGTCGAAGCAAAAAGGGTTCTGAAGGAGCTTTCCTGTCTGCATTAGGAACAATCAACGGTTCCACCTCTCAAATAAGACACTACCAACTTTTCTGAGATGAAGATATCCCTGTCTTGTAGATATTTATTGGTGAAAGAGACTTGGGCACAACTGAGATGACTCAGGAGAAGGTATATATATTATTAACAGAAATTTTAATATTTAATACAGAACACTGAACTACCAGATAATTAGTTAATTCTGTAAACAATGAGAACGGGGCCTCTTGGGCACTAATACGAGCTGAGACAAAGCGTTGCATTTTTAAGAGAGTTGGCCAAACTGGTCTCCTATGCATTTTCTTAAGTAATAATAGGCTTAAACAAAGAGCCAAAATTGCAATGTATTTTTGCCAGGAATTCAACTTTAATATCATTTACCTTTTATCTCCAAAGGTCATTGCTGTCTCTTATAAGAGAAAATGTATTATTTTCTCTGAGAAAATATTCATAAGCTATACAGTGAAGTTTTATCTTGGCAACAAAGCTTAACTCATCATCCAAATCTTTAACGCTCTCAAGGCTGAGATGTTCTGTATCCTTATGTCTAAAACTAGATGATACTTCCTGCCATAGACTCACTCAGAGCCTCATTTTATTCTCATGAAGATCAGTAAGGGATCTTCTGCAAATTTATCGAGGACTGGACTGTGTGCAAGGGATGCAGTACAAAGGGGACTAACTCCTATAGCTGAGCAGAGTATCTCCAGGCCTGTCACTTTACCCTGACTGTCTGGAATCCACAAATTTGCTGTCCCTGAATTTACATGTCCTCCAGAGCCCCTATAGTGAGTGCACTGAAAACCTAACAGTGAGTTTCTTGCAGAGCTGATGCACTGAGCTTCTAGCAGAGCACAGCAAGCAGAGCCTGGCCGGAGGGCACAGCAAGGGCGATTGGTGCACCTTGGTGCGTACCAGCCCATGTGTTAGAGCGCATGGCCAAGGAGTGGGAGACCTGAGTTCTGGCTCCTTGTTGCAATACACGGTGAAGAGGGGCAAAATTTGGGATGCAAGGTCTTTGCTAGCTGTGGTGAGGAGGGGACCTGAACTCAGAGCTGCCATCTCCTAGCAACCAGGCTCAAAGCAAAACTGCAGTGGGAGTCGTAGCTGAAGCTGTGCCACTGTGTGGAATGAAATGCACAATTCAGAGGGCTACAGAGATAGCAAACAAAAATGGAGCATGACTCAGTTCCCTTTCAGAGAAGTGCTGCCCTGGGAGGCTTCCAGCCTTGCTCCCTTCCAGCTACGCCCTAACACAAAACTCACAAGGTGCTCTGAGGTTGGGAATCCAAGGCTGGGGCTGTGCTGCCGAAAGGGGATCTTTGTATCGAACTAATTGCAGCCCTGTGCAACACCACGGCGTGCCATGGGCTGCGGCTTGAGGTGGAGCCCAGGTGTCCTGGTGGGGAAGGCACTCCTCGGAGGGGTGAAAGGGGTTGAGGAGGATGCTGAGCCCAGGACTCCCAGTTCTGCATATGAGCTCTAATCTCTTGGCCACTATACAATGGGTGGCTTCCTCTAAATATTACATATATTTTTAAAGAGCAGACCAATCACCTGTATCTAAATGACAAATAAGTTGCCATGTATTTCAGACCTGAAATCTGGGCCTCATCTAAGTGCTTAGCTCAGTGTTCCAGGATGACTAAATGCAGAAGCAGGGCAGGATTTTTGGTGAGCGCTTTCTGAGCAGGCTCAGGTGTCAGCCCTACTGGTAGGATTATGAACCATTAGCCTGGTCCCAGGGGGTTAGGTGTTACCTCTCATACATTGCCCTGGGATTTAAGCATTTTTCAGAAATGTTTTGTACTTCAAAAGGCAAAACTGTGTCCTTTTCCCTTGCAGCCACACCAAGGACAAAGAAGCTGGGCTCTCTTCTTCTTGGGGAGAGAGAACATGAATATCATATTCACTTTTGTATGCCAGAGATTTATTCTGCACAGATTCATTCTCTTCTTTCTTTTCATCTTAATTGCCCTTGCTTTTAAACTAACGTAGAAATTAAACAAACATGGTGTTGTTCCAGAACTGAGATTTTTTTAATATTCTGTGTTAGTCGTTCAGCACTTCTTGTTTCCCCTATATTATGTTTATGCCGGAAAGGCTTAATAATTTATTTAAAATGTTATTTTAAAAATATTTTAATTTCATAATAGTCAGTAACAATTAACTAACCATTTATTAATATGTTTGACCTAACTACCTGCTCTGATTGATATTCCGAGCAGCTAATAGTTTAAAAGGAAATACCATCCACAGCAACACAGATGCTAGTGTAGAATGTCACAACAGTGATACAAAGAGCAAGACTCACCAGCAGTGTCCCAGTCTCCTGTTCCCCATGCCAGCGGAGGCAGAGGATACACATTTCTTTTCAAAAAGTCTGTCCTTCATGGCAGCAACTCTAACAATGCCATTGCTCCTTTCTATTTCCCATCTCCTTCACCACCACCAAAATAATACAAAAAAGTAATAGCTTGTTAAAATAAAGTGTCCTGGCAAACCTGTGCTACATTGAGTTTTGATCCCATATACACACAAGTGTCAGAAATTCTGTGTATTCCCATTAAGGGAGAGCAGTGCTATTGCCTTGGCTCCACTGTTAGCAATAGGCATTGCTAACATGTAAATGTAAATCCCAAAAGGGAGTGTGTATGCAAACCAACTCACATGGACAACGCTAGCTGACCATAAAGCTAACAAAACTTCTGCAACAAGAATATAAATGGTAATGTTCCAAAAATGGCAAAGATGGCAACATGCATTTAACTACTGCTTTCATGAAACGCAGTGTCTATCAGACTGACAAATTAACAACTTTGAGAATGCCAGATTTAACTGCCCCTATATCAAGGTGATTTTTTCCCACTCAATTAGAAGAGACAAAAAGGCAAACACATTTTCACCTCACGTTTCTTGATACTTTCTTTTTTAATATGTTAAACTGAAAAATGTGGATTGCTTGTTATTCTTGTCAATAAACACCTCTCTAGAATACCACTTTGAGGTTAGGAAATCTCAAATGCACATTAGTCTTCAAACAGATAGGCAAGCCAGGGAACCAATATTTGCATATGGTCTTCCGTTTTTTCAGCAAAGGAAAAAAATATTCATTCACATGAAAAAACAAAACATGCTTTCATGTGCTTTAATTTTTTTTTTTTTAGCCTCAATAGCTTGTAGCATGGCTTTAGAAGAAAGGAGATAATGTTTCATATATTTTTCCCATTTGGAACCCATCAATTTATTTCTATGATTTTTGAATCAAAAGTAAAATAAATAGAAACACATGATAAAACCACGTAGCACTTTTCAAAGCATACCCAATTAATCCTCACAATACTCCTGTTAGATAGGACTTTTATCACTGCTTTTCAGATGGTGAGATTCTGGCAACAAAGGCAACCTTAAGCTAGCATTACCTAATATGTAAAGTGCTTGAGTTCTGCAACCGTAACAACATAATGGGCTTCTCTTTGTGTAACTTAATTTTTAAAATAATGGGAAGAAACTTAGAAGTTCCATCATGGGGCTGTGGGGCTGTGAGCTCTCTGCCCATCTCGGCTCTTGTGCAGAGAAGCAGCCGCCAGGGTAAGTGGCCATCATCCTCTGCGTGAAGCAAGGTGTTTAAAGGAGGATGAGCCTCAGGATTCCTGGCTCCCACTGCAGGGCCCAGAATGTGGCCCCTTCTTAAGACACCTGGAGATCACTGCCATTTCCCTGCCCATGACCTGATCATGTATACCTTGTGCTCTGTCTCTTCAAACTTATTTCATACTGTCTCTTCAAAATCCCTGACTCCTCCTCCCATCCTCCTTGCTTCTTCAGTTTCATCTTCTACCCTCCATCTCAGTTTCAGGCTTCTTGCCTAGCAAATCCTAATCATAGAATCATAGAATCATAGAATCATAGAATCATTAAGGTTGGAAAAGACCTCTAAGATCATCAAGTCCAACTGTCAACCCAACACCACAATGCCTCCTAAACCATGTCCCGAAGTGCCATGTCTACATGTTTTTTGAACACCTCCAGGGCTGGTGAATCCACCACGTCTCTGGGCAGCCTGTTCCAATGCCTGACCACTCTTTCAGTAAAGAAATTTTTCCTAATATCCAAGCTAAACCTCCCCTGACACAACTTGAGGCCATTTCCTCCTCTCCTTTCCAAACAAGTCTCTTGATGCCTGATACCTGAGCAGTTTCAGCAGCTCAAGCCCGTTCGTTTCCTAATTTGTATTTAATCAGTGTCACATCTATTGATGGTCCCATCTGAGATTTTTTTCTCCCTTTTCAGACTCTTGTCAGTCTCCTAATCCCCAAAATCCTGTCCCATAGGGAGCACAGCCAGGTTCCACAATT
>WAAD01010142.1:42010-53995 GCA_013389945.1 Fregata magnificens | reverse complement strand
GAGCTAAATCAGGTGTAATACAGAGCCCAGTTAGGCATCTAAACTCCCTGTAATGCCAATGGTGATGTGGGAATTTGAAGAGTGTCTATCAAGATGTTAAGTTAAATGCCAAGAGTTCAAGGACCTCCAAACTGTCCTCCTGACACAGGGTATAGAGCCAGGAAAAGAAAGCACCGTGCTTCAGTTTCAGATTAGAAGGTCAGTAGGTTCCTTTTGCTTTCAGGTTATTAACACTGAAACGAACTGCCAGCATCAGTGCTGTCACCAGGCATCAAAAATGACACGAGCCAGTGTTCAACAAGAAAAGAAAGCATGAAACTGACACAGAAAAAGACGATCAAAATAAAAAGTTGCTTTTGTGTAGAAGAGAGAAAAATGAACCTCAGTCTTCTGCATTTCTGATAGAATGGCACGTTATTTATAGACTGGAATGGGTACGTTAACCTTAAATAAAAGATTAGTGTTTTCACATTGCAGTGTTTGAGTCTTGTATTTTCACCACTGCCACTTCACCTGCACGGCAGAAAACTTTTTTGGAAGAGGCACTCAGATGGCTGTTGCAAGGAGTTGTCAGAGAATCACTTTGTTGGAGCAATAGCATAGCAGAGGGATCATTTTTCATAGCCTGTCAGCTTTAGCCAGTGCATTATCCACTGTGATAGCAGAAGAGCAACATGAGCTTTCAGAGGTCACCAGTGCTGCTGGTTGAGCATGGATGAGCTATTCCTACAGTTTAAATAACTGTGATGTAAAGTCACTGGGGAAAGAGAAACTGGGTTCTTCTAAAGGACCATGTCTCTCTCTGTCCAAATGGAAAAGGATAGCATTTATCTTTTTCTGTGGTGCTTGAGACAAACTTACTGTTCTTTAGTGAAGTTCTAGATAGCTGATTTTTGAATGTACTTTCCCTGGTGTGCTTTTTTCCATCAGGGACTAAGGAATGTTAAAAAGTGTAACTCAATGTAGCAAGCACATTTGAGGTGGACTAATGACAGAAAGAGTCCTGCAAGTTCACTTTTTCTATAGCTCCTGCTGTTCTTGTCTTACGTTGCACTTATCACTCTTCATAAGCTATTTCATAAGTTATATTGGACATGGTCATGCTCTTTATTTTTCCAAAGAATTTTAAGGTATGAAAAAATTTAGTTAGCTAACAGTTTCACCACTATTAATTGAAAGTTGTCTCAACATACAAGACAGGTGCATAGCACAAGACTGTGTAGTGCGCTGCAGGTATGCACAGCAATGACTTCCTCAGTGCAATTTTAAATAATGTGTCCAGCGATGGCCAGCACCAGATTACGAACAGCTACAGGCATGCAAGAGGCAGAACTGGACCTGGTTGGAATACATGAACTGTGCCAATGCATCTGAGTTTTGGCAAAACTCCTATGTGCTCACGGTGTATTTCACAAAATACATGTGATATTCAGACAAAGGGACAAAGGTGCCATGCAAAGAGCAGAAGAATCTTCAGGGCCACCATTTTCTGCTTTGCAGAGGAACACCACAGGAGAGAGGGCAGGTGGAACTTTTGCTCTTCGCCATAGTACCAGCAGAGAGGAGATTTGTTAGGGCTCAGGCCTCATACAGAATTTCTTCCTCTCGGGATAGGCAGAAAACAAAGGCAGATTTTAACTCTGACCTGGAGAACAGCACAGCATGGCCTTTGCCTTGGGCCTTACGATAAGTTACTGATTTAGGCCTTGTTTCAGTAGTCAACCTTGAGAATCCCCATCTCCTCTATTTGCACCTTCCCATCCACTCTCTGCCAACATTTTCCTTCAAAGGAAAGCCAGTTTCCCTTGGGAGACTGCATCACCGACTCCTTCAGCCTGCCACAGAGGATGGGACCAGAGAGAATATGAAAGGATCCTTTCCTTCCCTGTGCCACCTCCATAGAGATCTCAGCCTAAGCTAGCTCAAGGCACAGGACCATGGGAGCAGGCTTAGCAAGCCTGCTCCTAAAAGAGCTCATTTGGTCCGTGCCTGATCCCAAAAGTGAAGCACTGCATAATGAACTCCAGGGCCTAGGATGCTCCTGCTGAAATTAGATTAGTTGAAAATCTGAAGAAAATAAAGGTAAAACTTCAGTGGAAATGAAGTACAGGTTATGCTATGTTTATTCTTATGTTGCTGCATATCACCTCTAGTCCTTTCAAAGCCAATTTCTTTGCAGTGGTCAGCACCTTGCTGAAGAACATGGCTGATCATTTTTTCTGCTTTCTCATTGACAGGCAGTACAAATGGAGGAGTCTGAATATCTGACCTTTCTTCCAAACAGAAACAACATAAACAGCAAGAAAACAATGTCATCTTTTCCCATCCCAAGAGCAGTTTTGCCTGCAGGTAATGGTGCTGAATGAATCAAAGTATTGCTGAAACTGACGCATGATGACAAAGGCGTAGCAGTACTTACTGCTGAACCAGAAGGATGCAAAGCAAGAGAAATTCCTCCTTTGTGGTGTATTCCTCTCATTCAGAACAAGCCTTGCTATGCCTCAGGCAGCTCAGCTTTTAGGACCACAATCAAGCATTTTTCTCTGCATTTTTTATACTTATGTGTACTGTCCTCAAGAAATTATCTCAGTGAGGCACTCCTATAGGGAGAGACGTTTCTCTTCCCCCTTGCCAACATGCCAATTTTTAGTGACTACGATGGGCTAGATCAGCATTACTCCATTCAGTGCAGAAGGACTGTGGCACCAGAGCACCAACAGAGAAAATTTTCAAACTCGTGAATCAAATGTTTAGGGAGCATGCAGGGGAAAGTGTGTGGGAGTACTGGAGCAATGTTTGTGCCAGCATTTTAGATTTATTACTACAATACCATCACGCTCAACATAATTAAACCTCCCACTATAGGTCTCTTCGTCTACTGCATTACAACTGCTGTCACTCCCACCACTGAGAGCATATTTTCTTGACACAAAACAGCTTTCCATACACCTGCTAGCTCTGGGGTATGGAGATGTAACTACTCAAAAAGACTTTATTGGAAAATTATGGGGTATAATTTGGACTTCTGAGCGCTTTTTCCTATTTCTCTTCTGCCCCACATTTTCTTTTAATAGTACATATATTGGACTCTGTGGCAGGAGGGATAGACCAAAGCACTTTTTATTAGATTCTAAATGAAATTCTTCTTCATTTAGAAACAGAAGATGATAGCCTAGACGTGAAGCATTTGAGGTCAATGTTGAATTAACTTCCTCAGTTTTAACTAATTAAAAATGTCTGTGCGTTCTGCTTTGAAAAGGAAAAAAGTAAGCATGCTGGAGATTCCAGCATATTGGCATATTTACAGTATGGTGTCTCTTCCACAGGTAAATTCTAGTGGGAGTTACAGATAGCTGTCTTTAAAAAAAACCAGTTTTCTTGTCTGTTAGAGAGTGAGCAATTACTTTTTTGCATGCACTTAATGACTGTTTCTTGCTTTCAACAGTAGGTTCAGATATTTTAAAGATATTTTACCCTGTGATACATTTGATTCCTAATTATTTTATTTCAAATCTGCGTTAAAACTTGAACTGCATGTTTGTGAAAACCAAAATTCTTTCTATGAATTCAATGCAGGATGTGTGTTTTTGAACACTGTCTCAGGTACAATTTGACTTTTACCATTTAAGAAAAAAAAGAAAAAAACTTCTAAAAATAAAAGGTATTTTTTAAAAATCCTGACCTCCCCACCCTGTCTCAAACTATTCAGTAGAAAGAAAATGGTTTGCTACTGAAGAAGACCTGCTCTAAATTTTTGACAGAACTTGGTGCACATCCTTTAACTTCAGTACTATGAGGGTTCTGTATTTTACAAGATTCAGTAGATAAGAAGTCATGCTTTGGGTTATGGCCTTTTGATTCCACAATCATCAAACAAGAGTAGCATAAGCCATTGGAAGAAACAAAGAAGTGAACTTTGACTGGCCTTTGGAGGATGCACTTTCTGATTTGCTTCATTAATGGAGACAGTAAAACTGAAGCTCAATATGAAATATCATGAGTAATAAGCATGAAATTTGTGCACTGCAGTACAAATCTGTTTCCCAAATATTCTCATTTCAGGGGAGGATTCTTTTGGCACAATGCCTGGGCTGCTGGCCACAGCCTGCTTGGCTGACTTGCCCTGTGCCTAGCCTCTTTAGCAGCTGGTGCTGCTCCCAGGCAATTCACTCAGCTCCTGCTCCCACAGCTTATTATATTTTTTATTTTTTTCTTACAAAAATATGTTTCTAAATTTAGTTTAGGGACATCAAGCCATCACAAACATGTTCCTGCTACCAAACATAAGCAGTCTGTGCGTACATTTCTACATATATTTTCTGCATGGAGAATCACGCTGTTCTAACCAAGGAATACATATGAATCCCTCGTGCAACTGATGCTTTGAATTTAGGAGTAATTTAGGATTGCTTAAAGTCTTCTAAATCTACTAACTCATTAACCAAAACCAAAATACACCACTCTTGAAAAATAAGACTTTGCACATGCACGCTGGGTTTGCGTTTATTTCATTAAACTGGCCCAAACTCTGCATGATAACAGGGATTTACTCACCAGAAACATTATTCCCTGCCTGTGCTGTAGGCAGGAGGGTGTGTGCAATGAAGTCATTAGCTAAACACAGGAAAGGAAAGACAAAATCATGCTTTTAACATACTTGTCTCTATGCTAGAAACATCTGACAGGTAAGAAAATGCTTCACTTTTAATATCTTCTTGCCATATAAAAGGGAGGGATAAATAAAAAGCTCTCTATTCCTGGCTTTCAACATGGGAGCAGGAAGAAGAAAAGCCCTGGCTCCAAACCGCCCATCTTTGGGCCTGAGGGGAGAACTTTGCTATCTACATTTCCACCAGCCTTTCCTCTTCTGCCTCCTTGCCAGGACATGGATATTAAAGACACAGGGAAGAAGGCTGTTCTGGTCCCTGTTCATTTTCATTCCACCTATGCTAGGAAGGGGGATAAGGTTGTAAAAGTTCCTGTCCAGGAAACAACCTGATGCTCCATTGCTGAGCTTTCAGCTTTATCAACCTCCAGAACAGAAAACTTACACTGGCATCAATTTTACTTCACATTCAAGATCTTATTGCAGCTTGGGGTGTTTAAAGTGTTCTCTGAAATCAGCAGCTTGAAATTCAACCATATATGCTCAGCACGAAGAGCCTGGAAAAATCAAGCATTTTCTAATTTAATGATATCTGTGTTGAGGTGAAAAATTAGCTGCTCACCTTAGGACCTCACTGTAAATCCAAGGCATGAAATTATTTGCAATTGCATGCTTTGCACATTATTCCTTTCTAATACATGGAGCAAATTTAATGTAGGTTGGGCTGCAGTGTGGAGTGCGGGGGGTTGCACTTGCAACTGCATGCTTTGCACATTATTCCTTTCTAATACATGGAGCAAATTTAATGTCGGTTGGGCTGGAGTGTGGAGTGCGGGGGGTTGTCCTGTGATACTTGGCAGTCCCTTCCAGCTGCATCTGCTAATAACAGAACCATATCCAGCATTGCTAAAATCAGGAATTTTGCCACTGACTTGAAGGGCAGCAGGATTTAAAATTACAATGCATACCGCTTATTTTCTTCCCCTTGACAATATGGCCAGTGCATTCTGGGTAGGAAGCTAAGTTTCCCAATACGAGTACATAATTTGATCTCTTGACAGTAATCCACATGCAGCTAAATGGCGCCTGCATAACATTTTGTGCCTCAGTGGTTAAAGCATATCATTTGGAACCACAAAAGCAAACCAAAGACCAACTCAGAAGTAAAATAAACATTAGGTGGGGAGATGATGGAAGTGAACAAGGCCTGAAATGCAAACTAGCATGTGGGTATCCAAGGACGTTACAGTCACCTTAGTGATCATTTTGAACACAGATAAAAAAGGATAAAGTACTGAAGCACAGAAATCACTCTGATCCCTGTTAAATACCAAATCACAGAGATGTCTGAATACAAAAAGCTATTATTAATAAAGCTTCTGTAGTGTAAGAGGCGTTGAGCTCTCTGCAACTTAAAGTGACTGTTGCCTCTTGTGGTTTTTGGGATTCCAATTTCTATTTGTTTGCTTTATGTTAAGTGAACTATCTGCTTCCCTTTGCTCTTTTCTATTATCAAAGACTCCGCAAGCCTCCCATTCTGAAGTGAAAATCACTTTGAGCTGGAATTTTTCAGGTCTTATGTAAATATAGAGCAGAGAGAGGACATAGCCCCATCCCTCTGCACTGCTGCCACTTGTGGTCAGCATGGACGAAGTGCATTTTCTTTCCCACCCTCTAGAGCAAATTAGGCTCTGTGAAACCCAAGAGGAAGGGAACTCCTGGTGCTTTCTCCTCCGCCTCTAACAAGGATGCATAGCTGATGGGCTCTTCCTGCATACTGAATAGCTGTGGCAAGGACTCCATCTCCCTGAAACAAAACTGCTTCTTCGTGCTCCCTCTGAATTCGCAGCTTTCTGCCACAGAAGCACCGCCTCAGCAGGGCATTCTCCAGTGCCCACTGGGAGATATTTTTGCATAGCTCCCTTTTCTGTAACCAATATTGTTCAAATCTGCCTTTGACACAAAAACACATAACATAAACAACAGAATAAAGAGAGCATCTAAGAACCCTACAATTTGTTTCCTCCCTCCTTCTGGGAGCTGCAGTACACATTGATCAGGAAAGAGAACAACAACATACACATGGGGACACAAATATATATCCTTCTTCCTTCTTCGCTGCTGTATGAAGGGTAATACAGGAAATAACTGCTTAGTATGTCAAGATTTAGAAGCTGTGCATTAGCAGCACAGCTGAAACACAAATTGTCTGTCCTCAAATATGAAGGTTTAGTCTCTTCCCCCTCACTGCTGAAGGCCAGATACAGTGATCCTGAAATGGAGGTCCATGCCCTCACTGCAATTCAGATTTTTAATTAGTTTCTTCCAAAACAGTTTTACAATTACCTGTAATTTGTCCACCAGTAATTTCCTTCCTCCTTAACAGAGACACAAACTGCTCCTGGTCTGCAACAGCCAGACATTTTTTTTTTTAATAAAACTGTGCTTGAAGAATCTTTCTTTAGGTCAACCTCCTTGCTAAATGCAGAGAAACGGCACCAGAAATTGTATGGAGGCAGATCATTAACATCTTCTTACAAATCTCAATTTCTTTAAAAATGAACATTTAGGAATTAAATATAAATGGAAGGAAACACAGTAATGGTGATTTCCAAGTGGCAGTACATGTGCACTTTTATTAATATTCGGATGTATTGCATTAGCACGGAACCTGTATCCAGTTTGCAACGGGCACTTGTATCAAGCTGCTCTATTCAGGTTGCTGCTATGACAACTATCCAGAGGCAAATGTCAGGTCAGCTCCCAGCATATGTTTCTAGGCCATAATTGCTTTGTCAGAAACCTAATAGCCACCTACTCCTACTCCTCTAAAAGCTAAAAGCCGTATTGTTAAAATTACTAAATGTTGCAATATTCTTAACACCCTATTCATATGCTACTAAAGCACTGAAAACTTTAGATTTGCCTTCCTTTTATCCCCCAAACTAGGATGGGGGTGAAGAATGTGTTTCAAGTGCCTATTTACAAATTTATGTTCATTTATGTTTCAGTGTAAACCTGGGATCATTAAACTTTCTCTTCCTTGGGGGTTAGATATTATCTTTCACTCCACCATGATGATTATTGGTATTTAATTTGCCTGGTTACAAATCACAGCATGGAAAAAAATTATAGCTGTCATCTTGATGAGAGGTTTCTTAAAAAATGCATTCAGTGTTTATCGTAAAGAACTGCTTCATAGCATCACAGTGCATGATGTCTGTGCACAGTGCATATACTTGCTCTTATCAACTTTAAAAGCTCAAATAATTGAAGATTTTTTGTATCGAGTTTAGCTTTTATAATTAAAGAAACTGGTAGCTTCCACAAGACTCAGAAATATAAACTGCACATTTATCCTAACCTTATCTATCCTAATCTTACATCATATCTTTTAATCTTATGATTAAAAAAAAAGACATTTGATGTTTGTATTGAGGGAACTTTTTTGAGATGCCTAGCAGAGAGTGAAATAATTGAAGCAGAGATAGAGATGAAGTAAATAATACTCTTGCAACTGCAAAGTTGTCTTGCAGCCATCTCCAAATATGATCTCATGTGAAGAATTAAAGTTAGTCTGCATATAACTGGTTTGTTCAGTGAAAGGGAAATTGTCTCCCATGCGCACACGAAGATGTACACATATCCTAATAGCTTCATTGTATTACCTCCCATTTGCCTTGTAGATAGTGATAAAGAATAGTTGAATTAAATTAAACTAAAGACATTCCGAATTTTACAATAAAAGTATTATTCTGATGTCTGTGCAATGAAGGTATCAGGACAACACTTTTGTCAGGTTATACAGCTGTCTGACTTGTTATTTTCAGCTAGTCTGTGGAATGAAAAGAAACTGTACCCTTTAAATTCATATTAAAAAAAAAAAAGAAAATGCAGAAAGCCTTTTTCTTATATATATTCTATAAAATATTGACTGACAAGCATTCTGTGAAAAGCCTACTGATTTATAAAGCACCAGCTCTGGCTGAGAAATGCTTTTGTTAGGATGGGAGATATGTAAGATAACTTTCATTTTCCTCTGAGCTTAAGCTCTTTTTGGGCTCAACTTGCCATTTGCTGTGTAACTACAAAAGAATCATACATTGTATGTCCGATTACTTGGGGCACAAGGATGACAGAAGTGTACGTAAGTCACTCCTTTGGATACCCAAAAAACTCTGCATGCTATGGTAGCCCTTCAGTGACACTAGTCACTGAAATGGAGGTCACGTTGCTAAAATAACATGGACTGAGTCCAGGAGAGAATCCAGTCCATTGGCTTCACAGTCATATGTGACCACTACTGTCCTATCTACAAATATAATAATGAATTCTCAAAGGTCCAGATTCCTAAATAGTACAAAACAACAAGGTGCCAGTGAAGCTACATCAAATTTCTAAATGATCTGGCTAACTATATACACGACATGTCCATAAAAAGGTTCATACACTTCTACAGACATAGTATCCTATGATTCAATTCTTTTGCTGCTTTCCCATATTCATCCTCCCTCCTCGCTCCCAGGTGCTCACATTTTGTGTTGATCACCAAAAACTTCTTATTTCAGTTAGAAGAAAAATGCTCATTCGCAAATTTTGCAGCATGACAGCATGCAAAAAGAATCAATTCTAAATGACAAAACAATGAAACAAAAGGCAGCTGTTGTAAAACCACCTGTGTCCAAATAAGGGTGAAGGCAATTTTTTCCTAGTATCGTTCTTATTTGCTTTTCCAAGGGAAGATTTCACCTTTTCATCTTCCTTAGCAAAAGCAAAGGGGCAGGTCCTCTCACATACTGATGTACATAAACAACTATTTCCTCTTAGATCTTCCCTTGAAGAATTTTTATTGGTCTTTTTGATTTCAGACAGGACAGTAACAAGACTAATCCACCTCCACTTTCCACAGAGTACCATAGCCCAATACCACTCCAGGCTGTTTTATGATGAGGTTTTATAAAAACTACACCACGCACATACCTGTTCGGAAGAAGCAGAGACTGACAACCGTTAAGCTCTTAAAACAAAACTTCCATTTCTGTGACTGACAACAAGCAGAGCCACAGAGCCGAGGCCTCTGCAGTGGCAGCCTGCAAAATAGGCATCCCAACCTCTGTTCACTGTGCAGGACAGTAATGACCGGATGACTTTCTCCAGATTTTTCTACTTATTTAACCGTTCTTCTTTTGCCCATCGAAGACACAATTTGGTTTGTAAAGTGAAGGACACAACAAAAGAAGTCATCCTGTTCACCATATGTAATGAATGCATGTAGAAAGGACTGTATTTTAGCTCCACTTAATTTGTTTCATGACTCCCATGTTGATAGTAGTCCAGAACCTTCACTTCAGTGCAACTGCTTCGCACTGAATATTGCTAGAGGTGTAATAAAGATCTTGACGGATTATCCCAGAAGAGCATCCCAAGATATCACTCAGAAGCACAGGAAATCTTAAGGATTCAGATAATGCCTCTTCTATCTCTGACTGAGGCAAGTCATAGAAGTTCAATCCAATTATTGTTTCTACATTTTTTATCAACTGTGATGAAAAAAGTCCTCAAAATTCAAGACTGGAGTTACCCTTTTTCAGCATCCAGACACAGCAGAGATGATTTGGAGAGCAACACAAAAGCTCTGCATTGCCTCTGTAGCCACTGCCTGACCTGGACCCCAGTGTCATTAGCATTTCACCATTTGGCACTAGTATCAGTAAACCTATACAATTTCAATATTTAAATCTATAACATTTGTGCAAGGGAATAAATTATTTTTAATATCAGGCAGAATAAAAAAGTGGAAGCGACAGAAATCTTCAGTCAGGTAATAGGTACCAAACGTAACTTCTTGGCACTTAAGCTACTGGCCAACCAACAGAGCTTGATCTCAAGATAATGAAAATGCACTGAAGCTAAAGAGAGCATTTGAGTAACATCTAACACAGCCAGACAGCCAAAGCATTATAGTCCAAGCTACCATGATGTAGTAAACACATTTATATTCCCTACAGAGAAGTCTCAGAAACTGACAATTGTTGTAGTTTCAAAAACTATGGGAAGTTACCAGTTTCCTGACAGACAAGATCACATTGAGTTTCCCGTTATGAAAGAAATTACTACCATGAAAAAAACTAATTTTGAAAATAAGTGATTGATGCCCGTGAGACCAGTTTTCATTAACTTACTTTTCAAATTGGATTTTTGCAGGCAGAAATTTTCAGCCTTGAGTTAGGAAATACAAAGGTCATGTGAGTGGAATTTAAGGTATACAGGTAGAAGGATGGCTTCTTCCTGCTTCAGACTTAACTTTATCAGACTTAATATCACCAGATCAGGGCTATATTAAGCACTGCAGCTATCAGAAATACTTCCAGAAAGTCATTCATAAGATGCAGTATTTGTGTGCGCATAGATATACACACACAACTGGAGAGGTTTCTTCTGAAGAGATAACAAATCTGTGCACAGGATTATACATATATAAAGCCAACCCTTCATGTTTAATATTTGTGAAAGAAACAGCTAATAGTCATAAGCATGGTCAATACTCTATCTGTTCAAAAGAAAAATTAAGCTCTTAGAAGTTTCCATAGTTTTGACTTTTAAGCTGGTTCTTTTTGCTGAGCAATAATTGAGACGGGTTTTGATCAAACCACTGTTAAAATGAACACTGTAGACAAAAACATATTTAGTTTGGAAATTCATATTATTTTACCGAAGTACAGACTTCCATTAGGGACGTAGATGCAGCATGCTCAGAACTTCCTGCTCAGGGACCATGTTGTGCCAGGGAGAGGAGCAGAAATAGAGAAGAGGAGGAAGGAGCATAAACAAGACAAGAAAATGAACTCAGGAAGCTGCTGAAGTTTTGTCTTAGCTTCAGGACTGGGAATAACACTTATTGTGTTCTTAATATATCCACATTTTATGGGTAATATTCTGAAAAAGGTAGTGGTGGAAATGCAAATTACACCTCACTTTGAGGCAGATCACCCCTCTGGAGAATAAAAGGCAGACCTTCACTGTGCTGCGTGCAGCGATAAAGCAGCTTTAATGCAACGCTTCCATTCAGCTCTGAGGGGAAGTGCTGAAGGAGTGCTCTTACCAGATCCTCTTAACAGTCTACTTTCCAGGACTGTCTAATGCTTGTCCTCCATTAGGAAGGTCTCTTGATATAATTCATGAAGTGGTAATTTTCATTATCCAAATCTCATTTCCCCTTTCCTCCTCCCAAGTTTCCACTGAAGGGTCCTCAAAGCCTGAGTCCACCCGTTGGTATAATGCCCAGTTTTGGAAATTTATGTTTAAAAAGGAAAAGTAGAGCCATGTTAACAAGAAAATAAGGCTTCTTCTTTTTTTTTTTTTTTTTTTTTTTTAAGTTT
>WAAD01010142.1:23437-33748 GCA_013389945.1 Fregata magnificens | reverse complement strand
CACCTCGAATACTGTGTTCAGTTTTGGGCCCCTCACTATAAGAAGGACATTGAGGTGCTGGAGCATGTCCAGAAAAGGGCAACGAGGCTGGTGAAGGGTCTAGAAAACAAGTCTTATGAGGAGCGGCTGAGAGAACTGGGGCTGTTTAGCTTGGAGGAGAGGAGGCTGAGGGGAGACCTTCTCGCTCTCTACAACTACCTGAAAGGAGGTTGTAGTGAGGTGGGTGTTGGACTCTTCTCCCAAGAAACTAGCGATAGGAAGAGAGGGAATGGCCTCAACTTGCGTCAGGGGAGGTTTAGATTGGACATTAGGAAGAATTTCTTTACTGAAAGAGTGGTTAAGCATTGGAACCGGCTGCCCAGAGAGGTGGTGGAGTCGTCAACCCTGGAGGCGTTCAAAAAAGGTATAGACGTGGCACTCCAGGGCCTAGTTTCGGATACTCCCTAGTGCTCTCCTGTATGTCAGCTTTTTCCTCAGGTATTGTAAGACCAGTTCATTTTCAAAATGAAATATTGCAAATGTGCCACAACTCTTTCATAATAACTTATTAAGATCTAACACAATGTCTTTAAATCCCCAACATATTTATAAGAGTATGCAGTACCTAAATAGCATGTTTTCATAGAAAACATCCAAAATACTTTACAAGACAGGGTACACATTATCTCCAAATGAGATTTTTTACTCAAGTGTAATGCAGTGAAATGTATGACACAGAACTGTCCTACAGTCACAAAGGATTCAGAAACCTTTCCACAGAGTATTTTTAAATTTACAGACTGAAGTACAGTACTGCACTCTATTGGATGTAGTTTTATAACTGTTAGTTAGTACAGAATGGTGAAATACGAACAACCGGACTGGCATTTTAATGCTTGTAGCACTGCACTTCAGACTGGGTTTTGATATATTTTGCTCAGTCTTGCAGTCTTGTGATAAGTACTCAATTGTGACACCTACTAAGGAATTCAAAGAAATCACTAGAAATATTTTCTTAAATGGCAGAAGAGGCTTTTTAAAATATTCAGTGATGTTCACAATACTTTTTTAAGTTTTCAGCTTTAAAGTACATTTAATTCAAACACTGTGTGTTACACCTTGATTATGACAGCACCTAAATATATCCATATATATCTTAACATATCCATATTCCTGTCTAAATGTTAAGCAAGTGATACATTCCAATCAACCACCATTCTGCTGCTGCTGCTGCTGCTGCTGCTGTGCCTACATAGAGAGCTAAGTCCTAGAGCAGTTTCAGTGGGGCTAGTGGAAATTTTAAATGACTTATATGAACAACAGAAAGAAGATCCATATGACTTTATTCACCTGAAATTCAGGTATTTTGTCTAAACTAGTCATCTAGGCTTCTTTTTTGATCCATTCAGACAGGTATCTCCAGAAGTTGACTCATGAGACAGCTGGGGAGGAATCTCTCTGGATTGGTTCATCTAAGTGCTTCACTGATTGCTGAGGGAGCCCAAGTCATCTAATTTCTCTAGCAAACTTAGGTAAGATTACCTCTATCCCAAATTTATCTGGTATTTCAGAGTGACAGAAAACCCCAGGAATCGTCATGCTGAAGTAATTCCTTCTGAGTTAGGTCGGGATTGGATTGGAGACTCCAACAGCAAACAGTTTACTAGCAAAACTCCAGAGGACTAGGAAAAACGGAGTCTGATTTAACATTATTTCCTGTTTCCCCTAAACAAATACACTGAACTGGCTCCATACCCTTAAGCTACTGGCACAAACCAGCTAATCAAGTAACATTGCAGCAGAGTTCTCGATCTAAGTCAGAATCACAGCATAAGAAAAGCTGACATATTTACTACTTTTTTCTGATTTCAAGCTTACAAGTAATCAGGGGGAACATTCCTTTACCCCAGATTTTTTTTTTTTTCCATAAAAAAGGGGTTTTTTTCCTATATCAGTACTTATTGCCATTTTGGCGGGGATTGTTTTTCTTCTAAATTCAATAAAAAAGTGAAACAAATGTCAAAATTGCATTCCTATCTTTTCCTCTCTCACAGAATGTAAAAGACTATCAGGTTGCTAGGTATTTTTCATTTTTTAGTTTTCATTCTTTTTCCAAATATCATGCCTTTTCCAAAGCTAACTTCTTCACATTTTCCAAGGTTACTGGAAAAAGTGTAACTTCTGCCACTCACTTTTCCAAAATTGCCTATACTTGCAAAAGTTATTGAAAAGCAAAAGGGATCTGAGACAGATTTAAAAGGCAGTTCTGAAAAATCACATCAGTATTCACTTCACTGTTCTGTGGAGGAAAAAAAATATTTAAGAGCCTTAGGGAAACTGTTTCTAGAATTTTTTTAAGGGTATGTGAGACCTAATGCAAAAAGTCAAAGCTTGTCAGAGAGTAGCTTTGCCCTTTTTCAACCAGGTTGCCCGTCAGACTTACAGAAGCTAACCACTGTCTAACAAGGGTGAGATGCTTAGAAAGGAAAGTGACAAGTCAACAGAGTCTGGGGTATAGTACAAAGCAACAACTCTATTATTATTTGTAGATCTTCATGTAACTGTTCTTGTGATAATTTTCTTAATGCTTCCCAGCTTATTAATTAAGATTAGGTATGCATCCCTGGACCAACAGACCCTCATCTTCCTGAAAACGCTTATGACCTTTCCAGCCATAAAAGGCCTGGAGGACTGAAAAGCCATGTGACTGCGAGGGCAGCTGGACTATTCAGCACTAAATTCAGTAAATAATGAAAGCTTCCTCTCTCTAAAGCTAAAACTTAAAAACAGAGGCTAGGTATCTATCCCAAGAAACCTTAACGAGGCAGGTTTCAGAAAACATACCCCCTTCTGAAAACTGGTCTCCACCAAAGTTACGCAATCACTCCAAGCCACTAGACACATTTAAAACACCTTGGTCAACATGTGCACAGTTGCAAATCATTAAAACACCTCTTACAGCCAATTGGCACAACAAAATGACAGAAGCAGTGAAAGATATAGAGCTTTGTTATTTGTTATTGAGGCTGGCAATAGGACAAAAGGAGCTGGGATGAACAACACTGGGATCTGACTGAGAAACTGTCTTCAGGCATAGTGTGGCTCTTCTTCTCTGACACATCCAAACTTGTCTTCAGACAATGAAAAGCATTTATGACTAGCCTTTTCTCTCCAACACATAAGAACACTTTACTCTCTGATACTATTGCTTTGTATTACAGTAGTGCATAGGAAGGAGGATTTCCTTTTGCTTAAAGAAAAGGAAGAATCTCTTTGTGAATGAGAGTTTAAGACCTTGCTCTTGCATTGGGATGCACATAGAAAAAATGGCATAACTGTGAAAAAGATATGGTGAGGTGCAGTTTCAAACTGAATGAAGTGAGACTGATGATAGGAGATCATGAAGATGGGAGGAAGCAGATAGTAGTAAGAAAATGTAATTATTAAGTCAATTAAACCTCATTTAATTATTTCTAGCATCTAAATTTTTCTGGACTGTAACTAAATAAATACATACCACATATCCTCAGCAGCTGCCTATTATCTTTTTTTAATCCGCAGTTTTCTATAGATACAGAGGCTGGGACAAGTCTAAAGGACGGATTTTAAAAACATTAGTGAAACAGGTCATTTGACCATTTCAGGGAGAAAATTCCTCTTGTATAGCATATATAGGTCACAAAACACTTAATGTATACAAAGGAATTCTCATTAATATCAGTCCTTAAGAAAGAGACAGTAATATATTTTTTTCTTTTGCTTATGGGCTAATGAAGACAAAAAGAAAGAATTTCTTTAAGAACATCAAGAACTTTAAGAAGTTCACACAGTGCTACAGCATAGCACAGGTGGAAGCACAACCTAGAGATCCCATCCAAAAGCCAGTGATTTCAGGACTTGACAAACTCCCTTCTCAATGAAAGATTCTGAGCAAGATCATAGAGTTTAGTAAGAGAACATTCTCAACAGTCCATAAGCAAGAGACAATGGGAGGAGAAAAACAATCTTACAATTCATGAGAAAAACTCTGACAGTGCCTTGTGGAGGAATATGCTTGTGTCAGAATGAAAACGGCACAATTACAAGCTGAACAGTCAAATGGGGAAAGCATTTCCAATGTAGAAACGGAACTCCTCAAAGGAATATTTGTAACAAGAAGCGATGCAAGCTGCTTTGGAGTCTGCGGACAAGTACCTGTCGTAAGTAGAATAACTATAAGCAATCTTTTAAAAATATTAATACTAAGAAACATTTAAATTAACAATATGAACACTCATGAGACTGAGGCTTTCCCATTGCCTCAGAGCTAGAACTGGCCTGTTATGCAGCAAGAACTGTCATTTGGATTACAGATGGCAAATAACTGACAGAAGCAGGCTTGAGGCATCCTTTTTCATCTTTACCATGCAGTCTTACACTAATTTAACTTAGTGTTTACATTTTCTCTTCACTTTACAATATGATGCTGTAGATAGCTGCACTGTTCCACACACAGTCTGAACTGCCACATGCCATATATGAGATGATTCTCTTTTTCTCTTGCAACTAGATACTCAAAATGTAGCATTCTGAACCTGAACAAAATGAAAAAGTTGTCTTTAATATGTCTATAGCAAAAGACATGTCCTGTGGAGATTATTATCTGACATCCTGTTTAATATAACAACAGTAGCACTATTACTCCTGTGGAGATCATTATCCTGTTTTGCTATATTTGAGGGTAGCACCTTATTCAAATCAACACCAACATGTCCCTTCATGATTGTTTTGAACAAATGTTATTATCCAGATGGAGTGATTCTTTTCCACTGTCAAAATGGTAAGTACATTTAAAATAATCATACAGTCAAGTGCCTCTGTCCATGGTAGCATTTTCAAAAACTGCTTATAATCAGGAGATGCTGATACAGTAATTTAGAAATCAGAAAATAATTAAAACCAACAAATGGATACATATTACATTTCAGAATTATCAAGAAACATAAACGACCACTTATTCTCTTAGGAAATTAATGGGAGCTCCTCCAAAGACTTTGGATAGTCTTTGGCTCATGTTCCTACCTGCAAACAGGGAAGCAGGACAGATTTCCCTTCAGGCCCAAGAGGGCTGAAATCTTTGGCATGAGCTCCAGTGCCTTGTCATTTCCATTCATGAGCAGCAAAGTCAATATTTTAGAGGGTGATTTGTTTGTTTAAAAAGAAATAAAGCCCATCATAAACTGTTGTGGAACATTATAAAAATAGGGAATATTTCTGAACTATAAAGATTGCCTATTTGGATCATATTCCTGGTAATCTCTGCTCCTTTTCCCCTCCCAGGAATAAATTTGATCTTACAACCTTTATTCATATGAAAGTAACATTTGCAAATGTGCACCAAAGTCAAGCCAACCTAGCTCTTATGGGTCAGACTGTAAGCCCCTTACTCATATTGCAAAACAGTTGAGCAAGTCTTTCAGATGACAAAAATGAGTCAGTTTACATAACTGCTCATCAATGTGAATAATGACAGTAACGAGGCCATAAATTGGAAAAGTGAGGAGACTTGCTAGCATTGGCTAATTTTGTAAGTATTTTCAATTGAAAGTACAGCAAAATAAAAATATGTGGCATCGTGAAAGCTAAACTTGATGTTGCTGAATTATTTTCAGTCAGAGTGAGTAGATGTAATTTGATGCTACTTAGTGTATTGTAGAAAATATTTACTTTCTGTTTTTCCTTCTTTTATTTTGGAAGGCTATACAATCTGACATGTACACCACCAGTCAATCCTTGGCACTTTTATCTGTACAAATGTCCTTTACTCTACCTGTCTCTCTTCATCTGTGTTTCCATTGTTCAGAAACAGTGTTATCCCAATGTTTCAAATAATAAAACCATGCAGTCGATTAGAATCACAAACACATACAAAAATTTAGTTTCTGTCTTTGCTTTTTGTGTTATCCAATAGTGGTCTTACCCTACAAATAAACCTGGTATTTTGTTCTTAAAACTGTCAGCTAACATCTTAAACAACATATGGAAATCGTAAGTATTCTGCAAAGACTGCAGGAAAGAGAAAGACAGAGAGAAAGAGAGAAACAGTAAAATTCCATCATCTCCAGTAATTTTTTAATGTAATCAATGGGTTTGCAGATGATTCATTAAAAAAAAATAATGATATGTTTAATCACTAAATGATATCTATTTGTAATGATGCGGTGATTTTATTGTCATCTAAAGGCCAGAGAGATAGCTAAGACACAGCAAACATAAGGTGTGTAGCTACCTAGTTTCTTCCAATTTTCCTGGGTTTTGGAAATCCAGAAGTTTTTTAGAGATAATGAAGCTGCCGATTGGTGAGAAGACTTATTATTTACCCATTTGTGTGCTACTGAATAATATTAAAATATTAATGTCTGAAAACACCGACAGTTGTATACCACCATAATTTTCATGGGTTTTGGTTCCATTACAATTACTAAACAATTGGGGTGCTCAAACTGTAAGCTTGATGTCTGTGTTTTAAAACCATTTAATGAGTTTTGCATACCTGTATATCCACTGAAAGATTTCAAAGGAGTAACTTTTACTGATAAGTAATAGGCTAAAATGTACAAGAAAAAAACCCAAAGCCAAAACCATGGCCAGTGTGATGTTACTACACTGGGCATTTTCTTGGGTATAGCATTTCTCTAGCAGGATCTAATTGTTAGAGCTCACAGAAACCAGTTAGCAGAGGCACTTTAAAGAAAAATTCATCTTATTGCAAGACTTTTCCAGGCAAAAATCCCTAACTGTAATCTAAAGTAGGAAATAAGTCACTATATATGCCATCATTTGGTTTCCCTCCTTATGCCTTGCTTTGTTCTGCTTTTCCTATACATCCATACTAGTTCGTCTTGTGAACTCTAGTGTCTTAAACCATTTTTAAACCAGAGAACAAAGGGAATAAATTCAGGAAGAATGAAGGAGGGAAAAAGAAACCTCTGACCTGGTATTACCAAAAAAATAAACAAACAAAAAAAAGACACTAAGATGAAAACAAAATAGTGCCATGGATTTACATATGGGGTTTTGATGGAAACTAGGGCTGGGTTTTAAATCAAAACTCACCATCTCAAAACCACTTCTTTTCATCCGCCTGCAGGACTTGAGGTAAGTACGTATGCGTTTTCTGGCACGCTCTTGATACTCAGGGAATTGTCGCCTGCATGAGTCAATGATAGCCTGGATCTTTTCTTTGGGCTGCTTAGAGATTGGGACCATTCGGTCCAAGTTTTCATCTACAAACAGCCTGACAAACATCTGTTGGCAAGAGGGAGACAGAGGAGATGGGTTTGGAGGGCGGCTCTCTTCTCTTCCTAGCTTCCTGTCTTGATTACTGATAGGAAGACATTTTTTCTATCCACTGAAGAGCTTTGTAATGGGAAGCCAGAAATATTAAGCAAACAGTTCTTTAAAGGGTTATTTTGGGGGTGCTGATTAAAAAAAAAGACAAGAAAAGAATAGTCTATAGGATACAGAACTTGTGAGATAAACCAGAACAGACTGTGAAAATAGGCACTACTTAAGTTTCATTATTAACAATAAGCTGTGATTGCTAATCATTTTATTGAACTGACTCTCACTTTTTCTTTGTTTGAACAATTGCTTGTGTTTTCATGCATAATTACATACATTGGGAAAGCAATAAAAACAGCTGACCACCGGAATGGTCTTCCGATAAACTAGCTACAGCCCCTTTCCATTCAATGGGTGAACATGCACATACACTCATCCACATCCACACACACGGGCGCACACGCACGCATACAGAACAAAGCTTTGTTTTCCTCACTGGTAAAGATGGCACTCTGCCTTAAAATTCTAAATAAAACACAGTAAATCTGTCATCTGTTGGCAAGAGTTTAATGTGCATTAAAATAATAATTGAAATAAATCCTGCAAATTAAATTAATGTGCCTTTAATATTGTCAAACTTACCCATAAGTAATAATGTAAAAGGAATAGTAGAAGTAAACAAGACGAGTGCAAGAGGACTTACGTTAAAAGCTTTCAGTCGCTCAGCTTCTACCCCATCTGATTCATTAACCTTCTCAGGATCTTCCTGCTCATCATGGTCATCCTCATCCTCATCTCCTCGATTCAGAGACAGATCTTCAGCACCTCTGCCTACACTCTCATTCTTGCCAGAGTCATAGCTTGAATAGCTATGTGCAGGGGACTGAAAATAGACAAAAAGAATATGTTTGTAAAAATTCACCATGGAAATAAGATCTACTAATCAAAAATGCTTTATAAATATGTAAAGAATTCCATGATTTCTTTTTATTCTTTGTTCAACATAAAGTGGTCATAATCCTTGTAAGAGCGAACAATTCACAATAGTATTAATTTCAGTACTTTAAAAAAATGTGACCAGCTGCAAATTCAGAAAAGCAATTAACAAATGAATTACCTCTGATAATTACAGTTAACATGAGATCTTTGCCATACAGCCTTGTTTCAGTACTACATACAGAAGTTTCTTACAAATACCAACTTCTTTATATTAGCCAAGAGGTAAATAAGGGGCAGTTGATTTGCACAAAACTCTAAAGGATTAAAAATTACACATTTTAAGGCAAAGAGGATTTAAGTAGGAAACACTGATATTCATCCAATCAATATGAAATACTATCAAGAGCTGCAATAAGTTATTCAAAACATGGAGATGATTATGTTCTAGTTTCACTTGCAAAAACCCAGAATGAATTAGAGATGTGTAGGTTTGTTAACATTTCAAATGCTCTTCTGAGAATCGTATAGTAAAACCATTTTCTCTTTGCATATCAGCATTCAGTAGAAATTCAGCTTGCTGGATAAAACAGATGACCATCTCATTAAAGTGTATCCACTTGTAGGACCAAAAAGTTTTCAATTACTGAAAGTCAATACTGTGCATTTTTCTTTGCAATATCAAGACTTCAGTTACCTGTTTCCCCTGCATGCACCTCAAACTGCAGACCACAAAAAGACATCAGTAATAAAAAGCCTTCTACAACTTAACACTTTAGATCAAAGCTTTCCCCCAGTCACACAAAAGTATCAAAGAGTATCTTCACCAGAGCCATCAGATTCATGTTTACACAATTTTACTTCTATAATATTTTATTCCTGTAATATTTCAATATTTTCCTTTCTTGTTTCAAAGCATACTGTAGTCTATTAACTTCAGAGAGTCCTGAATCAGGTGCTACACAATGAACTTCACATACATGCTTTTTTTAGGTGTCTCCTGCCTAAATGTCATCAAAAATCAGGAGCATAATGCCTCAATCAAAAATACATTTCAAATACTTAAAATCACATGCCTTGATCTACATTCTGAGCTTCCTAAAATTGTCTTTATTTCAGGGTGTTTTCACCAATCGCATAATGTAGCTGGGCAGTGAGGTAAAAGGGAAAGGCCAACAGAACCATTCAACTCTAAGGTATACTTCTTGCTTTATATTCTTACTCCAACTTCTTTTTTTCTTTCCCTATTTTCATTTCCATCTTATGTTGGTCCTCTGTACACCATCAGTTTTGGAGTCACTCACATACATTTCCTTGCCATGCCTTAACAGGACTCATACTCCAAGCCTTCCTTTTTATCCATCCTCCCCAGACTATATTCTCACAGTACAAATCCCCTGGAGTTCCACCTTTTAATCCCTAATGCTCCTGACATCAGATCTTGCCGCCTCTCTCATCCCCTTCCTTAAGTCTCTTTACTCTCTAGACCACTCTCCGTTCCCTAGGCCCTTATAGCAGACATAGGGAGAATGAGAAAACATCAAAAGAAAACAGAAGAGCTAGCCTCTGGATACAAACACCTCCAACAAGTAGCAAGCTCAGCATCACCTCTTCTCTTCCTACAGCCTATGACTGCACAACTACAAGGCAAGAAATTAGCCAGGGTTCAGGATGGCAGACATGAGATGGTACGGGAAGATAAGACTTGGGAGAGCAGCAAAAAGACCTGTTCCTTTTCTTGACACACTGATATTTTGTTCTGGGAAGATGTTGAATATCTACATTGCTGCCCATTCAGATAACTCTTCCTTGCAGGAGGTATTGAATCCATTGAATTATCAGGCTGCAGAAGAATATAGTTCCATCCTGATAGGAGATGATGGCTGTAACTTACCAGAGTGTCTAGCATATATAAGCAACAGTATTTAGTCTGGCCAATGGCTACCAGAAGGCCAACAGCTGCAGCCTGGTAGCCTGTTATGAAGGAATACGAAAAGTGATTTTCCTTGATCATGAAGAGGTTCCCAGAAGAAATTTTTTAAAAAAGAAAGTTACAATTATTGTAATTGTGTT
>WAAD01010142.1:0-14515 GCA_013389945.1 Fregata magnificens | reverse complement strand
TTTTTTTTTTTCCTTTGCTGAGCTTTATAAAATATCTCTGGAGGTAAATCAGCTGGATTGTGTTAGCAACTAGCCCTGGGAGACCGAGGCTAATTGCCTTAATTATTGCTTAAGGGCCAGGTGGGGAGATTTAGAACTTCAGACCAATCAAGAGGGGACAGATGAAGACAGGGCTCCTGAACTGGGTGGGGGCTGTTCCTAGTTTGCAATAGTCTGAGTGACAGCGGAGCAGCTGAGATGTCTGTAACTGAAGCTGATGGAATAGATTACTGATTAGTTCCCTACTTATCTACCACAAATAAATCTTTAGACTGATTTGTAAGAAATGGATGTAGTTTGATGCTCCTTGTTTAGGGAAGAAGTAAAGCATTTATCATATGAGTAAGCCAGATGTATTGTTTGAGGTTAGCACGTGAGAGCAACCATAAGAATATTGCAGAAGAATTCCTCATAAAGACAATCTCTAGCCATTAGTCCTCCAGACCAATGCATCCTTAGGACTGATACAAAAAGAGCACCAAGAAACAGAAACAACAAAAGAACCTTTCAGTCCTAAAGCCACGCTGTTTGTGCTCCTGCTAAAGACATGATCTGACGTTTTGGGAGTGGGGGATGGAGGACAATATTATAAAAAGCGTTAAACATGACTCCCAAAAGAAAAGGCAATTCCTGATCAAACTATTCAGGGAACCAATTCTAGCAAACAACACAGTTGTGTTGAAGAGCAAATGCTCTTCCCCAGAAGAATCCAAGAGATCACAGTAGCCTCCTAAATCCCTACCAATATCATTAATTATCTCTATTGGATCATAGCTTTCATGGTACCATCCTGAAGAAACCAGAAACTCTCATTGTAATACGTAAGTTTACCTGCTTGAGATGGTACAGCACTTTCTAACTTGTACAAACATTAGTATATATTTGATACAAAAGGGAGCTAGAACTTTTGGGTGGCCTGGTTATAAATGAGCCATGGGATTTTATACGCAGCCTGTTAAACTCTCAGGCTTGTGAGAAAACAATCGTCCTGCTTCCTCCAGGATAGCATGGCATAGTGTAAGCTCCCAGAACAGCTGCTGTTTGGAAAGGAAATTGCGCTTCTGAACTTTACTCTGTGCTCCAGTACTCTTTGTGATTTCTTGTAGCTGCATAATCTTTGTTTACTGCAAACTGTTTCTGTCACATTGGTACTTAGAGCTCAGTTTGAGGGAACCATGCAGCCATCAAGCAGCACAAGTTTCCAAGATGATCTAGTAGACCTGGTCTCTAAAAGCTCAAACTCATTTACAACAAAAAATATTTTTAGCTTCCATTAGGAGAGATATTTTGAGTTATAAATTCTAGGGACCACTTTGTTACATGCGTTCGCTTTAGCTTACTAAATCAGTGCACAAGGCTCTGCTCTTACCACAATCCAGCAACGGAGAAGTCCCCTAGCAGAGTAGAAAATCCTATCTGGCAAAACTCCACTTCCTCCCAAAAACACATTCAATCCACAACGTTGTAGAGGAAGAGTTCTGGGAGGAAAACGAGCTAGAAGTATACCAGAAAAATGGAATAAATCAGAGCAGGCAGTGCATTTTCTCATATCACAACTCAATGCCTAACTATGGAGCAGTGAACAGCTACAAAAACTGCTTTGTATCTTGCTCCAACCCAAATTATTTAATCCCCCACTCCGGCCCCAAATTCAGGGAAAAGGGATTTGATCCTATATTAAGTCAGCTTATCACACGAAGAGAACTAGCTGGCAAGTTCAGATTCAGATCTGAACTGGCCTAAAGCTTTAAAAGTTTGTATCCATTTCTATTTGCTTTCTTATTTTATATGACTACTACTTCATCCTTAGCTTCCATAGATGAAACTGAAAGAACAAAGAGGAAAACAAAATAGAATATATTTTTTAAAATAAAAATAAGTCATCCTTATGTCTATTTTGAGAAAGTGCCCCCCCTCTCATGGTGCAGCTGCCTACACTGTATGCTCACCCATTCTCCTCTTTCACAAAGCTCTACCTGAGTTTAAGACATGCAGTGCTGTGATCTACAGGCTGAGATCCTTTTGGAGTATGAATGGGGAATGTAACTCTCATCTGTTGCATTTTACTAAATGCAAATACAAGATGCACAGAATGTGAGGGACAGAAGAGTTTTCTGTGAACACCCCCTCCCGTCATTGTCACTGGAAGTGGCACTGACTCTGCTCTGTTGTGCGGCCAGACCACAGATCAGGAAACCAGTAAGCAGGAATTAATTTTAAAAATTGAAAAGCAAGAATAACTTTAGTAAAGTTCCCTTTCCCTAGTGAGCAACCAGATTTAATGAACCTAAGCAGAATGTTCTCTTTTGCACATGCACTTCCCTTAGTGTGCCAGACCTGCTGCATGCATCCAGCATCATTGGCTGGTGCTGGCATCCCTGCAGCTCTCTGAACTTTCCTGCATGAAACTTGCTTTCTGCCTAGTGAGCTGCATCAGGGACAGCTCAGAGCTGATTACATAGAGCAGAAGGTCATGTGGGGTTGAAAAAGCACCCCTATACCTGAAGCTGGTTTAGCTGCCAGGATTTGCACTGTGATCTATGTACCAAGAAAACATCAAGAGTCTTTATTCCAAGATCTTTACTGGCTCCTTATGATCAATTAAGTCAACAGTGTGTGTGCTAAGGGTCAGGGTACAGTCTACATTCTGTGGATTTAAAGATAGCTGCATGAAACAGAAAACAAACTCATCTGCTTTTCTTGTCTTACTGATTTTTGCATGCAAGAGTTTTTGAGATCCCCTGATGTGCATCTAGAAAGCATCTCAGCTGGTTATCTAGATAGGCACTGGACCTTAGGAGCCATGAGTCTCTAAATGTAAGCTTTCTCAATGAAACCGTGATTCAGCTCACCAGAAGGAATTTGTAGGGGGTCTGAAAAGGCTACAGTGTATTTATTTTGTAGCTAAGGGATTACAGGCAGGTTTTCTAAAATCCAAGCGAAAACTATGACTTAGAAAATGGTCCCCAGATAGGTTTCCTGAAATATGTATCAGTGCAATTTTTAAAGGTATATACACCATCAAGCTTTGCAATGCCAGAATTTATAAACCAGCAACATTTACTTGTCTGTAAGGCAACATCTGTAATATTACTTTGTATATTTTGCTTTCCATTCCAACTTGCTAAACTACCTGTCAAACTTCTAGTCAACAAAGTAAATACAACAGGATTTCCTTTTGTAGACCCTGGGCCTACAACCCCTATAGCAGGGCTCTATTTGAACACAAGGATCTGTTCACGTGTGGCATAGGACACTAATAGCTTTGTTTTCCATTATTAAAAAGTAACACCACGCAGGCAATGAAAGTATACAGAAATTGGTCTTCTCTGGTAAATGTGACCTCTTCACTCTTGTCAAGAAATTTTGCAACTCCAGTACTACTATTTTTAAATGAACGCGATGATATGGGTTCAAGCTATTGAATTTTGCTGTGCAGTAAGTGCTTTCAACAGTGCCATAAGCAACAAACAAAATACAGGGATGTGACTCACTCTGGCAGTCATAGCTCATCTCTATGAGTCCTGTAAAGAAGTAGCTTTAACATCTGCTCAGCGATGCCTATGCAGTTAAACAGTTGAACAGGTTTATCTTCAAAAAGTAGAACTGAAGAAACCTGACATCCTTTTGACCTATGTCCTAGATCCCCAACTCCTCACCAGCGTGCCTTCTCCATTTCACTCCACATCTCTCCCACTTCCTACAGGGGAAGAGTTCGTGGCTTGTTGAGGGCTAGGAGAGTACTCACTGCCCAAGCAGCTTCTGCCTCTCAAAATGAAAGGCCTTCATGAAGGCAGTAGCTTGGGTCTTTCTACTTGAGTCAAATGCAGATTTTTACAGAACTTGTAGCAACTCAGCATTGTCAAGATTCCTACCTTATCAAATTAGATTGAAATTGGTCAATAGTTTCAAAGGTTAGGCAGGGATGGACAAACTAACAAAGCACAAAACGCTTCCTTAGGAAACAAAATCAAGACAATGATCAGCACCACAACAAACATCTTTTCACACTGAGAGAATAAACTGCACCATATGGATAGCAAACCGGTATCTTTTTCTGGATAAAACTTTCCTTGTAACCAAGATTTTAAAAAACATTTCTTACCTGGGACATAAGTAAAACAGGAACAGTCTGGCACAAAATCTCTGAATAACACTTTGCATCTAAATGTATTTTTATGGAAAGTCATACTTTGAAAAGATCTAACAAGTATCTTGCAAATCTTCCTCTAGGTAGAATTAATTTCAAAGTGGTGTGTGGGAGGTATCCATACAGAGAAGAATCCCATATGTTTTAGCCACTTCCATAGCACTTTGAGCATGTACTATTATTTTTCTGGATACATGTACAAGTATGAATATGTTTTGTGGCATTATTATGCAGTTCACAATACTGAATAAGGCTGGGAGATAATCTTTTTTTATTTATTTAATGTAATTTAACCTCACAGCTTGACTGAAGGCAAGAAATATAAAGTGATGGTTATACAAAATCTGTTGAAGGCATGAAAATTATGTGATAAGGTGATGTTCTTAAAAAGACTCAACTTTCCAAGTAGCTACTTTAATTTAACAAACCTATGAGAGGTTAACTAATGTATGAAGCAGTATGTCTGTGCACAGCCATGTTCCTTTTAACACATTGCCTTCCAAGGCGCTGCTCTTAAGACATTATGTGTGACAAACGGACCATCCAGTAGTTTTTAATTGCTAATAAATTCTGCATGATATGCTTAATCAAAGTTCCACATGAGTTTTAGGACAGCCCTAGCTTTCCTTAAAACCACAAAACCCCAAGTTTATAAGCTGAAAGCAAAAATTTCTACCATTTACCATTCAGCCTTTCAAAAGTCAGGGGAAAAGATACACAAACTACTCTCCTTAACAGCATTGTCAGTGTGAGAAAACTACAGAAGAGCTTACAACCTTTTTTGCCAGACCACTCCCTTTTTACTACCTCAGACTTCTTGATTTGCAAAAGAATTCCCTGCAAGCCATCCCTCAGACAAACTCCAGAGGGAGGATGAAGGAAGCTGTTTTTTCTTCAACCTTCCTCTTCATGATGCTTCGCCAAAAGTGGGATTACAAGAAAATAATCACTGGAGTCTGGCAGGTCTACTCTCACCTTGCGAAGAAGATGGAGCAAAATCATCCAGTTGCAAGACTTCAAGGACCCAGAGAAACTTCTCTTTTTGATCCCTCACTACTCCTCGCCAAAGGCTTCTCATTGAAAACCAACCACACGGAATTATTTCCCCTACCACCACTCCCAAAACATTTTCTAGTATGTTCATGCTAATATCTTAAATAAGCAAATAATCCTTATTTATCATCTTGTTAAAATTAAGAAGGAAATAGAGTGTAATTGCACACACACCATGAAAGCTGTTGAAGTGTTGGAAAACTCTCTCCTCACTTGGTTTTCCTTTGTGGACTACACTCTCTATTTCCAAGGTCAGTATTTCAGTAGCTGTTTTATAAAAAGCCTTGAAATAAACCTGAAGCCTATTTACCTTCTCTGTTTTTCTATTCTTTGTGTGCAAATAAATCAGCCTTCAGTTTGACACTTCTTGAGTAATGTTTCTACAACGTATTTTTGTATTTTTTAATGATTTTTTGATCCTAAAAAAAAAGCAGCACTGGTCAGTCCTAATGACCACAGGCAAATCCATGGTTTGGCACATCTCTGAAGATCTACAGCTGACAGGAGGATCATGGGACCAAACTTAAAGCTTTGCTGCCTTATGTTTTTCAGAGCTCATGTTTCACAGGCTTTAAATAACTGGAGCTATGGAAACACTCTTTATGCCTTAACTTTGCGCACTGAAAATGGTTTACCTTGGTTAGTGCTTCACTTGATGTGATCACTGAAAACTGCGCTGCCCTCAATTAACTAATTCAAGGTAAGAACATGTTTTTTTCTGGAAGGATGAAAGGCTTTAGGGTAGGATTAGTGAGGCCCATTAATTTTTGAAATTAAATGCTGTCCTTTTGCTTTCCCATATCTTGGATTCTGCATTTCCACTAAAGACAGAAGTAAACATCTCTATTGTATAAGATAGCTGGCTGTAGCCTGAGCGCAGCCCATGGAAATTTGCCCTTGCAGAGTTAACACAAGTCCTCCCATGTGAGATAGGAATGGGCTCTTGTCCTGGTTTCATCTGGGATAGAGTTCATTTTCTTCCTGGTAGCTGGTATAGTGCTGTGTTTTGGATTTAGCATGAGAATAATGTGATAACACACTGATGTTTTAGCTGTTGCTAAGTAGTGTTTATACTAAGGCAAGGACTTTCCAGCTTCCCATACTCTGCCAGCGAGGAGGTGCACAAGAAGCTGGGAAGAAGCATAGCCAAGACAGCTGACCCAAACTGGCCAAAGGGATATTCCATACGATATGATGTCATGCTCAGTATATAAACTGGGGGGAGGTGGCCAGGGGGCAGGGATCACTGCTCGGGGACTGGCTGGGCATCAGTCGGTGGGTGGTGAGTGGTTGCATCACCTGTTTTTCCAGGGTTTTGTTCCTCTCTCTCTCTCTCTCTCTCTCTCTTGTTGTTTTCCTTTTCATTACAATTTTATTATTATTAGTAGTAGCAGTAGTATTTTATTTTATTTCAATTATTAAACTGTTCTTATCTCAACCCACAAGTTTTCCTACTTTTGCTCTTCAGATTCTCTCCCCCATCCCACTGGGGGTAGAGGGTGAGCGAGCGGCTGTGTTGCTGGCCAGGGTTAAACCATGACAGCTCTGAAGCTAACATTTCATTTTTTACCACTGCCACTTAAAACCCTCTTACATTTTCTGACATTTATCCACACCCTCATCAGGACCTTGAGTGCATCATTGGGCCTTATTTTTTCTGGCCACCTCTCCTGGGACCTCCACCTCTGTGCCCCTTCCCAGGAGCCCCACTGAAGCTGAGCTATGCCATGGACAAGTGGGGGCCAGTGGTGTCCCAGGCTGCTCCTGGCTTGCTGCCTGCCCTTCCTGCACTGAGCTGGGACCTGCCCACCCCCTCCTGCTTGTCTGCTGGTCACTGGGCTGTCAGTGGGACCTGGTACGGCCAGCAGCCCTGCCCTGCAGGCGGTGGAGTGCTGTGAGGCTACGTCTGCATCAGAGAGGGCACTGCCCTTGGGTCATCACCACCCCCAGCTCCTTGATTGCCTTCCCTTATGGAGGAGCCTCACTCTTGCTGCTCTCCGACAATGCTGATTATCAAAGCTGCTCTGAGTAATGACATGCCATTTGCAGAAACAGTTCCCCTCAGTGATCTGCTGCCAGTCTTGCTTTTGAACTGCTACACACAGGATCATTTCCTTCCTTGTTCTCTATTTAGAAAAACTTTTGGAATAGCTTCTTCAAAAGTACCATATAAAAGTATTACTGCATGCAATCTAGTCCCATATTCAACAAAATCTACAGCAAATCTGCTCTGTGAAAATACTACTAACTTCATTTTGCATCCTATTTGCTAAATTAAAGTCTCCATACCATTATACTGGTTTCTCCACAGTTTCAGAATTTTTCCTCCTTTTGATACTTTATCAAAGGTAGAGCAATGACCTGAAATGCATGCTCCCAAGATCACATACGGAATGTCTTCTATTCTTGCCAATCTCACCACCTGTCAATAAATTGTCAATAAATTGCCTTTCTGAGCCTTTTTTGCTGAAATTAACAATGACAAGAACAGATCACTGAACTAAGGCAGAGGTAACGTAAAACTCAGACTGTGAACTGGGTTTTGAATGGGTAGCTTTTCTGACTCCTCTACTAGCTTTTTCCTTCATATATTGTAGCAGAGGCCACAGGAGAAACTTCTGCTTCTGGCACAAGTGTAAGAGATATTGAAAGTCATGAGATCATCTGTTGGGATAATCCTGTATGAAGAGAAGGTCACCATACAGAGTGGATCCACTTTTCGAGCTGAATTCTCTCAATAAGTAATTATGTAGCAGATCACAACACAGTTGACTTGGATTAACTTGTAAGGCTGATTGAGGAAGAGATCCCAACAACACAGGAGACTGGAGGTAATAATATAAAAGTCATTTATGCCAATTAGGATGAACAGGCAGACGAAGTGAGGGCCTAAAATGGCTGCATGGCAGTGGAAATTTCATGTCCTGGTGACAAAGCCATTTCAAAGAAGAAGGAAGGAAGAGGGAGGCTATTGCACACCCACCCTCTGACCTGCAGCAGAAGGACTTTGCAGAGCACTGCAAGAGATGGAGCACTAGCAGATATTCATTTTTGCCCTCAGCTCTGTATATTCCTTGCTACTTAAAGTAAAAAAGCTCTTAATTATTTAACCTTTTTATGTTTTCTATGCTACATGTTTCAGTTAACACTTGCCCAAAAACGAGTGAATTGTAAACATAGTGCCCAGCTGCTCTAACACCAATAATGTGTAAGCTACGGCAGGATCTGTTGGTGTCAACATTAGTTATATGGCTTTGGTGGCTGAAGCATATAAGTTTAAGAAAATGGGCTGCTGGAAAAAGAATCTGTAATTCAAAGGTGTATATAAAGGCACACTGTCAAAAGCACTTCCCAGAAACACATGGAAAGTACACAGGCCTATTAAGCAGGACATAAATTTAGCAATCAGGAGAGCACTCAGCCAAGCAAGCTATACACACCAGCATTGTGAAACAAGGATTGTATGGTAAGAAGTAATATTTAAGGAGGAAGTCAAACAACGTGTTTGACACAGGTACACAGATGCACATGCACACTCATATTTCGTACATAAATTGAAAACCTAGATTTAAAGTCCAATGCTTCAGTGATTTGAACTATTATTTTAATTTTGACTTTTTGCATAATTAAGCAGAAGAAATCACACTGCTATATAGCTTCAGACGATTATTCTGACACTTCTACAGTCTCACCATCCTGCAGTTCTCTCAGTTTTGGCTACATACTCATTACTTAGTTCAATCAATGATCCAAACAGCAAATTAATGGCTGTATCCATTCCAACTCTGCAAGGCCAGGGCCACACTCTGAGACACGTTTAAAGAAGTTCAGAGGCCAAATGTTGGTCTCCTGTCCTCAGGAATATAAAAAAGACTACAGCATCAATGTATGTGGAATTAATTGCAGTTTCTACCAAAGCACTGTGAACTTACTCAACTATCAAGAGAGGAGCCTATACGGATGTGCAAGACAGTCTGAAAGGGAACCAGATGACTAGGTGAAAGGCAACTGAGCCCCATTGCTATTTTAGGATGGAATAGGAGCACTGGCAAAAATAGGAGTGCTGGCAAATATGACACAAGGCCAGTGTGAGAGACACATCCTTCCAGAGAGGTGTGTGCTGGGCACAGATTACCCTAGGGTGCCTACAAGGGTACCAAATTACAATCTCTGTGCAACTGAATCCCATTCTGCTATCTAAAACCAGGATGAACTGCCACAGCTGCTGACTTCTGTATTATGTAAATACACTATACAGGGAAGCTATATGACTAAATTTAAGGAAAGCATCTAATTTTAAGGCAACTAAGGTTTATTCACTTAAGTATTAACAATGTAGCCCACAGGATCTCTTGTGTATACATATATATGTTTTCATTATGAGGGCTGGATAGATTTATCAAGACAATCAGTGAAATTGTCATCTTCATGGTTCCAGCAAAGCACAAATGAAAACACACATTTTTTAAAACTGCTTTGAATTTTAGCTATGCTAATAAAACCAGAGCAAACTTTCCAATGGCTATTCAGTTGAAGTTGACTCTGCCTCTTTACCCTAACTGAACAGTAATGTCTGGAGATAAGGATTAATACTATGATTAATGTTCAGGTATAGCACGCAGGAAACAAATGACTTCTCCAGCTTTCCTACAGATTAGTTTGGCTTTGGGAAAGTCAATGAATTATGTCATGCCTGTATTTACTAATCAATAGACAGTGATGGAATATGCTGGCCTCACAGGACCGATCCAATGTTAAGCTGATTTATTTTTATTGATGTTTTCAGAATCCCAAACTTGCTATGTAAATCGAAAGAATTAAGATATAGCAACCTCTGGCAATTAACACATTGGTGAAGGTATAAGTAACTCATTCGTGTTGTATAAAGTTATCATGCACAGAATTATCTTGTTAGAAACAGTACCTCCTAAAACTTAAATTGACTGTATGAATTACAGATGTTAAATGACAAATGTAAAAATTAACACTGCAGCATCATATACAGTTAAAGGACATAACTCTCGACTAGGAAAAGATAACAAAAGGTGGAGCAAAAGTTTTGAAGATCCTGCCACCCCTGACAGTGCCCACCTCATGTGGGCAGAATAGTTCAAGAGATGACTGAGTGTCTCACAGTTGAACAGCAGATTCACACAGCCTAAATTCATTTTTTTTAATTTGCTATTCAGCATATATAGCCATAGATATATGTTCTTGGTACTGTCGACATCATTATAAAGTGAGCATTAAATATTTTTTTAAAAAAATCACAATCTAAACATAGAAAGGGAGAAACAGAGTAAAAGCAAAGCAGCATACTCCCTGCCAATTTCCTACTAAAAAAAGGAAAAATAAGGTAGATGATAGATAAAAGTGATATCAACAGAGTTTAGAGATAGTCTTAAAAATTACTTACCTCTTATACTAATAAGAATTATCTTGAATTGGCATAGTGACTGCAATCCTGTCCTGGGTTTTATACCCCAAACCAGATGTGTGCAGGGCTAAGTACTAAAGACTATAAAATATAGACATCTAGGCCAGGTTTTTCAAAAGCTTATGCCAGGGAACTGGCAGTCTGAGAGGCTAAAAGCCTTTTTGGCTCTTTAAGCAGTCAAGACACTTCTACAGATTCATAGAAGTTAAGCTCAGAAGAGAATGCCTGCACTGTAGAACATCACCTGTTAACCCTTGAAAAGAAAGGAATAGTTGTCACCATTTTCCTAAATAACACAATCATGCCAAATAACTTGAGGATTAATTAGAACAAATATTTATAAAAAGAACAACTACCTTATGTAGAAATTTTTGCGGAATAATTAACTACTTTCATATGAATGGTTGGTTACAATCATTGTAAAAATGTTTTATCTCAAGTCCAACCTAACGTAAAAAAACCAGTTTCATCTGCTGAGTCTTTTAATAACTTTGTCTTCTAAAATAAAAGAAAATCTATTAATTGGTAAGAACCAGTGAGATCTGTGATGAAGTTGCCACTGCTTTATCTCTAACAAGGTAATTCCCTCCTTGTGTAGCAAGTTTTTCAGCTTCATGGTGTTTTGTCACTTACTCAAATCCACTGTGGCTTCCAATATCTTTTTTCAGTATTACATAAACCTGTATATTATGTGTTTCCTGAAGGCAGGGTGGACACTTAATTGCATGATTATGTATAGAGGTGGATTTTAAAAAGCATGTAACGAGCCACACAGAAGCATCAACCTTGTGAGACAGTCATCTTTAAGGCGCAACTGACACAAGAAGCATATTCCAAAAGATGCCTGTATCTCATTCCTCCATCCCTCCATCTCCCAGCTGAGCCAAGAGGGTATGAGGTGGCACACATGCACCAGACTCGTCTGACTTCTTTTCCACTAAACACAGCTATTCCCTCTAAGCAACACACTGGGGGAAACAGGAATTTTTAAAACCTTTATTTTAGTCGTTTAATACAGTTTTTGATACAGGTCCAGTCCCACGGGGTTCCATCTGCAAAAGATTTTTTAAGAGCATATGACTAACTGTACAAAGTGATACAAAGAGACACGCATTTAGAGGGGGTCCAAAAAAACCTTATATATCACTGATTCAGTACAAAAGGCCCAAAGAATATCCATGTGTCTTTTTGAGAGCTGATATAGAGCTCATAGCATAATGTTGAGGACTGAGGACAGGCCATACTGGGGCCATTCGTGGTAACCCCTAAGGAATTGAACTCACCTTTCCCTGTTTTTCATGCAGATTCTTTTATCCATCCTGAGACCGCACAGCCCAGGAGCTCAATGGCAGAAGGTACAGGGCAGAAATCCTGAATAGTTCTGCAAGAGATCTTCCTGATGGAGTCAGACAATTCCCAAATGCCGTGGGAAACACAAGAGGAGGAAACACATTACTTCATGACCTCTACCCAAATATAAAATGGAGTCAGAAGCAACATACAAGATATCATCCTGATTTTAATTAAAATGCACATGAAAGACAATAAATCACACACTATTGTCCACTGGAGCACCTATACACAAAGGTTAGGTGTGTGTCATTGGCAGGTGCCTCAACAACAAGAGATATGAGCTCTTCATATGCTCCTGATTCATCTGTATGATTCCATCAACTTTGGATCATGGCCACTGGTTATGACTGTTCTCATCAGACAAGGGGAATGAATGAATAAACAAACAAACAAACAAACAAATGTGTGTATGTATGTATGTATATGAAGAGAACAGCATGTATCGTTACCCATCAGATCCGGGGAGTAGCTCATGGCATATTCATGATGAGAAGAGTTAAGAAAGCACAGACTGGATAGGTGTGAAGGGACACTGAGAATGACAGTCTGTGACCACAGCAGCTGATGAGAAGAAGTATCTATATGGGAAATATTCAGCTGTACCATGCCAAGATCCAAGCAACAGCTGCAGTATTTCATAGAAACACTGTGAGCTCCAAGAAGCAACAGCTTAGCAAAAACTCTACAGATGCAAATGGAATTCATCCAATATTAAAATGTTTCATGATATGCCACACTCACATGGGTGGAATGAAAACTCACACCAGTTACAGACCCCTACCTTTGACTGCATATTTTCATACTTGCTCATGTTTTCATACTCTTTCATCAGTTCCCAGTGAAAAGTAAATATTGACTGTTTACACAGTTCTCAAATACCAGTTTCCAGGATCTTTTGCTGATTGCGCAAGAATACTGCTCTGTAATATTTGTAACAGTCAGTGGCTCATTCGTTACCATGCGTTTTGCAAAATTATCTGATCGCTGTCGTTTGACTGTATTTAATAAACATAACACACATTTCACAGCTTTCAATGCTTACCTACCTCACCGTCCCCTCCCTGCCTCAATAACTAATGTAGATTCTGCTTTTTTAATTGCTTCTTTGAAGTATTCAAAATCAGTCACTGTTAAGAGGCAAAATATAAGGCAGGATGTTTTGATGAAACATATGGCAGATAAAACCTCAAGCAGACTGATAGGGATTATTGGAGGTTGTTCTTTTTTACTCCCTATTCTGCGGGGAATAAGATACTGCTAGAGACCATCTGGGAAATCCACCTAGCAAAGCCCTTGTTGTTGCAGGGACCTAGGACATGAACGATGATTCCAGTACCTCACTTTTTTCCTGTGGCATACTACAACTGCACCATTGTTGTTTCCTATAAGGCTGAAGGTTATTAATCAGAACTTCATGGACATTGTGATGTTTAGTGAGCTGAACTGTTGCAGATCCCCTTGGAGTAAATGTCTATTACCTAGGTTGCCATTTCCAGAGGACTGGACTCAGTAATTCAGGTGATTCCTTACAGTCCTCTTTCCTGGTAATTGATATTATTATCTACATCTACTATTTTGTTCCTAAAAACAAAATTTCAGATAGGTCTTCCTACGAGTCTTTGGAAGCAAATGCAGGACAACAGAGGAGAATTAACAGAAAAAGCTGAAGCAGCAAAAGGAGGGTTAAAAGACTAGCAACAGAAAGAAAGATGAAAGAGAACAAAACAGTTAAATAGTTTTAAAGTTGAATTCTACTTCTACTTCCTTCCTCTATTAAAAAATTGACCTATTCACTTCTCTCAGATCACCTTGCAAATCCAGTTGTGTGAATAAGTAAGTATCCGAAAAGAGCATTCAGTGTTCTAGTGTACCTAATTATTCCCAGCAGTTGCTACAGAGGGAAAATGGAGAGCACACAAAAGCACAGTCTGAAGGTGTATCAAGCATTCAGGAAGACATTTGACTACTGGCATTCATTCAACAAAAACAAGATTAGAAAGTGAGATGTCTGTAAGACAACTAATAAAAATTATATTTATTTTAAAACCTTGGTAATATATTGTTATAAAAGTCATTAAAGAAAAAAAGAAAAAAAAATCTTTGACTTCTTCCTCCCTTTCTTCAGCAGCTGCTTGGTATATAGAAAAGAATTCAATACCAGAAGAAAAAATTAGGGGTAACATTTCAAGATTATCAACTTCTTGAATAACAATATAGTTTTGGAGAAGTGTAACATGTGTAGAAAGTGGCCAATTATCCAGCCATTCATCACAGATTAGTTTTGAGGATCAGCTCTTCAACTTCTGCATCTGAAAAATAAAAAAATGACAGTTCATTATCTGTAAATAATATTAAGACTAAACACATTTGCAGTAGGTAGCAATTATTGCTGCCCCATTATACCTTGCTCAATTTACCATCAAATAGTATTTAATCTTCCACGAGCAAGATTTGCTCTCAGTCTTTTTCAGGTTGGTAGAGGA
>WAAD01010138.1:0-39462 GCA_013389945.1 Fregata magnificens | reverse complement strand
CAGCGCGGTCGCTGCCCGAGCAGAGGGCGAGGCCCCGCTCTTGCGAGGCCCCGCTCTTGCGAGGCCCGCCTGCAGCCACCGTGGTCGCTGAGGAAACGTGCCGGCGGGAAAGGGCTGCCCGGCGGAGGCCTGCGGCGGGCAGGCTGTCGGGCTGTATGTCGTCCTGGCGAAGGGCGGCGGTGTCGCGGAGCTCTGTTCCTCCCATCTCCTCCTCCGGAATGTTTCCCAGCTCTCTTGCCGCAGGTTTCCACACCGAAGGGCAGCGTCGGGCCCAAACTCTGTCCCAGTTACTCGGGGCGTGAATCGCAGCCCGCAGGGCAGGCTGGAGCGGCCGTGTGGGCGCTGCCGGATCGACAGGCACGTCCCCCCGCCCCGCGGGCAGCACCTAGGGCCGCAAGGGCTGCCCTTGCGCTCCGCTCACAAAAACACCACAGCTTTGTGCGTGTGGAGGGAGACCACGTGGAATTTGTGTGTGGTGAGACAGACAGTGTATTCAAGCTATCTGTTCCTTAAGATGCACAGCCTATGGCGTATGCTAACTTCCTGAGCTCTGTCTTCAAAAGCTCCGTGGTTTAACTTCTCCCTAGAGACAACAGGAAGCCGTAGTAACCTTGTGTCTCTGCCGGTATTTGCAAATATCTTTGCCTCACGCTGTTTTTTAAAGAGTTGCCCGGCCTCAAATTTAGCTTGTTACTGAATTTCCCACTCTATGACTGTAACCTTTCAGTTAAGCCGTAATGGAAGTACAGATGTTGGTTGTATTACAGCTTTCCCAGACAACGCAGCATACCAATTTTATGGCTCGGCAATTTGCATGCTTATGCTGGATCAATACAAATGTTCTATTCAAAATGCTCAGTTGCTTTTCAAATGTAGCAAATAAAGTCCACCACCATAACACCTGAAAAAGTGGGGATTTTTTTAATCTAAGGAACTGTGGCTCCTCCTGCATGTTAGGAGTTTTAGACCTTTTCTCTTACCATAACTAATGTGAGAAATACAATTTTGCCACTGGTTTTGCCTGTTGTGTGACCTGCATATAGACACGAGAAGCATCTATCTCAACGTATTTTACATGGCAAAGCACTATTTCATAGATTGTTTTAGAAACAGACAGTTGTGTATGGATTTTCAGATGAGATACTTTAAATATTTGTATCAAAGATGTCTTGGTGGTCACAAATCTCCTTGGTAGAACACTGTTCTCTACCCCCTTTGTTCTTTTTCACCCTGTTTACACAAGGGGGAAAAACTCAGAGCATGAAAGATCCAATTTTCCACAGCATCAGAAACTACTTCGACTACAGTCAGTGGAGTTGGTTTGTATTTCTGGCTGTGTAGTTAGAAGCAGAATTAGTTCATAGATACCAAACTGTGAATTAAGTGGCTGCTAATGTTATCTTGACACAAAACCATGGAGCTTCCTCACATATCCTCTGTCCTTCAAAATTGTCACATTTGATCGATAAGTAACATTCCCAACGTATATTTTACAGGTTCTACAGAAAGCATGTATTTGTATAGTTTTCTAACAAATATTGTATAAATAGAGCAAAAACGAATTGAGAGGACAGAATTTTAAAAGTTGTTTCATACAACACAACTTTGATACACATCTGAGAATTACTCGTACAAGTTTAAGAAGCAAAAAGGTGGTCATGTTAGCATGTTTATGTATTAGCCAAGGGGTCCTTTTGTTTCTTTCCCGCCCGCTGCCCTCCACCCTCTGCCACAATGCATAATGAAGACATACATTAAATTAAAGCAGCGGTTTGACTGCAGTTGCTTTCTGTCTCTTCTAACCAATGCACACGTTTAATTCTCGTCATGCCCCACCCATCCTTACACAGAAACAATGAGAACGAAACCTCAGTTGGATCTGCCCTTCTCATTTTCCCCTCTGTAGCATCGTCACTTGGCTTTCTCTCAGTAGTATTTTGCAACCAGAGTTTAACCAAAACAGTCAGTTCTTATCTCACTGTGTGGTTTATGTTAGCAGCATATTTAGTCTTTCAGCGGTAAAGAACTGGTTAACAAGGATTAAATATGGTAAAATAAACATGTTTAAATATTTTTAATTATCTACTTTCATTTTAGCACTCCCATTCCATGACTTTACAGTTGATATAATATACCTGGAGAGGAGAACCAATTACTTTCCTAAGTAAACAAAACCAAGGTCTGTCTCAAAAGAACAGTATGGCCTTGCACAGTCACTGGAGTTGAACCCCTGCCAGTATGAGCTATTACATCTGTACTAAAGGCAATGAATTTAAATCAGTAGAGCTACGCTACCTTGTATTAGAACAGTTTTTATAAGCATAGCCATGTTGGAAGAGTATCTTCTGGCAAGATACTAATAGATCCAAGTATGAGGTAAGAGTCAACAGGAGACGGCCATCTTGTTTCCCCAGGCCCCTCATGGACTTAACAGAGTAACAGTCTGAATGGGGTAGCAGATGGGAATGAGCGTTACTATTTGGGGGGGGTGGGGGGATGGAGGCCTAGTAGTATCTTTAAGAGAAAATGAAGATGAAAAGGCATGATCCATTGCAGCAAAACTGTAATGAACATAGCGGACTACGGAAGTAAGACATCCTCAAAAATGTCTGGAGATATAAGGCCTATGTACCGCTTTCTCTTAGAGTTCCTCTTTTTAGTCCAGAAGGTTGCAAACTTGCAGACTTCTCAAAGAAAAAAACCCCATGACTTTGGTTTAATTTAAGAGGCCTTTGACCACCGTCTATTACCTTTATTTTAAGATGTGACTATTCAACTTGCAGTATTATGGAAGAAAATGTCCTTTCTCCCCTGCCGTGGAGTTATTAAGATCCCCATAACAAAAGAACAAAAGGTGCTTGGAATTGCAAGGAGGTTGGGAGGGACTGCATAACTCTAAGCACAGCACTTCCTAGAATGACACACACCAGTTATAACTTCTCTGGGTAGCATTTTAGCTGTGAACAACTACTAAATAAACAGGTGCCAGCTTACCAAGATAGGCCCTTCGTCTTCCACCCCTGATGTTTCATGTTTAGGAGGCAAAACCATCCACACTGTGACACCTTGTTCCTTTGCAAGATAACAATGGAGTTTTATTCCTCCTTTCATTTGTGGGTTGACAGCCATTCAGTGAAACTCTTTAAACAGTGTAATTTTGCCCAAATATTTGCATGTTTCTTCATTTTAGTTGCCATGCCCACAGCAAATGTGGTAGCCTTCAAATTTTTTATCTCTGGTTGCCAAGATAAATACTTAAGTAAGGATGATTCAATCTGTTAGGGAGTCATGATGCATAGCAGTTATCACATATGTGAGGATGCATAAGGACAATTTAGAAGAGCAGTAAGTATTTTTGTAATGCAGCCTCTTTGCCTACTGAAAAATAATTGATCAATAATGCAACTCTGTGAGCACTTGGATCTCAAAGCACTACTACAACAAGGGTAGTTTTAAGCGGCTTGCAGTGAGGCGTCCATGTTGAACTCAGAGGAAACTGGAGTAGAAGCTCTGGGTATAATTTTCCTTTTCAGTTTGGTTTTTCAGTAAGATTTCTTGAGCACAAATCACTTGATTTGGAACTGGAGTCCCATCCCTTGCTCCCATCCTTCCTCAGATCAGAGTAATTGAGATGATAGCTAAGATCAATCCTACAGGCATGCTCATAATGGGTGCAATCAGTGCAGAACAGGAGCCTGTGAATTAGCATCATAAATTAGAAATTTCTCTTTAATATAGCACACCATCGTCTCTACTACAACAGAGATATTCCACACAACACCCTCTTGTGGGATATATGTAGTCATCCACCTATGCTATAGGCTCCATCTGAGAGCATCTGAGCTTAGAATTTGGCCCTGAATTGGTATCTTGCATATACACTAACAATTGACAGGGGGGAAGTTTGCCTGGAGGATTCTGTAGTTCTGCTGTATTTCTCAGAAATAAAATCTGTGGTCTTAAATATTTGAAAACATTAACTTGCCTACCTAGTGATATATTATGATATGGTCTAATGATGCAGTAGTAGAATTTTCCACGTGATCTTGGCTTCCTTCAAAATCACTAGATGAACATCACTCAATGGATTGAGTGAAGCAGATTGTTGCCTTAGATGACCTCCTCATTTGCTGTGGAAATTGGAGAGCACAGAATGAAGAAGGGATGATGCTGGAGGAGTGGCGTGAATGCTAACCTGAAGAACTAGAATCTAATTCTGTCTTTGCCAGACAATTCTTGCATGCCACCTGGCAAGTTATTGAAACCAATTTTTTTACTAAGTAGACCTGTTTGCTTAAGTTAGAAGTCTAACCTCCTTCTCAACTACAGCTCAGGAAAAGAGGCCAGCCCTGTTCAGAGCACACATGTTGGAGTCTTCCTATGTCATATCATGTCATATTATCTCTATGCATAAAGACAGAAAGAATATCGTCTCCCATGGCATGTTTCTTCTTTTCTAAGCAGCAAACTCAGAATGTGTGGAATGAGATTGGCAGATGCCCTGAATACTCAACTAAAAAGGATATTAGCAAGCCTTTTGCTCTGAACACATAAAGCAGTAAACACTCTGAAAACACTATATGCCAATACAGACCTAGTAGAAACTTGATAGGCTGGGCTTTCACCTCTTATTTCCCAAAGGTGTAAAAGTGAAACATTCAGATATGATGACGATAGCAATGGAGACTACACAGAAACCCGCCACAAGGAAATGAATTCTTTACTCAGTGCGGATGCAACTCTGAGGAGGCAGACAACTGGTATGGAAAAAAATCAACAGAAAGCATCAGAATATAGGTAAGTTTTAATACAGGGCCTCAGCTTAATAAAACCTTTACTAGAGGTTGGCCTAGCAGCTCTGTGAGTTATGTGCCATCTCTGCAGCGGACAGAAGCTTAGCTGCATGCATCTGTGTATGAAAGTACGCTACGGCACATTAAATACCACAAGCACATTTCCAGCAGCATGTTGTCTCATTAGCAAATCTATTTCCATTTCCTGCATGTCTTCTGAAAATAAAGGTCACACACTTTTTCAGTGTTTGATCATAACACCACAAGCAACTCCCTTTACAAGGTTCAATGTTCAAAATTCTTCTCTAAAAGGCAAGATGCCAAAGATGAAGGACAAAAATTTAAAACTAGGCAAATGCCCAGAGCAAGCATCTGTGACAGTATTTAGAACGTAAGATTAAACGTGTAAATAGGCATGACTCCCTTCAAAGCATGTCCACGACACTTCTGTACACATACCTTGAGGGGGCGATGTGACACAAAGTATTGTGCAAAGGTACCAGGTAGTGCCAAAAGACAGAAGCGTTCTTCATTCCCCCCTGCTTACGCGGTCACTGTAAGAAATTACCTGAACTTCTACTTTCATAGGATTAATGGTTCTCTCCAGCGCTAAGGAGGGATCCCTCATTTCTTAATGAGTTGCTCCTTGTGGTGAATAACGTTGACTACAGCAGTACAATTATATTAGGCTGATACAGATTCCATCAGAACAGAAGATTACTTTTTTTTTCCTTAAAGTCTAATTCAAGTACGTATCTGAGGTCTACAGAGCAGCTGTGTTCTCCAAAACACGCAGAAAAGAAGGAAACTGGCCAAAGAAATTGCATGCTATCGATAGGATCCATGTGGCCTGGATTGTGTGTAAGCATGCACACACACATAGGTATGGTTTTTCTTTTCCTTGTATATTTCCCTCTGTGTGTGTGTATATATATCTATGTTTCTCTAGAAGGATGTTCCTTCACACAATCAGAGCTATGGGTCAGATTCCTCAGGAGGTATACACTGGAGTTGTTCTATTAACTTGAGTTCAGACTAGCTGAGAAGCTGCCTTTGTGTGTTTCTTTCAAATGAAATGAAGAGGTTATTTCACTCTCCTTTAAGCCCATGAGTCAGAGTGGGCCAAAGGCACAATTTGTTAATGTGCTACGGTCAGAAAAAAACATGTCCTTTTCCACAGTTTATGTTTGCCCAAAAAGATCGAGCATTTTATGGGCCTTGACAACAACTTGGTATTCCATGAAGTTTGTTGTAACAGATTTGATTTTCCCACTGCTGAGCATGCCTGCAAAATCCAGTTCCTAGGAGTGGACATTTTGGAGAGGGTACTTTGAGGTGATGCAGCCCTCTAGACTGCATACTGCTCTGCAGGAATCCAACAGTACCTTAGTATTAAAAGCTCTCAAAAATAATCTTGTCATTTGCAACACAGTGTTAAGAATGCTAAGTGGGAATGCAAAAAGTGGGAAATCTGCTACAGCCTGATCTCCCAGATGAGTGGGTTGAAATCCTGAGGACGTGGCTCTAGTTCACTGTATTCTGAGAGCTGTAGCTGGGGAAAAGAGAGCAGTGCAAGGAGGAAGAGAGTAGTGCAACAGACAAGCAAAGAGCTGTAGTCTTTTTACCAGCATTCCCATTTTCAACAAAAATAACAGATACTCATATGATCTTCTAGTGCTTTGATTTCTGAGAGCCTATGCTAATTTTACATCACTATTCCAAGGATTCCAGAAGCATCTTACTGAACAAAGGCAACGGTTTAATTCTGACTCAAACTTTGCCTTGTCTGCATTATCATAGCTTGGTCACGATGCAAGGTATAAATAAAGGTGAATGTGACTATTCTGTGTGGTGGTTTTTTTGAACAAACCGAGGGAAATGTGAAAAATAAATGATACAAATAAACTGAATGGTTTTTAAGTTCTCCCCATTGTTATTTGTTAGGTGTTATTTGTACAGATGAAGGGTTATTTTTAATTCATGCTTTAAAAAAATGCCTGAAAGTTCTTCTATGTCTAGCACCTTTCAACACCAGCTTCATGTATTGTTATACTGTCCTCCAGAGTCTGTTCAATAATGCAAGTGCATTCGGGTGACATCCAGCAGTATTATTTCATGTCACTGGCATTTAGCTTTTACTGTAATCAGTTATGTAAATTTCATAATATTTTATTTCCAAATGCAGTCTTGAAAATATAATAATGACTCTGTACTTGTGCTTAAGCTACTTTTAAGATCAGCAAGCTTTATTTCATCCCATCTTAATCAAAATAGAACATTTTATAGCCAACATAACTAATTTCTCTTCATCACAACTGAACAAGGCTTACTCACTAATTTTTGGCAAACAAGGGAACTACAGGCATATTTAAAAAAAAATAATAGGCAGCTCAGTTTACAGACTGTGTCAGAGCACAGAGAACTCCCAAGCAGCCTGTTGAAAGAAAACCTAGTACTACCTATTTGCCTGGAAAATGTGATAGCTGGGACCAGCCTAGCCACCTATCCATTCGATCAAGGAAGGGGAAACTGTTCAAAAGCACTTTAGCAATTCCAGAACCTAAAACTCACTAGCAATATTTCTTATATCACATGGAGCAAAACCATGGACTCTTCTAAGCCACAAACACTGCATGTTTAAATGACACGCAGGTTTTCAATTTCACCGCTATGATTAGCTTGTTAACAAATCTAAGGAAAATAGACAATAATCCAGTCACAAAAATCAAAAGAAGAATTACTCTGATGATAATCTGGGAGGATTGGGAAGAGAATGAGATGGTACAGAATGATACTATTTCAGATAAAACTCAGGAATCAGAATGTGAAATCTATTTGCCTGTGAAAAGAACGTGTAAAGAAAATATTGTAAAAGAAGTGTTTAAGTTAATTTCTAAAGTCCCATTCCAAACACTTAAAAATGGTATGATGGGAAAGTCCCAGGATGAACTGGGTGAACTAATATGACTTTTTTCACCCCTAGCATCTGTATTTCCATGTAGAATATTACTACAGTAAAAGTATCATATGTATCTGTGAACTGTAACTGTACACAAATGATATCACTTTTCCCTCTACATTAAACAAGACTGTTGATAGCCAAAATACTCCACAAGCTATTTTTGCTTCTTTGTTTGCTGGAAGCTACGAAGGCATCCCACCTGTCTCTCTGCTGCACATACTTGCTTCTAGTTTTGTACAAAGAATTTTGTATTGTACTATGCACATATTCGATCTTGGTTCTACTTTACTGACCACAAAGAACGTAAATATTAACACAGAAGGTGCCAATGTCTCAGCGCATTTTGGTTCTGAAGTGTTTTGACTCTAAAGCAAAGTATCGCTGGGAAAAACTTGCCATTGTACACAAAGACAGTATACACACTTCACTGATAACTGAATTGAATGAGACTTGTGTTAGCTCACAAATGGCAGCATTTTATCCTGTTTGGAGATCAGCTCATTACCAGGGAAATGGGAATTTTCTTGCCATGTCACTAGGATTATATTATTTGTTATTAGGTTATTCTTCAGGCTCACTTATTCACAATGTTAAGTAGCAATCTGAATTGTGAAAAAGGAGACCATTGGTTCAGATATCCTTTCCTCACTCCCTTTGCTTAACATCTGCTAATTCAAGGACTGAACAAGGCCTTCTGAAATTTTTCTGCTCTAGCTGGAACTTGAAACTGAGATGGTAAAATACAGTGAGAGGGAGATATTCGGCTTGTTCTGAAATAAGAAGCCACCAGGACGCCCTATGAGCACTACCAGATCTTTCAAAGCAGTCTTGCTCAGCTCCAAACACCAAACTGATACACTCATTATAGCAAAAGGTGAATGTGCCAATGGCTATTCGGTGCCGTAATCAAAGAGCTTCTATGAACTGCTGACACCGATAGCCCTGAATTTTGAAGAACAGCGATGTAGCTGAGTTTTCTGGGATTTTGACTTGCCTCACACTAAAGGTCAACACTCAAATATATTTTTAATTGTTTAAATGCATGGCATTTTGTAGATGGGGAGAATCAGGAAGTTAGTACGTAGTGTGATACAATTCACATTCAAGAACACTATCTGAAGACCTTTTGTAGAGTTTTAAATCTGCAATGCCTATTATTTCTTTCACTCAGAGCCTTGTACAATTAGACTCAATATAACTAAGGCAACTATTTAAAAGTATCTACAGGTCTACATTACTACTTCTCTACCTCCTAGACTCTAGAATTTACACAGGCTGACTTCTGTAATGCCTGTGTGGCTAGGAATTTATGGTGCACCGTGAAAAATGATTTATTGGCCCTCCCTCAGGAAGTGCTTAGTAACTCATCCACGCTCACATAATGCAACCATCACCAATTCACTGTGACACTGTACCACGTTAACATGCACTTCTGTATGTTCTGCGATCTGTGTGTCTAAAAGAATCTAAGGTGACACATAACTGCAGTAAAACCTTTCATTACTATGATTCCGTTTTGTTAAAAATGTGCTTTAATAGCAGGGACCAGAATAGATGTTCCAGTCAGTAAATGAGTAAGCTTGGTAAGACCTGCTGCATTTTGTGGTCCCTCCTTGGCCCATCACTAGTCACTTAAAGATAGTTAAGCAGCAGCTGCATAACTCTATTCTGATGTCCTCACTGATTCACATATCCCTATCAACATCATTCCATATTTCATTTGAACCACTTCCCATGGTTCAAACATACAAGCAATGTAAAATAGGCTAAAACCAGATGACTAATCACCATCTACCTCTACTGCATATTAGTACGGTTTTGTGAAGTAGCGAACAGCTGGAAAAATGATGCAGGGATCTCATCATAGTGATCCTTTCATTAAATTATTATTGTTTCAGTAGAAGATCACTTTGAATGTTCCATTGTGTCCTAAAAATTACTGAAGCCTAAGCAATGTGAGACTTCATTCTGTACTGTCTCTATCCTAAGCATGGTATTTAAAGTAGGTAGAGACTGCCAGGCCTGCATTTAGAGCATAATGAGATTTTACTCTTGTAAACATGACTGAGTATCCAAGCCCAAGAAAGTATTAAACTTGTGTGGTGTGTAGTGTAGTTTAAAAAAAGGGCTTTTAATTCAGGACACCCAGTTCTCCTTTGTGCAAGCCCAAGGGAAAATGGCAGGCTCAACATCTTTCATGTACATAAGGACCAAAACTTTGAAGTACAGGTTAACCAAGTCATGCTTGATGAATGTAGGATAATTTTCTTTTGATGGGTAAATGTAACAGCTGTAGTAGATCAAAAGGCTGATCTAAATAGCCAGAGCATTTAGGTACGTATAAGCATGGCATGTAATCATGAATCTTGCTCCCAGATTCAGGGCTTAAGCTTTACACCATTCCTATCAGTATTTCTGCATGAAGGTAAAGCTTCTCAGTACAGTCTTCCTCTAAGGAAACAGTGGTTAACAAGCCTGACTTCTCATTACAGCTTCTCATCCGCATAGACAACACTGCATTTTGCCATTCCTAGGATAAAAGGCTGGGACAGAGCCACTCCAGCCATGAAGACAGGAAGGAAATAAAAGAACCTGAAAACAGCAACTTCAGTCGCTGGGGTGCTGATCAGTCTGACTCCAAATTTTGCCATACCCATCCTGTCTCCTTCTGCCTGAACACCCACCACAGCCAAAACCAGACTGGTTGTCTAGGGTTGTGGCATAGGCATTTCTGCTGCCAGCAGGCTCCTATTTCAGGCAGCTATTTTGCTAATGTCTAGAGTCAACCCTGGCTGTTAACTACAGAACGAGAACTGGTATGTCACCTTGTCATGTGTGAAAATTAGCAGATATTGTTGATGGTGCTGTAAAACCATTAGCAATATGAAACCACAATGTATCTATGTACAAGGAAGGTAAGACTTAGGACTACCTGCAGACTTTACTTCTTCCTGCAAGTATGTGCATTGTGTACTTTTTGCATGTGTTGGTGGCACATGCTGCTTATACTGTTTGCAAATTATTGTGTTCTCAGAGACACGAACATTTCAGAGTTTTAGCAGTTTGAGGTTATATTTACTTAGCTGGCTGCAAGTCGTCACGGATTGTGAAGATGTATCACTAAGGGCTGAAATTAAGGGATGAAATTAAAAGAGGAATTAAAAATCCATCTGACTTACCATCATCTCGACAGATTTGTGCAGCTAATATGGAAAAACTCTTCATGCATTGCCTGTCAGTGAAGAAGTCATTCTGATTCCCAGCAGCACCTCTGTAAGCAAATGGTTTGCAGCAGTTCACGGTTCTGTAATAAGAGAGGCTATTCAGGAATGCTTACAATCTACAGTGCTGGGTTATGCTAGTCCCCTTTTACCCTATTTGCTATGATAATGCGGTTATCACTATGTATGAAACATCACATTGCAGCTCTGGACACAAGACTGCTGCAGTAAACAAGCTGGTGGGAGAACAACAACAGCCCCATGTTCCAGGGGCTGCATGAAAAATCCCCTTGTGGGGAGGTTTCAAACCAGCAGCTGCACCACGGGTGCATTGCCCTCCCAAAGGGAGTATGGGCCAGAAGATGTGGACTCCCTGCATTCCTGGATGACAGTTAATATTTTTAAAGATTTTTGGAACACATTATTAAAATATAAGCAGAATACATTTCATTTAAAACACACCCATTTTTCATGCCTTCATGCAAAGAACTGGCTCCCACCCCTAACTCCCTGGGCTTTTGCAGTCACTATTAAGAGATTTACATTTCTGAAAAACTACAGCACTGACTTCTTTCACATTGGCTTTTAAAGCCAACATATACTGGCAAAGTGTTTACCAGCAAGACAAACCAAGCAAGCTTTTTATGTCTCCAAAGCTAATAAAATACTGCTTGGAGCACAGCTTGCCTTGAGTTTCTGCAAGAGCAGTGCTCATTCTGCAAGCCCAACATGGAGATGGTTATTTTAATCATCCTGTAGTTGCTTAAGCATAGGTTCTCCTGTTGATTTAGAACAGTCTCAACCCAGAACACTAAGCCATAAATACATCTGGAGCTGAGGTTGAAGAAGAGTTAATATTCATCTCTCTAGTTTTATTTTAAAATACACCTTTAGCTCTCTTGATGTGTAGCAGACATCCGTGAGTCACTCCAGACAGCTTAAAGATATTTTGGAAAAAGCTGTAAAGTGAGTTTTGGGGTTTGTTTTTCTTTTTTTTTTTTTTTTTTCCAGTCACAAGCAGACTTGGCTTAGTTATTTGGTTTTGTTTTGTAGTAGAAGGAGAACTAGAGTTGCATAGAAGTTAATGAGCACACAACATCCCTTATCCACACAGACACTCCAAGAGAAATGGAAGGACTTCTGGTCTGACTCTAGCCAGCCATCCTGTGTTGATGAAGCCAGTGGAGTGGTGACAAGGGGCCTTTGCATTCATCCTCTGTGCAGCAGCAGCATCAACTCCAGTGAACCTCTATGCTCAGAGCAAAGAGCACAATTGCACCAGTGGAAGGAGGAAACAGAGCAGTGAGGCCATTTTTCCAAACTTTCCCAGTTCACACTGCTTTATGGGTCTGGCTGGCTGCAATGTGGGAAGTATGCAGCATCTAGAGATATTTGCAAAGGTGTAGAGATAGAAATTAAGCAGAAGGAAGTCAGTCACACAGTCAGAAACTGAAATCCAGCACGGGGACTCCTGGTACCCTGTCCAGATCACTCCCTTCTACCCTGCCAGCTTAGAACCTAGACAAGGCCAGAACGGATGATGTAAGTATCTGAATGCCTGTGTCTTCCCTATAGCAAGACTTTTGTCTGGCTACTCCTTCAGTGGCTCACATTTAAGCTCTTGAGCCAATGCCATGACCGTGTGTGGTGAATGAAGCAGACAGAGCAGAGGCCAGCAACAAAAATGATCCTGTTATTCTGAGGAGTATTTCTGGTAGGATCCAGGAGTGCAAAGCAATGAGGAGAAAGCTGTGTTCCATCTTTAGCAGAATGCCTCACTTTGCTGTACGCTGCTTCTTGACTTGTTTGCTTGAGCCTTTTTTTAACCACACTTTTGGGCTTTCCAGTGTGTGCAGACAGGACAAATATAGTGACTCACAAGTGTATACCTATTATTTAGTTGTTATATAAAGCCCACCTGAGAGCACCATGAATTCACATTTTAGGTTTGCTGGAAACTTCTGCTGGAAATTTGTACTGGTCTGTTGCCACCTTGCAGGGGTCCTTTCTCATCCCCACACACACAAACAAATCCTCAACATGTTTTTAAATGAGTACAGAGAAACCCTGTTAGTCACAGGAATGACCACAGAAAAGGTTTTGCCTTTGAGATTCTTTTATTATTTCATACAGCTTTACTAGGTAACCTTTCATAACACACGATACCATTTGTGCTTTTCATGTGGTGGCAGGGGTCACCATCCAGGCAGGCGACAAAATTTGTTGGAGCCTATTTTAGGTACTAATTCTTGTTGCACATCATTCACATAGTCATCACTTCTCCTCCATTTCCCCATTCAATGACTTAGGTCCTCAGCTCCACTCTAATGACAGGGAAAGATCTGATAAAGTGGAATCTAGGACAGGCTGACAAATCAAAGATTGTAATAAAAAAAAGTGAGGGATCTTTCTCTAGAGGGATAATGCCATTATTTGGAGAGATGCAACAGATAAAGAGAGCTAACATTTAATGCTTCTCCTCTATTTGCCTTACAAATCCCATTTTAATATGCTTCAGAACACAGTCACAGTGAAATACTCTCAACTTTATGCCCTATCATTATTGCTCAGTCAGTACCACAATACAGCATCCCAGAAGAGAGAGTGCTCTGAGCCAAAGACCCAAACAAGATGCCTCTGCTTTACAGAGGGCTCTGCAAATTCATGCACCTCCACACATCAGGCTGGAAAAGCAGAGAGGTACTGTTGAGTGAGCTCCCCTCCCTTCTGCCCCCAGCCATGAGGTAAAGACAAGTTGCATAATGTAAAAAGAACATCTCTGCTTTTTTTTCCAAAAAGGAAACTAAATGGTCATGCCCAGCACTCCTCCCAAAATTTTCATATTATTTTCTGGAAATTCTGCAAAGAACCTGGTGTCCTACTGAGGCGTGCTGGAGAGGGGGAAGGGACAGCCTGGAGAATGCACTGATGCAGGAAATGGGAGGCAGGAAGGTGGGCCCATGGCACCCCAGCCTTTGAGTTACCAACAGTTGGCATTGTAATGACTGGCTCAAGCTCATTAAAGGAGCTTCATGTTGACTTACTCGCAGAGAAGCAGGGAAGCACTCTGCTGTGCAGAATGCTGATTTCCCCAGCCATGTCTTCAAAGCCCGGGATCCTCACCAGGCTGGCTGCCCTATTAGAGATGGGCTGCATTTGGTTTAAGCTGACCAGTTCTGTCCACAGTGTTCCCCATCTACATCTAGGCCTTCAGCAAATCTCACATCTTCCTGTTTTCTTTGTCAAACTCTACAAACGCAAACATTGCAACATTGCAGGGATGTAGCACAATATTAAAACACAGATTTCAGTAGTAATGACTCAGGCTGAATGGCCTGTCTGCAGAGCTCATTTTCCTCCTGCCAGCTTCCTCTACCCCTGCAGTTCACAGTTCCTAGAGGGCTGAATGGGTTTAGGAACCAACAGTGTATTCAAAAAGGAATACTTCGACTAAAAAAGGCTAGAGAGGCTATTATAATTATTTCCTATTTTCAAGCAAAAAACAATCCCAAATATCATTTACTGAGGATAGACAGCCAGCAGTTTTCCACAATCTTTGGAAAACTTTCCACAGCCCCACTGCAGAATGCTGCTGTTCTAGGGAACGACGCACCTAGGACCAGCGTCGGTCACTCCACTGAATGGGCTCTGGGAACCCACTTGCATAGGAGGTGATCCTTGTGTCCGAAAAGTTATATAGAATAAGCCATGCCCTTGCAGAGCATGCAGCAACCATGGCCAGTCCCTACACCTACAGTTCATTATAAAGAAGCCTATCTACCTCATCCCTGTGACTGAGAACCTCTGTTAAGTCATGTTATCTATTAGCACCGAAAAGGTTACTGTTTAGCCTTGTATATACTTGGTTTGGTATTCATTGCATATATTCCCCACGCGCAACTAAGTAGACACTTGACAGGTCTTTTTCTCAGAAACCAAATGTAATGCCTTGAAATTAACTGGCAATATATTTGGACTTTTGACTCACATGCATGCCAAGATTAGAAATATTTCTAACTGGTTAAAGTTACAGCCACTGTAAATACAGCATTCAGTCTGCTTCTTTTATGGGTGCTGCTTAACCTATTCTAAGCATCACAGTTCAGTCTACTGTTGAAAAACACAAGTGGAGTTTTCCCAACAGCTGGGACCTGAGACCAAGCTGCTTTGCAGTCATGTTTTACTGTAATAGGTTAAATTCAGCCCAGCAATTCAAGAGAAATGAATCCTTCTGAAAACATACTCTGAACAAACCAATACATGCACTCAGAGGGAGTTTTAGTTCTGTGTCTGATGTGATCTTACATGCTCCTGTAAATCTGTTTGAGAGCTGACTTCAGGGAAGACAGGCTCTAAATCTGAATACTAGTTTGAACAGATAAAAAGGTTGGGGAAATTGATCTGAATTTGTGCAAGCTGCCACACACAGTAGTGCCTGGCCTCCTCATACAGGAAATCCTGGAGTGCTGCTCTGCTCAGTCTGCCAGTTCCCAGTGCATTTAGCACATACTTCAGAACACACAAGAACCCTTGAATTTGACTTCACTGGGCTATTCTGCCATAGCAGAAATTTCTTCCATAAGGGCATAATATTTTGGGGAGGGCAGATGGAAAATCACTAACATATAGGGAATTTCAGAGAAGTAGAATATAATTTAGAGGGCAGGGCACTGGATTTATGAATTCCTGCTCTAACTCTGTGGCTTGTAATGACCAGTGATCAGTATCTTGGTTCTGTGCATCGTCCCCAATACGCAGGATTTTTTAAAAATTAGTTCTTACCTTCCAAACTTGCTGATGAAATGAAAACGAGGCAAGAACAAAATGAAAACACCGCAGAAAAAATCTACCATTATGCATTGTGCCTCAGGATGCACATTCAGTGCCTTTGCCAAGAAAGAGAAGGTTATCTACTGTCCCCACAGTTTATCTGATAATGTAAGGTTCACTTCAAAGCCTGATCTCTGCCAATAAGGAGTTAATACGCATTTATCTTTAACAGCTAGCTACCTAGTAATGATTTCATATTTTGATGTATCCCTTCAAAAAATTAAATGGATATGTCCATCTCCTCCTAGTTGTTTTATTACATATTTATTATAAATTCTTACTCTGAGACACCCAAAATATTATTAACAAGTTGGTTTTTTAAGGGCTCCCTCTCATATACATGTTTTCTGGGATCTCTTCTTCCTCATCTAGTGATTCCTAAGGTGCAAGTCCTAGTTCTACAGCCAAGAAGACTAAATACTAATTTCCAGGGATGAAATTACAGCTATCCCTAGTTCCCACTTTCCAAATGCCTTTTGAAGAGTCATCTGATGCCAGCAAGACCTAAGTGTTGGAACTGAGCAAAACATCTGCTGTTTCTGCAGGCTAATGGTTTGTCACTGGAAAACAAATGCAAGACTCAAAATGAATTTCTGGGACTTCCACTAAAATTCCTTCTTGTCCCCACTGGAGTGCTTCTGGGTTTCATTTTTAAGTAAGAGTCACACTGAACTGCATACAGACATATGCATGCCTGTGCAGCGCTGAGCCATAGGATTCAAGCCACGAAAGTGCGACAGTGGAAACTACGGCACTTAAGCTTAGAAGGCAGAAAACAGACCTGTGACCTAATCAGAGGAAGCTGTGGATTTCCAAGAGAGCTATCCCATGACTGCTCCTTTGTCTCCAGCTCCTTCCTGCCTGGCTGGCTGTGCCACACCAACCAAGACCAGGATTCAGCTCCTGAAGTCGAGATATGTAGATCCAGGGCTTTGGGTTAGTCTCTCCTGATTTTAACAAGACCCTCCAGCTCTCTTAGATATGCTCCTATGGCCAAACGTAAGTGAGGTTCAGGTCTTCGCACTAGGAAGGAAGGCAGAACTGGGACAGCCATATGTGATGATTGACAGATTGACAGTCTAGCATTTCCATCTATTATTACATCTACCAATTCTGCTGCTCTCCCTCCTTCCCTCACTCTTTGGTAATCCCCAGCCTATTATTTTGTACATCTAAACTGCTCATTAAAGAGTAACAAGTGGTTCAGCAGCTGTGTTTTCATAAAAAAGAACTTGGCTATCACGAATTGCTTCTGTCAGTCTTGGATCACCTGTACGAAGCACTTGTAACCAGCCCTCCAAATGGAGCGAATTGGTGCCGGATAGTCCTATGGTTTTCACCTTGCCTGTGCACAACAGTGCAAGAAGGCATTCCTAGCACTAAGGTTTGGCTGTGAAAGGCAGACAAGCAGTACCTAGTAGGGTTAACTATTGTCAGCTTCCTCTGCTTGTCAAACAACTGAAAGTATGTGATCTTTCAGTTGGGTAGATACGATATAAGCAGAGATACTGGACAATTTCCTGCATTGCATAGTAATTTAGAAATGCAGTTTTGAGAGACTGAAAGGCCTGAAGGAAGATCATGTCAAGGAAACAAGGAACTTACCTGAGATAAAAATACCACTCATAAAATCCCGTAACCTGGAAATGGCCAGTTTAACAATAGAGTGACCTTTCTAGGGGAGCCAGTGTCAAAAAGAAGACAACAAATATTGAAGCTCTGAACAACCTGTTTTATCTACACAACTAGAGACTCCGAGAGGATGGACTTAAAGGCAGTGTGCACTAACATTTCAAACACAGACATCAAGGTTTCTATTCCAGCATAGTTCAAACATGAAAACAGGACGCAGTTTAAAGACTGCTGTCTTGGGTTACTGATGCAAACTGCCCAACACCCAAGACTCCTCAAGCATTGTTAGGGTTTCTGAGACAACTAGGCTACATCTGTCTGTCAGCGCTGTGCCCTTGGTCTCCAGAATTCCTCAGACAGTCCTGGGGTTAGACCTTTTGCTTACACACAGCAGGTTACCAGTAAACCAGCATGGGTTTGTATCATTTGTGCCACAGCAGGCTGCAACGGAGCCTTGCACGCACCAACTCTCACTGGGCCTCATTGCCAGCAGCCACCCCAACACGTGCCAGCCTCACAAACTTGGGGGGCGGATGCGCGAGACCCCACTAGATGGCACTACGACCCAGACTGATTTTAGTTATTGCAGACATGAATTTCTTATTTTGGATCCAACTGACCTTCTTGTTTGCTTTCTTTTTACAGCATGCATGGTACTCCATAAAGAGTCTGTTTGTTATGGCCACTTATCTGTATGTTTGCTAAAATGTTTTTTGAAGAAAAGTACCCATGCAGTATCAGCATCTCCCCTGACCTTTGACACTGCTCATATCAAAGCCTTCTTTTCCATTTTATTTCAGCTTCATCTTTGAAGCTAAACATACCAGGAAGAGGGAGTGAGGGTGGTCAGTCAAATCATCACAAAATTTGCAAGTGAAAACTCCAAATGTAGTCCCTTATGAGAAGGCCTCATCTCATCCATTTAATGGGCAGGGAGCATCAAATATTTAATAGTGTCACTTGTGCGTATTGACTGATCAGCATCCAGGCTAACCAGCTTGCAATAAGATAGACAAAAAACATTCCCATTAACTTTGCAGAGAGCTCTAATAGGCACTAAAAGTTAACTCTTATATACCTGCTCATCAACTCATGTGTTGACACTCCTTGAAGAACATCTGAAAGCCCACATTCCCAATATGATTTCCTGCTAGAACAGATGACTCTTCATTTGATTCCTGCATAACTGGGCTGATATGACCCTTTCCCATGCTCTAGCATGGGAAGCACTTTAGGAATTAATCTGCAAAAAAAATCCACAAGATATAACAAGGTATATACAGTAATGGCCGTACCACATTTATTCTACGGGAAAAACACAATAGGGCAAAGCACAGTGAAGACAGGAAAAAAACAAAAGAAATTTTGTCTGAGCATACGTTGGATGATGCTGTCAAAACTGTGCAAGCAAGGCCAGAGCAATCATAAAGATACAGGGAGTATTTCTAACTTCTTGCTGGAGGTGTGTCAGCTTCATTTCCTTTTTCCAAAATTCTTGAGTCCACCATTGTGAAATGTGTCTGTTTGACAATGGAAGAGTTTGATTTAGTAAATAAAGTTGGCAATTTGCATGTCAGAAACACAGCTATTCGTGGCAACCTTGAATCTCAACTGCAGAGCTAATTTAACTTTTTCCATATAGTTTGGAAAAATGGCTATTCTGGCTCATTTATAATATGAACAGCTTTCATAAAAAGACCTACACAACCTATTTCATATATTGTGTAGTCATTAAAGGTCTATTGACTTACTGCAAATGGTGACAGCATCACTTGTTATCTATATTTTTCATTTCTTTTTCCTGTGTCTCATTCCCATACCTACTGTGCTCACAGTAAAGGGCATTGCCATGATGAAGTAATTCTTGGAATAACAAATACAAACAGAGTATTTATTAATCTAAAAATGAAGGACAAATTAGAAAACATGAGCTAATAGGAAGTAGTTTCCCAATATGGGAGCCAAGTGTCATTGTTGTGCCTGTGAATCCATACTTGGAGTTTGTTCTGCATGTGGTGTGTTATGGGCTGGACAAAATGAATAAATGGGGATGGGCTGATTTTGAGGAGAGAAGCAGTGGGGACCCCGGAGGTCTTTGCTTTTGTAATCAGATTAGCAGAACTCAGATGTAAGTGAGATAGAGCAGAATTTCCTTTGCTGATGAACTGCAGAACATGTGCTGGCCAACTAAATGTGCATAGCCATTTTCAAAACAAGGATATTTACACATGAAGATGTTTACCCATGTCCGTCTACTTGCAATATTCAACCTGTGTGCCCACTGCAACTGCTACCATACCGCAAACACAAAACACAAACATGAGCAAGGAGCTGCTCTTTTTAGCATACTTAAGCCTGAGCACTGCAGAAAGCAGCAGTAATAATCTTGGCTGGTGGTCATAGCAGTCTCAGTGTACTACATTCAATAGAGCTCATGTATGTACCTCCTGAAAGACAGCACATGTTCAGATGTATCATGGAAAACAACAAAAGAGTAAATCTTCAAACTAAATTAGTATTTTGCTAATCTAAGTTACTCAGGAAGATGGTGTGCAGTGAGATCACTTCATATGCTCTGAGGCATAGGAGAAACACGTAGCTCTTGAACAGATGTAATAGAAGGCTGACTTGGTTATGGACTTGGTTATGGCACTGCCCAGGCCTAATCATAAATGTCTCCATGACAAGTGTGTTCTTTTCTAATTTTCCTTACCTAATGGCCATTTACCCTATCACTATCTAATTTCTACAGCACTATGCCGTGGGAAGCAATGTCCGTCTTTATTCCTGTTCCCAACTCTACACACAGAGATTGGGAGAAAAAATCAGTACAAAAGAATTTGACTGAAAATAATGTGCTGATAACAATGCATCTTCTGCCCTTTGAAATATACCTCAGTACAGGGAATTACCTGTTTTTAAAGCGGTTCTGTTCGTACACTGTGAGACCAAGGTAGTGTTTAATGCTTCATTGTGTTTGTCATGTTGAGGTGCCATAGAAGTAAAAGTTTCAGTGTAATTCAGAAAAAATCAGCCTTTACTGCAAACTCCTCATTAGCTAGATCACAGTTGGATGGGGATAATATTTTGGTACCATTGCTACAAGGAACTCTTGTAGCATAAGTCAGCCAAGCTCCACCACCTTCTCAGCTGAGAACAGCAGAACTGAAAGTTTTGCAATGAACTGCAATGAACCTGAGGAACAGAAATAATGGAGCTGCTAAACAAATCTATATTCAGGCCAGACAGCATCCTGCACTTGATCCTGCTTTTAAAAAGGATTCACGATCCTTAATTGCATCAGGTGGGGAGCACTGCCTGCTAACTGGGGCAGGGCCTCAAACTCTGGGGACTGTAAGCTCAATTCTTCTCCAACATTGGGACAGTAGGCAGCCTATCATTCATCCCTTGCATTCCTTTGCCCCAGCTTTAAAATGGGAAATCACAACTAGGAAGAAACAGGATATGGAATCATCTTATATTACAGTATAATTGCACTTCTGCAGTTCCATTCAACAGGGTATCTCGTAGCAACACTGACTCTCCTCTGAAGCCCATGGTCCTGCTGGGTGGTTGTGTTTTGGTTTTTTCTCCATTATCCACATCATCTTTCATCCTCCCTGTTCTTAGCTCTACTTATTGCATATTGCATTGTAAACATGTATTTTAATATGGCAAACACCCACATTGATGGAAGATGTTTTTCAGCATAATGAGTTGCCTTAAACTTGTCCTATACACTTTCCAGGATGACTATCACATTAGTCTATATGTTACTAAAGCCTTGACAAACACCACTGAAGTTAGGAGACAGTGCAAGTTAAAGACTGATAAACCCACACCACAAAATTTCAACCTGACCTTTCACACTGGGGATCCAAATCTACTACTTCTCATGAGCCCCACCAATCTATGAAAACCCTGCTCTGTCTCCGCCTTGGACTGATGCTGAGATGAAAACCAACTGCTCACAACCTAAAATTTCTTAAAGATAGAATAAAATGGCAAGCCCTGTGTGGTTTGTTCAGAATACAGGCAGGTAACTGTGTCAGGGAGCTTTTGGTTTTTTCCTTTTTCTGTGGCTTGTATTTTGCAAGCAAAGAGCTTTCTATCCACCTAGCCTTGAAAGCACAAGCACTGCTTGGAATTCCTCCTGAGGATGTGAAGCCAAACTATAGGAGAAACCGGTGAAGAAGAGGTATAGATTGTGAAAATGCAAAAAATTGCTGAGGGAGATTCTAAGAATCAGAGCATACTTCAGCATGGTGAGCTTTTCAAGAACACTGGTAGAAAAGAGGAAGGAAGGAGATACGAAAACACAGTTTGGCAGATAGGTCAGTCCACACCCTCCTACACAACAGGGTCTTTTTGTAGAGGAGGTAATTTTCAACTGTAATTGATAGCAGCCTTAGCAGCTTGTCAGACAGGTTGCCAGTTATGTGAAGGCTGATGACAAAACAATTTCTTCTACAAAAAACCTACGAAATTGTATTTCCAAACTTCCTGCAGCTTAGGGAAGGTCCTGCATGCAGCAACAACGGTGTGCTGATAGCCCACATGCTTCAACACACTCAGCATGGCCCTCTTTATGAACATGGTAGGCAGCGTCCCTCTTTTTTGGACAATGACACTTAAAAAGCCACGTTAAAAACATTTTCACTACAGCTCAGGCCCTCTCCCTCTAGATTACATCTGGCTGAACCAAAACAAGCAGAATTACAATCTAGGTTTACAAAATACTAAGGAGAAGTATGAGAAAGGAACTTTACTCAACAACAGCTGCTTTCTAGAAGGCTGCAAGACATTAATTAGTTGCTGCTGCTCTCTGCAGCCTGCCTCTGCCTAGCTTGGGAGGACAGGCTACAGATGAACAGCAGCATTAGGCCAGAATCACGCTCTACAGCATTCATGGGATCTAGACAGAAGTGAGCCATACTCCAGTCAACTTGCCTTTCCCTTTATCAGCCTCATAAATGACGGTAGGAAAAAATAAGCAAGGCTAATAACATTGAGCAATTAAACAGCAGTTGATAAATAAAGATGCTGAAAATGAAGTTTGACCAATCAAAACTAATATATGCTACAAAGCTGTTACTGAGATGTAGCAAGCAGTTAATAACAATTATAAATAATAATGTATTCAACTAAAATAGCCTCTCCAATCCCACCTTCCGCCCCACAGCTATCCATGGTGCACTCAAGTTTAGGAGGTTGTTCCTCAATCACCTTCACAAGAGGACATTAACTTAGACCCTGTGCTCCTCTTTACACCTCTCCATACATGTCCTGAACGTAATATTAGACTCTGGGGCTGTTTCTTCATGAATTTTCACTCCTCCCTGCTTCATGTGTTCTCCCAGTTCCAAGAGCTTTCAGCTTAAAAAAAATCCCTTCCTGACAAGTTGGACAGTTTTCGTGGCAAGTGTCCATGATCCCTCTGAGTTATTAACAGTCTCACACACAACCTCACTTCTCTTCCCCTCCCTCCAGTCCTCACAGTGGCCCATTATGCTAAATCACACTGATCCAAAAATGGGAGTTGAGGGAGACACTCTGAAATAGGCTAGAAAAACTCTACTGTGGTATGGCCCATAAGAGGACAGCTTTTTTAAGCATTTGTGTCTCTGCTAAATGATTTCTGAAGTTCCACATTTAAATTCCCTCCCTAAGTTCTGGAGTCTGCCCTGTGAGGAGCTCACTAAAACTGAGGTAATGAAGGATATGATCAGTTTTCTGAGGGTGCTGTGACCTAGAGGCAGGTCTGATTACATCATTTGTCTTGGGCTGAGTCTCAGGAGCTTTATAAAAAGCAGTCCTAAAAGGAAGGAGAGAGACAAAGGGAGAGAAGGGCAATAACTCATTAGCAGAAGCTCTGTATGTGTGCATTCTGCTATTTGCCACATATCTACAAGGGAGTTTCTTCAGAGAGCAGAGAAACCTGTGAACCGTTGGAATATTATAAGTCTTTCCTTGAGATGTCAGCCAAGAGCCTCAGTATAGTCACAGTCGCTACTGTGCTTATTTTCTTCCTAAAGATACAATTCTCAATGCAAGCGCCGTTGAATGGTAAAGTCTTTCAGCTTTCTATTTTATTGTCACATGTAACTTAGGGCAGCTAATGTATGCAGAAAACCGGTATCTTTTAATTATTACTATTTCAACAGCATGCTCAAAGTTTTATATTGTTGCAGTCTGCAGTTGTTTGGAGTTAGTATCCTTATTTCAATTTCTCAGAATAGGTATTCTGATATATACAGGAAAAAGAAAATTGTCCTCTGATTTAGTTTGCATTACAGACTCCTTGCATGCTCAGTATGCCTTGCTTTGTGATCTTTTTGTTTCTCATAGAATGAAGCAGAGACTGGCCCTTCTCAGAGTTAGTGGAAGCATCACACCTTTCCCTCTGCCCTGTTTATTTTTAAACCAGAGGAAAAGAATGCAATCCCTGTGAAGAACCCCATATACTAGACCTCATTCTCTTATATTTAAACAGGACCAGTTTCAGGAGGTCAGTGCTCCTCACTCTCTTTTTAAGAGTTAATGTTCATCTGTTCAAGCTGATTATAATCAATTTTCATCCATTCAAGCTAATTTCAATCCATCTAGTGAGATTATAGAATATAAAGGAGAATCATTGTAAAGCGTTGTGTGAGAGGACTTACTCAGCACGTATATTCATGGGACAAAAATCCTGAAGGTTCAAGCGTAATCCAGAGCAGTCAGCTTCATACAGAGCTCTGCCAAGACAAGCATTTTACCAGGTTTTTCACATGAGCTACATAAGGGGTGGAATTCAAACTTTTAAGGTCACCTTCTTATTTCAGGCATATATACTCTGAAAAATGGCTATATTCTCTAGCAGAATCTCCCATCTGAAGGGCAGAGGTTCCTAGAGCTTGGTGCTTTCCACAATAACAGAATAAAGCTTGGTGCTTTCCAGGTGCTTCCTCTGACAACACAGAAGGTTTGGAATTGAAAGGATGTGTCAAAAAGATATGTCTTACAATACATCCTGAAGGGAATGCTGGAGAATTCCTATCTTGGAATTAGACACCCAGTACCAAGAAATGGCAAGAGCTACAGCATCTGCCTGTCTCTGACATCTTACCAAGTCAGAGACACAACTAACGTAGATCACAGTTAAAACCATTCCCACTTTCCCAGCTCCCAGGTGACATTGGAAATGTATTCGTTCCCTGGATATTGATCAGTGAAACACAGATACACTGGCTCTAGGAACCTCCTCTGCCATGTATGGGCATGTACCTGTGTTACTCATCAGCACTCACCCCAACATGAACAAAGAGGCAGGAGAGTGCTCACAGGTACGGAGCTGTTGATAGTTCCCTTCTAGATGTGAATCAGACACTCCATTGACTCTCCTCCAATTTTGGCAGACTGTGTGACAGTCTGCCTCATCCTCATTTCATTATCAAGCAGAATAAGGGTAACAGCAACCTTGCTCACAGTCTGAGGACAGCAGCAAATCACTTTTGCAGCTCTACATGTTCATTCGGACAAAATCAAGAAGATTCTGCCATCTGGTCATCTATTCATCTCCTGATCGAAGTTAGATGAAATAAGCATTAAATGTGCCTCAGCCCTGCCTACACTAGTTGCTATTATTGTGCTCATCAGTAAAGTCATGATGGTAGTGAACTGCAAATCATCAAAATGCTCACAGGCTAAGGAAAATTTCAATTGGCAAAAGACTTTAAGCTTTCATTTGTTTTTGTTTCAATTGGCATAAACACCCAAAATATTGAAAATCTTTGAAATTGACTCTTTTAAGGTTGTTCTAGATTACAAAAATCATAGGTTTGACACTTCGTACACATTTTAATGGGCAATAAGAGCATGAGTAGAGAGTAGGTATTGTAGTTAAGCCAATATTTCTCCAAATCCTGCTCAGATGAGGATGTGTCGATTTCTAAACGCTGTTGACAGTCAGTTGCTATCTTCATGCAAGTTTTACCTACAGAACGTGCTGACCAGAGGATGCAAGCACCCCCCAAAAAACTCAGTAAGAGATAATCCCCTGCAGAGAGAAGGGGAGAGGAGAATGAGGTTTCTCATCTTGAAATCTGAGACAGTGCATTAATTCTTCTACATGAGGAACCTGGGGACTTCAGCCAGGATGATTCCATAGACCTCGTTTTGAAAATTCCAGTGTAAAAGAACAAGGCACACTGGTCCTAACAAACGGGAAGCAGAGAGCTTAGTGTTCCCAGCAGATATCAGTACAGAAGAGCTAAGTGCAGCCGTTTTGCACATCCCTACAAATTAATCCCAAACATTTCATATTACATTCTTTGGAGAAGAGCTGTATCTGTGACCATGCTTCAAAGTACAAGAAATGCAGCCAAGAATCATGTACTGAGCAGACATGTGCATGTAAGGATAAGTATTTGCCTGCCTGCATGCACGCACACCCAGGCACACTGAGTGTTTGCAAGACTCGTAATTCGGGACTGTTTTCTAAGCAGAAATAAAATTAAATTTGTGGACAGTAAAGATCTGCATTAGCCTGATAACCAAAACTGTTCAGGTCTGTCAGGACAAGCACCTGTAATTACACAGCAAGCTGAATGACTGTAAGTAGGTTTCAGGAGAAAAAAAAAAAAAAAATTAAAAAGAGCATTTAATAAGTCAAGACATTTCCAAAGACATGCAGAGACATTGTCCCAAGTTCAGTTCCTTAAGCAATGGATGAATATTGATTATTTTAACACTCACTCAACCCCCCAGGATTCTCTGAGTTATATGGGTTTGTGTATCATACTCCCTTTTTTTCAGAGTCCATCTATTCCTATCTGTTACAGTTGGCAAATCGCAGAGCCGCTGTACAGAAATGTCCTTCATTTCTCAGTGTAGCAACTGGCAATCCACTGATGTTTTTCAAACTCCTCAACTAGGTGTGAGGAGGTTCATTATAGCTAACCCCCTTTATATTCCTTAGTTTCCTAGCCAGAAGAAAAAATCAGAGATGTACAGAGTTTGTGGCTATTCCACACACCGAAAAAAAAAAAGACTGACAAAAGTTTCACTCCAGGATTAAAGTGACCACAAGAAAGTCAAGCCCTATGGGCAGGATCATAGGGATAATTATAATTTGGGTGAGAAGGGTTCATAATCTTTGAAAGCATCTATGTTTTGCTCAACATCTGGGACTAGAAAGACAGATAAAATTACTGCAAAATTCAGTACATGGGCTGAAGTGGCAATTTGTTTCTTTACAGAGTAAGATCAATTTCAAATATTCACAGTAATATTTCCTTTGTCTTTAAACAGGGTCAAAATGGTCTTATATTGGTAAGTACTAACTAATTTGTACATACTAAGTTGTGGTTTTGTTCTGTATTTTAAGGACAACATGCCAAATGTATTCCGGTGAGAACCTGCTGGGTTCACTAGCTTTACCCAGGTTTGGATTTGGCCCATTGTCTTGAAATCTGTTATTCATCTATCAGGTTTCATATCTGGGTGATTGAGAGTCAGTTATTGGGTTCTAAATTGCCTTGCAGAACAACAGGAACTTCAGCAGACTAAGATTGGCCTTGCAACTGCAGAGGTTCCCCAAAGTCCTCTGTTTCCTCACCAGTCACAGACCAGCAGCACATTTCAGCCTAGTTCTGCAAGGAACATACCTCTCCCTACCCACATGAGTCTTCATTTTTAAGTAGAGTCAGACTTCAGCAAGTCACCTGTATTGTGTTACTGGAGACTCAGCTCCCTGAAAATCCCAGCACCAACAAGGTAGAATAAATTATATTCAGGAAAGCAGTGTTATTTTGTACACTAGTCCTTTAAGTCAGATACTAACCCAGAAGGATCTGATGGCTGCTCAGGAAGGATAATTATCTAGAGATTTTCTTTTAATTGATCAAATCCTCTGGCCAGTTATTTCCTCATTGAGTAGTGTTTTATATGCCACATGCCCACAGAGAAGTAGGCAGTACTGATAATCTCAGCAAAAAATGCTTGTTCTTAAGACTTTGGCGCTGCTCCAAGACAACACAAAGAACCTCTGAGACTGAACTTGCTGCTAATAACTACTCCCTTTGGCTGTGCTACAATTTACCTGACTCACTTCACATAAGCAAAAGGAAAACTGTCAGCTGCACGTCTATAGCTATTAATCTAACTGCCAGTATGCGTACATATACTTCACATTCTCATTAGGAAAAAAAGCACAGTTTGAATAACAAAAGCCTGGGTCTTCCACCCTGACAGCAGCCATCAGATGAACCTAACCCTGCTAGGTAGTAAGGAAAGCAAGACTTCTTTTACTACCATCCAAGCAGAAGTTTTGCCCTCCTTCCCAGGGTAATGCTTGTTTAGTTACGTCTCCCTGTCTGGGAATTTGGGTACCAGTGTTTACTTCAGAGTATGTTATTCTCAGTGCCCAACTTGATCAGTTCCTGTTAAGCGCTTCCATACCGCAGTCAGATTTCTCCCATGTACTGGAGGATAGGAGGAAGGTTCACAAAACAGATTATTATTTTTTTCCTTCAGCTACTGATTTTCAAATATATCTAGAAAAACATATAAAAGCAACTTAAAAAAATTAAAGTGGCAACTGAAGTTGTACAGAATAGTTCTTTTCATATACCTGGAAAAAAGCAGAGGTACAACGTTGGTCTGCACAGAGGAAAACAGCTATTAGAGAGACTGCAGTCAGCCAGAATAGAGCCTCTCCATACTCTCCTACTGATCCTGGTTCCTTACGGCAGCTTACACCTTCCAGCATTTACCTTTATCCTTGCAACACTTTGCAATGCCTCCCACTAAAATTAAGTCAACAGGAAGGGAAAGGAAGTCAAGCCATTATAATCAGAGTGCAGACTGATGTCAAGATGAGGGTCAAGGTACAAGATTAAGGGTGGAGGAGAAATCCGGGTGCCAATTGTCAATGAGAGTTTCATTTGTTCCGTACGACAATATGTAAAACCAAATGTTGATATAGCACTAGCAGCTCAGGGCATGGTGCCAAAGCAAGATGACACTGCATGTGATCAGGCCTTATCTTTTCAACGTAAGTTTTCCAAAGAAATGAGCATTTGGCTTGGCTATAATGGGAACTACTGCATTAGATACAATAAATATAAAAGCTAAACCTCTCCTCTATTTGCCTCTTCCTTAGCCAAACTGCAGCGATGCTATTTATTCTTCCTGATTTCACTACTCTTGTATATAGCCCAAGAAAAGTGCCTGGAAGAAACAGCACAAGCCAGTGAGCTGGGGCATGCACCCTCAGCCCCCTCTGAAACAGGCTTGCTTCATGTCCTCTGATGGGCTGCTTCACCTTCTGTAAAATGGACAAAGTAGATGAAGTGTATCACGAGAAAAGTGTTTTCAGTTAAAGAACTAAAAGAATTGTTCCAATGCCCCATAGCTCACAACAGCACATGCATGCAGCTTTTGGCAATGTTGCTGTGTGGCTGGAAGGTGCAGGCCTGAAGTCCTCTGCCCCAGAAGAGAATTGGTAGAATTAGAAAGCTGGGCTTCAATTCTTTGGATTCTGGCTTTCTGCTTCTGTAATGTAAGAGGGCTGGAATGAAATCAAAGAACCAGAATCACTCCTTGAGAGTGGACAAGCAGCTACAATACAGAAAACTAGCTTTACAGCCAAGTTTAAAGTAATAGTGCCAACAGAATTATTAACGTGCTTTAGCATGTAAGGAGACAACTTCACGCTACAACGTAGACACAAGAACTGTTGCTAACAGACATCAGGCTAATTGAACTTGCAAACTCTTTAGTTTTACTGTTGCCAAGTACTCAACTTCAATTCAGTGAGGTGCTGAGAACCTGGGCTAAGACCCTTCCACTTCCCTTAAGAAGTGCCAGCTTTAGTGAACACACTAGAACATGCCCAAAATTTCTCATACAGGACTTGAGTGGAGTAGCAGGGACAGCTACAGCCCTTTGCAATTCCTCTACGTCACAAGCTTTCCTCTGGACACATATGTGGAAGATACACGCATACTGGATATGTGGACAGAGAACGGTATGACTGAGCTCTGCCTCTGCTCTGAGCCAAATGGAAACCACGTGGTCATGTTACTGTGGCAGAGAGCCTGGACTCTCAGCCTTCACTGCTAACTCAGCCCTGGGCTAACAGCAGCTATGCAGCTTCCAGCTGGCTGAAAACAGGGCAGAGTGCTCTGCCGGGCTACAAAAATACCACAGGCATTCCCTGTGTTACTGACCCAATGCATTTTACTACATTAGTTTACTTCAGATCAAGAGAACTTGGATACCCCGTGAGAAGCTCGAGCAACATGAATATTAATTGGTCATCAGAGCAAAAGTCTGTTGGTAACACTGGTGTCTCGTAGGCCTGTTTTCTTATCTTCTTAAGTCAGCAAATGTACACATCCTGGGAGCAGACACCACTGTTATTCCTAAAGGAACATCTGTCCAGCATCACCCAGCAGCGCTAGGGCTGCAGGGTTGGCTGAAGGCTTAGGCATGGAAAGCTAAAAGCTGTCAAAGGAGATGATACAATGGACGCATGCAGCCATGGTGCTGAGGGTATTTTGCTCAGCTCACTGTGCAGCTGGGCAGCAAGACTATCCAAAGAATTATTACTACTTTATTTACAGACGTCTTTTATAAAATAGCCACAAAGGCACAGCCAGGCTCCGGGTTATTTACAGCATGGTAGGGGAACATGGTCCTGGAAACTCATGTAAAAGAAGGCAGCCCACCAGCTGGATTTGAGCAACCTGAATTTGCACTCCCTACAGCAGGGAGTGTTCATGACTGCACTGGCAGTGGTGGTAGCAGGAGGGGTCCTACTTCTACCCACACCAACAGCTCCATACCTTAATTTGCTCACTCCAACAGCTGAATAGTAGTGTTTGGTGGGTAGGACAGACCCATGGCACAATTACTGCTCTGCTGACACAGTCCTGACGGGATCCTCATAGCAGCAAACATCATCTGAGATGCCTGGGTCTTTCCCTTTGTCACAAATGTTGTCACAAAAGGAGGAAATTAACTACTAACGTATTTTTGCAATACTTCTTATGTTAATACCTTTTGGGACTTGTAGTACAGGCCAATCTTAATAGATCTGCATGCTATTCTTTATTCAGCAGTGATCAGACAGAGCCTTTGTAAACACAATGTGATTTCCACTGAATTTATCTGAATGTGCTGGCACAGAAGAAGGAAAATCTGTTTCACAATCAATCATTCATTTTCAACAGAGCTAGCTGAGAAATGCCTTCCAGCTGTGTGGTTTATCTACCATGGAAATCTCAATTTCACATATGCAAACCCAAGCTGCAGTGAGCTCAGTTCTTTGAGACAGGAGTTTTGAGGCACTGAAATTAGGAAGACTACGTAGCAGAATTTCTAGAAAAACTGGTTTTGCACCAAAAAAGGTTTTTTGTTTGGTTTGGTTGGGTTTTTTTAATTGAGCAGGAGTGAGAAACAAGCAAAAACTGCTGTAGCTTAGAGGCCTGTGAGTGGAGTTGCAGATTTATGTCAAGGAAAGGATAACTCCTAGGAAAGATCAAGGTACATAAAGGCTGCAATAACTACAGCATTTTATAGAAAAGAAAAGTTTCCCTTCTGAACTGCTGATGTTGGTGTGGAAGTTCCCATACTCTGTTGCCAACTCCTAAGGGCATTCAATTCGTTCAAACATAGTACTGAAAGAGTGAGTGGTACTTCATGACATGGTTTCCACTGGCTGGGACTAGACTTCTATTTTATGCATCAATTAAAAATTACTTATTTTGTTATCAAGTCTCCAAACCTATGATATGTAATATATTAAAGTCTTCTTGCAAACTCACTATCTTATCAGTGCACAGAAACCCCAAACCTTTTAAAATTACTGAAGACTTTTTACAATGGCTTCTCACCAATTTTTCTGACACTGCTGTAGTCTTAGCTCCCTGGAAAGTGTTACATTTCAGTGTCATTGTCTTGCACATCAAGTTTCAACCTCAAGAAACTATCATTTCCTGGTATATCCTGATATATATTTTTCTGGGAAATATTCTTGAGTATGTATATCCCATAGGATGGAATTTATGCTCTTCCAGATGGATTTGTTATTTGCCAAAAAATATGTAGAGGGTAGTATACAGTCTTCCATAATGTCAGCATAACATTCATTAGCTTTTTAAAAGAATTTCAATAACTTTAAGATAGTACCATGAAGATCTAAGAGGAGAGAAATTATTGTGATTGGCAGCAAACTGGAGTCAGTGATGTAAGTTACAGCAACATCAAGGCCTATTTATACTGAAAAGCACTGATTAAGTCTGAGTATCCACACTGCAAACAATATCATGTGCTAATCTATGTCTTGAATAATCTTAAAGAGCTTTAACAACGAAGTAATTCTGCCTTTGAGCACCAGAATTGAACTTGCCAATTCTGTCACATGCACTGTGTTTAAATCAGATTCACCGCCACTACCCATATCCTTGGAAACTGTCTTTCACATAAAAAAGTGAGCCTCTAATAATATTCTCCTGACTGTTAATTTTCCTTCAGAAAAGATCTGAACTTGCTTTCCCACTGATGACCCGATCTAACATTAGATTCTGGCATTCACAATTCATGGAAGATGTTAACATACTGGAGAGGCTTCAAAGAAGCCACAAGGAATATTATAGGTTTGGAAAAGAAGCTTTCTAACCAAAGACTCAAGGAACTCAACCTATTTAGTTTAAGAGAAGTGAGAAACTATGTCCCCTACGTTATAAGTACTTCAGTGAGGAACAAAAGTATGCTAACAGGAGGCTCTTCAATTTCTAAGCAAAGGATTAAAAGCAATCACTACCTAAAGGAAGTCAAAGCTAGACTGACAGTGAAAAGCAAGCTGCCAAGGAGAATAATTATCCACTGGGCACTAATGAAGTATCTTTTACCTGCAATGCTTAAAGGAAGAGTAGATGTTTTTTCCCTTCTGAAAGATATGGCCTCATTAGAAGTAGAAATTAATCCAGGGAGGTCCCATGGCCTGTGTTATATAGATCAGGCTGGGTGATCCAAAAGACCTTCCTGCCTTAGAAAGAATCACGATGAATCTTCAGAGTCTAGTAGAAACACAAGTTGCAAGTACCTCTTTCGGTATTTAAATCCAAATGGTCTCAGCTTACAGCTTATGAACAGCTGCTAGCTATTAATGTGTAATTAAATCAAAGGCACAATTAAAAATCTCTTGATACTATCTATTCTTTGTAGATCCTACCTAGGGCAAAAGACTGTGATGAAGAAAAGTTTCACCGGAGTTTGAGCAAGTTATTGCAGGTCAAATTATCATATCACTTTCCATTTTTGCAAGTTAGCTTTTCACTGTGGGTTATGCAATATTGCTAGATAGAGCCAGACAGTTTGTACAATAAGGAGAAGTTTATATGGGTCTGGCTTTCTGTGTACTGGAAAGTATGGAAACTTTCCTCTGCCAACATGATGTCACTTCTTTCAGCAATTCTCTTCAGAAGTCTGGAATAGCTGTGTTACTGTGCATATGCCTGTTACTTCCATAAGGCAAAGTAATTCATGTCAGTAAATAATCCAAGTACTCTCACAGGTCCAAACTCTACCTGTCATGCTTGTGGGCTCTGAAGAGAGACAATACCATCACGAGAAGGTCAGAGGCACTGTGGCTGGCTGTGGTGCTGCTGCCTGTAGGCCCAACCTGCTGAGCTACCAGGCCTGCAGTTCCCCAAGAGTGTAACATCAACAGCAGTTGAGATTATCAAAAAATCAAGGGGCGGTAAAGTGTCTCTATGTGGCCCTTTTCTATCTAATGGCACACTGGAAAGATGAAATTAAGTTTTAAAAAAAAAAGTCTCAAAAATTCAGAAAAGGTTCCTTTTCCAAATTTTGGGTGAAGGCTGAAACAGGGCAGTTTTTATATTAATTGCATAGTTAAGGCTTGACAAATGTGTGTCTCTGTTAATTTACACAGGTCCTGATGGAGAGAAGGCCTGGCCAAAGGAATACCCATTTTGTGGAGGAGTATTCCAGTCGCCAATAGATTTCCACAAAGATATTCTCCAGTATGATTCTAATCTCTTGCCTTTAGAATTCATAGGCTATAATGTGCCCTCCACTGACCAGTTTACATTGACCAATAGTGGTCATTCAGGTAAGGGAGCTCAATGACAGCAAGTCCTGTGAAGGAAAGAGTTGCTGGAGCTCGTGATTTTTTATTTCATGGGTGAACTACTTTGATTATCAGATGAAATTAAGCTGTGATGATGAAGCCTTCACATCAGTAGACCTAAATCTAGAGAACAGGCTAGGGAAACTTCATAATGTACTAGGTACAAATGGATTGGCAGTAAGCTGAATTGACTGTGGTTTTTAAATAAACTCTAGGCATGTCAGAATTAATTCCTGAGCTTTTTGTATTACTTTGGTTGGAGTGCTCCGAAACAGAGACAGACTTTGTGATTCTGTTAAAAAGAGATAAACTGATAAAATATGGGTGCCATGGGTCTCTGACATTCCAGAGGAGGGGAAGCTAGGGGCACCATTCTGTTCCTTTGACTTGAGATAGAAACCTCTTTAGTGTAAGATAAGAGAGAGAGATAAAAAGACAGAAAAATAATTAAGGAATAGCATACAAACATGCCCTCCATTGTAGTACTAAACCAAAGTGTCAGTACAGTAGGTGAAAGCAGAGAAGATGCTGTCTCATAAAGGTCTACTATATTGACACAATATACAATACCAGTAAGCTAGTCCCACCATTTTTTGTTCCTTCCTGAAACATCTGAAGACATAGAAATAAGAACAGTTATAAGGTCCTCCTTCTTTGTATCCTCCTCTATTGTATAAGCATCAAAAGAACCTGTGTTATAAAATGGCCTCTGCCTCTGCTCTTCTCTGGCATGCTTGGTTAAAAGATGTCCGACATGCAAACATCTCTTTTTTTTATCACTCTTCCAGTGGGGTAAACCTGCTCTGTAGAACATCATAAGCCCATTCTTCAGAAAGGGCCAACCTCTTAGGGCATGGTTCCTGGGTCTCCTCTTGATCACTTCCTCCATCAAAACCAGGTTGCTTTAGACTAGGAATGGCTGGAACACCCTTTCCTTGTGAATCTTCTTTTCCTAAGAGCCTTTCTTGGTAGTGACTGAAAGATTGTACTGTCACAGTTGAATGCATTAGGCTGATGTAAGTGACAGGCAATTGGCAGAGAAGGAAACATTGTAATTGTGGACTTTAACGGTGCCAGAGAGCAAGTGGAGATAATCGAACAACACTGAGAGCCTGTCCCTCACATAATAGTCACACAGATAAAAACAAATTGTCAGGTCTTGCCCCTAAAACAAGAAGTTAAACTACTTCCTAATGAAAGCCAAAAAAAAAATTTAAACCATCCCCTCAGTAAAAATGGGAATTCACTTCTAAGGTCAGTGCCCTCCTAGAAAGCAGAGGACATGAGACCCACTCTAGAAACCTCACTCAGGTACAAACCTTAACTGCTCTGAGTAATGAAAAATTAGCCTCTGTTAGAGTGATCATGACACCATCTGCTGCTATCTTCTCTTATGGCTAGAGAGGAAATCAGTAGGATGCTTAGTATTGCAGTATCAGTCATTCCTACATATAATTAAAGTGCTTCACTGGTCAGCTAATCCAGATACAATTACCTGCTTCAGTAAACAGTAAAGCTCAAAAAAATCTTTTTAGCACTAGCATAAAAACACACAGGTTTGCAGCTGTTCCTTCATTAAGGTTTAGAGCCTTGTTTCCCCTGCAAAATGTGTCTGGGACACTCCAAAACCAAACTCTATTCACAGTGGAAAATAATAAAGGTAAATTGCAAAGAAATCGATCTATTCTTTACATAAACTGTTGCTTTATGAAATACCAAACCTCTCAAGTGAACAGCTCAGTTCCTGCTGAGTTGAGAATTACTACTGTAATTTCTACACAAAAAAAATAACCCAGCCTGTCTTCCACACTGGAGAGCGTTAGTGAGCAAAAGGGAGGGTAATGCATACAAAGGTCTCCCTCCAGCACGCCAAGAGAGGAAATGCTAGTTCTTAAGGACCGTGATTATCTTGCTGCTTGACATCAGTGCTCTGGGTTTCGGGGGGAGCAGGGAGAGGGGGAAGTTTATTTGGTTTTCCCATATGTTCCTAAAAGAAGATTAAGAGGCAGAGGAGTTCAATATAGCAAGAGTTTAAAAATACCATGAGAAATATTAATTTATTAAGCCATTTTCAACCATTATAAGGGAATTGAAAGAAGGCACATGAGCCTAAGTTTTGCTTCAACACGTCAATAACTGCCTCTTCAATACGACTGAGATAATTTTGCTTTCTCCAGGGAGAAGAAAGATTTCCATTAGCAACAATTCTCACATTCAATTCCTTTAGTTTAAGAAAATAGAAAAAGGGTATATTCTAAATTCTTCTGAATTGCCTAGAATGGGTTAAAGACCACTAAAGTGTTAATCTCCTACCATAGACTGAGATGGATTTGAGTTAAGAAACTGCTTTGTTCATGCTCCACGTGTAATATACTTAGACACAGTATTTTTATTTGCCCTGTGCTTGAAAGCTGTGGTATCATTTGCTCCCATCTGGTTTTGGTCTGCTTACAGTGAAAATGTGTCTGTTGCCTACTATGTACATCAGAAACCTCCCGTTTGAATACACTGCATCTCAACTTCACCTACACTGGGGAAACAGAAACAAGTCAGAAGGCTCAGAGCACACAGTCAGTGGGAAGCATTTTGCAGCAGAGGTAAGACAAGCTCAGATCAGGGAAGGAAACAAAGAAGGTTGGGCAGGTCCCATTGTTTCAAAGTGGGATCTTTATCTTGGGTATATGACTGTAAAAGGCTGCAAGGTTCTAATCCAAGTATTTATGACCTGGGTATATACTAAAAAAAAAGCATTGTGCACCGCAAAAAGGATGGGCTCCGATGTACTTCCATGAATATGCCACAACTCAGGGAGTTAGAATTTAGGTTCTAAACTCCGGGCTGGCCCTGGGTCACTTGAGTAATTTCAAGCAAATTGCTAGGTATTTGACACCTTGGTTCTTCCCTGCAAACCAGGTATATCTTTTAGCTGCACGACATTGCTTTTCTGTCTACCTTTACTCACCTTCTTCTATCCAGTGAAGAACTATTTGTTATCTTTTCTAATCCTAAATTATGGATTTGGGAATAGATTTTGGAAAGCAGTATGAATTGGATATTTAACCCAAAATGATTAAAAAATAAATCAGTCAGCATAATTTGCTTGCATAACAGCAATTTAGGAATCCATTTCTTCTCTAGTTACATTTAACCACAGGTTTTGCGTTCTAAACATTGGAGAGCCGCGAGAGTGCTAAGGTGTTACTTCTTATTTGAAAAATTTACTAGTACTACAGTCAAGATGCCTTGAAGCTGAAGAGATCGATCCTCTTCCCGCCCCCCCATTATGTAGAGGGGCAGGGGTAACTCAGCTACAGTAGGGCTGGGAGTGGGAGTTCCAGGACTTCTTGCTTTTCTCTAAAAAGATCTTACCACTACACCCAGAAATCACTGAAGGATCCCATTGTATTGTCTTAGCCTGAGGTGGCTGCACTGGTCCTTTTTAGCTGTGAACCAGAAATGTGAGCATGCCCCAGGCGTTACCATAACATAGTATCTCCTTCTTTGTAGCTGCATATTGTACATTATAACTCTGAGAAATATCCAGATGTAACAGCAGCAATGGACAAAGCGGATGGACTGGCAGTTTTGGCTATTCTTCTTGAGGTAGGATGCAGGACCTTTTATTTTGGTTTAGAATATGCTTATTAAGTCATCAGAGATCTTTAACGTACAAAATTACCGAGATTATTTAACAATGTTGTGGCTGAATAAAGGTTCTTCCTTTTCCCTTTCACAAAAAAGGGCCAGATTCCAGGAGCACATATATAAACAGGAACAAATTTTAAGAAAAGAGGAATTCTGAATATTTCCCCATGTTTTTCAGTAAATTAACTTCAGCTATGTTAAATCCAGACAATAGTGAATTTCAAGCTCACTAACTAAAAACTGCCTATTGTAGCATGAAGCACTTTTAACACAGCAGAGAGGCATAGGCAGACACAACCCTGGCTTTGGCCACTATATGTAATTAGGATTTGAACACAGTCTTGAGATCGCAAACTTCCCAGATTCTTTGAATCACAGATTACAGTAAACAAGTAAATTCAGTGCCCTTTTTAAGACGACAGAAGGACAGCTTTCCAATTTCCCCCTCTAAAGTCCCACATACAAGCAATTAAAGATAATAATGATCGGAAAGAAAAATTTTTAGAAGCTTGTACATATATAATTCTCCTTTTTCTTGAGGGTTAAAACTCCTCAATAGGATAACTATAAAGGTGATTTTTAAACGTGAGGATTTCCTGCAGCATAAAAAAACCCGAAAACACCCACATTTTCACATTTCCATCAAAAAAGTGAATATGTTCTAGTTTGCAGACAAAGCTCTAATTCTCATTAATATTATCCAAGTTCACTCTGAGCAGCTCTAAGATTTTGGCAATAATTTTGTGTTAAATTTCAGTTCATTTGGAAGTTGCAGCTGTGAAAAGTGTCAGAATATTGTATATTATGCTAGGGAATAATACTGTGATTCTGGTTATTTCTAAGCAATGGTGTTTAAAAATCAAATAAGGGAACAATGGAGATTAGGTCTTTGAAAAACTTTCAGACAGCTGGTGGCTATTACAGTTGATCTAAGGACACCAGTTTACTATGTCTGGTTGTCAGAGGAGTTGCTAAGCACCAGCTCTAAAGAATTCATTAAAAAGGCATTGATTATTAGACTGAAAAGCTGCTGGTAGCAGTGGAAAACATGGTCTTGTTTGATAGTTGAGTTATTGCCCTCACCAGATAGTTGAGTTATAGCCCTTGCCAGCAGCCCTGCGGTACCCAATAGTGTCATTCTTTATCTTCCTGGACTGTGAGGAGCAGCAGACTAAAAAATGTTTGTGGGTGGAAAAATGTGGCTTTGACTAGAAACCAGTAGCTGATCTGAGAAGCCTGCCAGTTGAGAACTTATGCCTGCAATGTTCTCAGAGGAAATGGTTTCTCTTCATTTGCGCAGCATGCTGAAAAGACAAGGGCAATAGGGTCTTTCAAGTGCACACAAGAGGTCTACACTGCAGTTGTTAAGATAGCATTACGACAAAGCAGCTCTAATAGCTCTGGAGCGAGTAAGAGCATTATTTGGGTTCTGAGGATAGTGTTAATGTTTTGAGTAAAAAGAGTACTTATGCCATTCTAGTATATGAATATCTGGACAGTGGAGACACTTGCCTTATGACAGGGGCCATCAAATACTGCTGTCTGCTGTGTGCAGAAGCAAAGACTCATATTCAGACTGTGGTGATTTGCACAGCTGTTAATAGTCTGCTCATTACAGATTGGACCCTTCAACCCATCCTATGAAAAGATCTTCAGGCACTTCCGGAATGTGAAATACAAGGGTGAGTGGCTATAAGCCTGCACTGGATTGAGAATGGCGAAGTGTATCAGATGTCAGTCTGAGAGGGATTGAACCAGCTGAAGAAGCAGTCCAGAAATCCCGGGCAAACCTTTCACAAACTGAAAAACTTACAAATGCAGTGCATTTCCGTGAAGAGTGTGTGGCTAGCATGCACCACATGTTTCTGACTGGGCCTTCTTTCTTGCACATGGTGTTTTTTGGTTAATATGGCCACAGTTTATCTCACAGAATTCCGATTTGGTATCTAAGACAAGATTTGTACATAGGAAACCTAAAAAGCTGTATTCCTTATTAAACTGGGATCATCTCTGTTAAAATGTATTTTTCTTTTCCTAGTGATATGACTGAAAGCATCCTACTTACTGAAAAGCAAATTCACTTCACTGGTACACTACCTGTGTAGTAATGATGCAGCATTTAACACGAATATCCTATTTTAGATCAGATGGTCCAAGTCCCTGGTTTCAATGTTCTAGAACTGCTTCCTGACAGACTGGATGAGTATTATCGCTATGAAGGATCCCTTACAACTCCTC